>CM012452.1:15819812-16171682 GCA_003999625.1 Oryzias javanicus
ATGTTCGTTTAAAACTTCGTACCATTTGGGTTTATGGTTGATTTTATATGAATTTTTAAAAAATATTTTCCCCCCCAATCAAAATGCATGGGACAAACTTTAATCCCTATTATATGAAAAGTAGTTGATCAACTGGTATGAAACTTTGTAAGTAGATACTTCAGACAATCTTTAAATGCTCAATAAATTTTGGCTCTATTGCGCCACCAGGTGGTCAGTTGGAGTACTAAAGTTTAAGGCCTTATTCTCTAAGTGCATTTGTCTTAAGGCCTACCTTTTACTGCTTTGTGATTCTTTGGATAGTAATATAATAGCTTATATTCATCAGCGAACTCTATTGTGTAAGACTTTTTCGCATTTACGATTTTTTCGCAAAACACTTTTTTGACTCCATGTGTCACATACTTTGACTAATCTTTGCAGTTTCTACACATACCCTATTTGGGCTACCACAAATCCAATGGTGATATCCGTTTTGCGTAGTTCCGTACGGTTTTGCGTAACACGTCATGCAAATTAGACAAGCTGAGATTGTAATATTTGAACGCTGCAGCTCCTTAACAGTTTCACATGACTTCACCAAACTTACAAGACTTCTTCCACAGTGTAAGATGAGCAAGTACAACAACTTTCATGACAGTGCTCCATAAGGTGGCGCTACTGCCAATTCCTGACGTTTCCTCTCAATATCTCCAAAAGTACTTGACCTACGCAGACGAAACTTGGCGCGCGTGTCGTACAGAAGGTCTTTAACACTTGCAGCTAGAGGATGTTTCAGATCGGTCTGCTTTCAGCAATCAGACGCAATTTCTTCAGGGAATTGCAAATCTAGTTATATTTTCTTATTCCGTCAAAAGTTTGCCGAACTACTCCTCCTACAGTTTAGCAGCTAGAAAGCTGAAACTTATACAGTTTGCTTGGCTTGTGTGACCTGTGCTATTATACAGTTTTTGATCTCAGCTATGGTTGATTTTATACTAATATTTTTATGAATTATTTTTCCCATTGACTTAACATTGAGAGCACCTTTAAATGCTAATAACTAAAAAATACTAAAGATAATTTCATGAAACTTTCCAATATTATAGGGAATAGTAAAACTACACAAGCTATTAAAATTGTAGCTCAACAACCTCTATAGCGCCACCAGGTGGTCGTTTGAAAACTTTTTTTCTTTTTGGCCTCTATCTCGAATACCGTAAGTCAGAAATTTGTGCTTTCTTTTTCTGTGTGTCCCTTAGATGCTAATGAACGTTTTTCAAATTGGGACCATGACTTCCGTCTAACTAGATTTTTTCGCTATTTGCGATTTTCGTAAAAACACGTTTTGGCTCTCTATTCAACATAGTTAACCAAACTCGACAAAAATTGGTACATACCCTATTTAGACTACCCGAATTCAATGGTACCACTCAATCCGCGAAATTCTTTACCGTTTTCGAAATTTTCGTAATGTTAATGAGGTGGTGTGGTCACAGATTTTAAAACATCTCTAAATCCTACAAAGATTGTCAAAACTTCACAAGTTTAACAAACATAGCTTCATCCTACAGTGATAAAGAAGTATGAAAAGTTTCATGAAAATATTCCAATAGGTGGCGCTATAATTAAGGAAATGGTGTTTAAGGCCTCTATTTCAAAAACTACTCAACCTAGCTGCATAAAATTCGACGCATAGGTTGCAGGAGGGGACTTGTATAACATACTAGAAAAAGGGCTCTGCTGCGCCACCTAGTGGTGACTTAAGAAGGATAAGCTAACTTTGGATGGGTCCTGTTATCTTCCAAATAGTTGCACGTACCAACATCCAACCACTTGTATTTTGTTAGATTGATCAAGGAGGTGTTTGGCTAAAAATTTCGTGTCATTTGGTTTATGGTTGATTTTATATGAATTTTTAAAAAATATGTCTTCCCCTATCAAAATACATGGGACAAAACTTTAAATCCGTATTATCTTGAAAAGTAGTTGATTAACTGGTATGAAACTTTGTAAGTTGATAGTTTAAACCAATCTTTAAATGCTCAATCAATTTGGCTCCATTGCGCCACCTGGTGGTCTGTTTTAAACTAAAGTGTATAGGCCTTATTCTTCAAGTGCATTAGTCTTAAGCACTAGGTTTTACTCCTATATGATTCATTTGATAGGAATATAATAGCTTATAATCATTTGCGATCTCTATTGTGTAAGACTTTTTCTCAATTTAAGATTTTTCGCAAAACACTTTTTTTGACTCCCGTGTCACATACTTTGACTAATCTTTACATTTTTCTACACATACCCTATTTAGGCTACCACAATCCAATGGTATCCGTTTTTGCATAGTTCCGTACCGTTTTTTGCGTAACACGTTAAGCAAAGTAGAGAGAATGAGATTGTAATGTTTGCAACGCTACAGCTCCTTAACAGTTTCACATAACTTCACCAAACTCACAAGACTTCTTCCACAGTGTAAGATGAGCAAGCGCAACAACTTTCACAACGGTGCTCCCGTAGGTGGCGCTACAGCCAATTCCTGTCGTTTTCTCTAATATCTCCAAAAGTACTTGACCTACGCGGACGAAACTTGGCGTGCACGTCGAACGGGAGGTGTTTAACATGCCTGCGGCTGTGCAGTGTTTTAGATCGGTATTGCTTTCAGCAATCAGACGCAATTTCTTCAGGGAATTGCAAATCTAGTTATTGTCTGATTGCTGAAAGCAATCAGAGTATGTTGTTGTACTACTTTATTATAGTTTATTGTCTGATTGCTGAAAGCAATCAGAGTATGTTGTTGTACAACTTTATTATAGTTTATTATTATTATTATTATTATTATTATTATTCCGCCGGATTTTTGACGGGCTTCTCCTCGTAGTCTAAAGCAGCTATAAAGATGGGATCAAAAGTACTTTGTAAAGCTCCATTATAAGATTTGTGCTATTACTTATGGTACTAAAAGCTTCAATGGGTGATTTATGATTAATATTTTTCTGACTAAAATTCCCATTGAAAATGCATTGACCAAGAAATTTCCCAGCATGCTTGAAAAGCTTCCCAAAACCTTGAGTGAGATGGGTGTCTGTACTTATGGTACTTCCCAAAACGTCATAATAGTGCTGAAGTACTTATAAATATATGAAAAGACTTACTAAAAGTCTACTAAACTTTAAATATAATTCTATGAAATTTTAAAGTTGTTCAAACTTTAAAATAAAATTTAAAGGTATTTAGAAAACAAAGCACTTAAACTCTGCTCAAAAGAAATGTGTCAAAAGCTTTCAGTAAGGTAAAGATACTTCTTAAGAGTTCCAAGATCTGTTTCCAACATTCTTAAAGTAAAACAACATTTAAAGCTTTAAAAAGTATTGGCTTCTCAAAACCTTTAGTGTAGTGTCTGTTTGTAAATCCCAAGAGGCTCTAAATGGTACAGAAATATTTGAAATATATACTCAAGCTTAAAGAAGTTTTGTTAACTTCTATAAAAGCTTAAACATTGTGAAAGAAACTTAAAAAAGTAAAACTTCAACTTTAAAACAACAGCTAATACTTCAAATAATGGAAGTGGATCTAAAGCTTCAAACCTTAAAAGATAACATTTGGAAGTGATGAAACCGTTTCCTGTAAGCGATTAACTAACACAAATAACATTTCAAGCTTAAAAATAGTAGGTAAAAGTCCAAAATACTAACACCAAAAACTTCACATCATTCCTCAGTATGGTTTCTGAAAACACCCTGAGTGAAGGCCAAGAGTTAGACCTCCTGATTGCTCATGAGTTCCACCTGTTGTACATGACAACAAAGAAGCTTGGTCTCTGCAGATGAAACAATTTCATTCTCAGCCTTTAAGAATTTGCATTTAAAGACTTTAGGTTTCTGTGAACAGTGTTAATGCAGCAAAGCTAAGTTCTCTGAAACTACAGGAGATAAAAGAAAAAAAAAACACTAATGTCTTGATCACTGAACTTCTTTTTAATAAAATATAAAGTTCAAGATCTTTGGCGTCATCTAGTGGTGGTCTGATGAATGTTTGAGAGACGATTTCTCTTGATCTGTGGAAACTGACGTGCTTACATCTTTAAAGTAGGTATTTTTGGCTTTTGATAGAAACAGCTTAAAAAATGTTTCACAAGATGTTTGTTTGTAAATGAAACATCCTGAAATGTTAAAGTATGAGAAAACAATTACAGCTAATAAAAGCTATTTAAAAGTCCTAATGAAAAAGACCAAAAAATTTCCCAGCATGCTTTAAAAATGGCCTCTGAAAACCTTAAGTGTGGTGTCTGTTTGTACTGATTGATGTGGTTTTCTCCCATGAGGCTGGTTTTGGTGGATTCATGTGCCAGTATGTGCTGAATGTGAGGCCCCCTGCAGGCGGGTGAGGCCCCCTGCAGGCGGGTGAGGCCCCTGCAGGCGGGTGAGGCCCCCTGCAGGCGGGTGAGGCCCCCTGCAGGCGGGTGAGGCCCCCTGCAGGCGGGTGAGGCCCCCTGCAGGCGGGTGAGGCCCCCTGCAGGCGGGTGAGGCCCCCTGCAGGCGGGTGAGGCCCCCTGCAGGCGGGTGAGCTTGCCTCAAAAGGGCTATCAGAAAGACCCTTAATCAAGAGTCACACCTACTGTTCAGTGACAACAAAGAAGATTGGTCTCTGCTAATGAAACAATTTCATTCTCAACTTTAAGAATTTGCATTTAAAACTTTAGGTTTCTGTGAAAAGAGTTAATGCAGCAAAGCTAAGTTGTCTGAAACTACAGGAGATAAAAGAAAAAAAAACACTCTAATGTCTTGAACACTGATTTTGTTTTTCATAAAATGTAAAGTTTAAAATCTTTGCGTCATCTAGTGGTGGTCTGATAAAAGTTTGAAAGGCGATTTCTCCAGATCTGGGGAACTGACATATGCGTACAACTATAAAGTGGGTATTTTTGGCTTTTGATAGTAACAGCTTTAAAATTGCTTTAATATGGTATTGCTTTCTCAGCACGCAATTTCTTTATAGGAATTGCAAATCTAGTTATTATTAATTATTATTATTGCGGATTTTTCGGCGCGCTTCTCCTCGTAGTCAAAAGCAGCTATAAAGTTGGAATCAAAAGTACTTCGTAAAGCTCTATTGTGAGAAGTGTGCTTGTATTTATGTAACCAAAAGCTTCAATGGGTGATTTATGATTAATATTTTTCTGACTAAAATTTCCCATTGAAAATGCATTGACCAAGAAATTTCCCAGCATGCTTTATAAAGCTTCTCAAAACCTTGAGTGAGATGGGTGTCTGTATTTATGGTACTTCTCAAATGGTCATAAAAGTGCTGTAGTACTTTAAAGTTTATGTAAAGACTTCCTAAGAGTCTTCTAAACTTAAAATAAACTTATGAGATTTTTGAAAGTATATTAAAACTTTAAAATTAAATGTCAAAGGTCATTTCAAACAGAACACTGAAACTCTACTCTAAAGAAATGTTTCAAAAGTTTTTAAGAAGGTTAAGATACTTCTTCAGAGTTCCCTGACCTGTTTCCAACATTTTTAAAGTAAAATAAACAACATTTAAAGCTTTAAAAAGGTATTGGCTTCTCAAAACCTTTAGTGTAGTGTCTGTTTGTAAATCCCAAGAGGCTCTAAATGGTACAGATTATTTGAAAAATACACTCAAGCTTAAAGAAGTTTTGTTAACTTCTATGAAAGCTTAAACATTGTGAAAGAAACTTTAAAAAGTAAAACTTCAACTTTAAAAAATAGCTAATACTTCAAAAAATGGAAGTGGATCTAAAGCTTCAAACATTAAAATAACATTTGGAAGTGCTTGGAACCGTTTCCTGTAAGCGATTAACTAACACAAATAACATTTAAAGCTTAAAAATAGTAAGTAAAGTCCTAAATACTAACACCAAAAAAACTTCACATCATTCCTCAGTATGGTTTCTGAAACACCCTGAGTGAAGGGCCAAGAGTCAGACCTCCTGATTGCTCACAAGTTCCAGCTGTTGTACATGACAACAAAGAAGCTTGGTCTCTGCAGATGAAACAATTTCATTCCTAACCTTTAAGGATTTGCATTTAAAGACTTTAGGTGTCTCCTGAACAGTGTTAATGCAGCAAAAGCTAAGTTCTCTGAAACTACAAGAGATAAAAGGAAAAAAAACACTCTAATGTCTTGGTCACTGAATTTGTTTTTAATGAAATATAATGTTTAAAATCTTTGGCGTCATCTAGTGGTGGTCTGATAAAAGTTTGAGAGACGATTTCTCTAGATCTGTGGAAACTGACATGTGAGTACATATTTAAAGTAGGTATTTCTGGCTTTTGATAGCAACAGCTTTAAAAATGTTTCACTAGATGTTTGTTTATAAATGAAACATCCTGAAAGTGTTAAAATAATAGAAACAATTACAGCTAATAAAAGCTATTAAAAGTCCTAATGAAAGACACCAGAAAATTTCCCAGCATGCCTCAATAATTGGCCTCTCACAACCTTAAGTGTGGTGTCTGTTTGTACTGATGGGGTTTCTCCCATGAGGCTGTTTTTGATAAGGACACGTGTTCATGCATGTGTTGCAGGTGAGACCTGCTTACTGCATGTAAGAGTCCCTGCAAGTGAGACCTGCTTACTGCATGTAAGAGTCCCTGCAAGTGAGACCTGCTTACTGCATGTAAGAGTCCCTGCAGGTGAAACTTGCTTATTGCATGTAAGAATCCCTACTGGTGAGACTTACTTACTGCATGTACAATTTCCGTATAGTAAAGAATATCATAGGAATGGTATAAGAAAAACTAATGACAACTTTTGTTAAAGAGTTAAAACACAGAAATTGAAAAACTCTAAGTTAAGAGTCAAACCTGCTGTTCAGTGACAACAAAGAAGCTTGGTCTCTGCTGAATAAATAATTTCATTCTCAACTTTTAAGAATTTGCACATAAAGACTTTAGGTTTCTGTGAACAGTGTTAATGCAGCAAAGCGAAGTTCTCTGAAACTACAGGAGATAAAACAAAAAATAAACACCCTAATGTCTTGAACACTGAATTTGTTTTTTTTAATAAAATGTAAAGTTTAAAATCTTTGGCGTCATCTAGTGGTGGTCTGATGAAAGTTTGAAAGGCAATTTCTCTACATCTGGGGAAACTGACAGATGCGTAAATATATAAAGTGGGTATTTTTGGCTTTTGATAGTAACAGCTTTAAAATTGCTTTAATATGGTATTGCTTTCAGCAATCAGACGCAATTTCTTTATAGGAATTGCAAATCTAGTTGTCTGATTGCTGAAAGCAATCAGAGTATGTTGTTGTACAACTTTATTATAGTTTATTATTATTATTATTATTATTATTATTCCGCCGGATTTTTGACGGGCTTCTCCTCGTAGTCTAAAGCAGCTATAAAGATGGGATCAAAAGTACTTTGTAAAGCTCCATTATAAGATTTGTGCTATTACTTATGGTACTAAAAGCTTCAATGGGTGATTTATGATTAATATTTTTCTGACTAAAATTTCCCATTGAAAATGCATTGACCAAGAAATTTCCCAGCATGCTTTGAAAAGCTTCCCAAAACCTTGAGTGAGATGGGTGTCTGTACTTATGGTACTTCCCAAAACGTCATAATAGTGCTGTAGTACTATAAAATATATGAAAAGACTTACTTAAAGTCTTCTAAACTTTAAATGAATCTATGAGAATTTAAAGTTGTTTAAACTTTAAAATAAAACGTTAAAGGTATTAAGAAACAAAGCACTTAAACTCTGCTCAAAAGAAATCAGTCAAAAGCTTTCAGTAAGGTTAAGATACTTCTTAAGAGTTCCAAGATCTGTTTCCAACATTCTCAAGTAACTTAAATAAGATTTAAGCTTTGAAAAGATATTTGAAGTCAAGAGTCAGACCTCCTGATTGCTCATGAGTTCCACCTGTTGTACATGACTACAAAGAAGCTTGGTCTCTGCAGATGAAACAATTTCATTCTCAACCTTTAAGAATTTGCATTTAAAGACTTTAGGTTTCTGTGAACAATGTTAATGCAGCAAAGCTAAGTTCTCTGAAACTACAGGAGATAAAAAAAAAAAAAAATAAACGCTCTAATGTCTTGATCACTGAAATTTGTTTTTTTATGAAATATAAAGTTTAAGATCTTTGGCGTCATCTAGTGGTGGTCTGATAAAAGTTTAAGAGACGATTTCTCTAGATCTGTGGAAACATCTTCAAAGTAGGTATTTTTGGCTTTTGATAGCAACAGCTTTAAAAATGTTTCACTAGATGTTTGTTTGTAAATGAAACATACTAAAAGTGTTAAAACAATTACAGCTAATAAAAGCTATTTAAAAGACCTAATGAAAGAGACCCAAAAATTTCCCAAGATGCAACATGGCCTCTGGAAACTTAAGTGTGGTGTCTGTTTGTACTAATAGGTTTTCTCCCATGAGGTTGCAATTGGTATGGACACATGCGCAAACATGTGCTGCGGGTGAGGCTTGCCCCATGCGGGTGAGGCCGGCCCCCTGCGGGAGAGGCCTCCATGTTGTAAAAAGTAAAATAGGAATTGTGTAAAAGAAACCAACAATAGCTTGCAAATACGAATGAATATGAATCACATAAATTGATAGGTTTAGGAAACAGTTTGTTGACTGTGTCTAACTGTTTCAAGTAATATTGAAAGCTTTTCAAAACCTATATGAAAGTCAAAAGGAAAATGACCTAGAAAATCCCCTTCTTGCCTCAAAATGGTTATCTGAAAAACGCTGAGTCAAGAGTCAGACCTGCTGTTCAGTGACAACAAAGAAGCTTGGTCACTGCTGAATAAACAATTTCATTCTCAACCTTTAAGAATTTGTAAAGACTTTAGGTTCCTGTGAACAGTGTTAATGCAGCAAAGCGAATTTCTCTGAAACTACAGGAGAGAAAAGAAAAAAAAACACTCTAATGTCTTGAAAACTGAATTTGTTTTTTATAAAATGTAAAGTTTAAAATCTTTGGCGTCATCTAGTGGTGGTCTGATGAAAGTTTAAGAGACGATTTCTCTAGATCTGTGGAAACTGACATGTGTGTACATATTTAAAGTAGGTATTTTTGGCTTTTGATAGCAACAGCTTTAAACATGTTTCACTAGATGTTTGTTTGTAAATGAAACATCCTGAAAGTGTTAAAGTAATAGAAAAAAATAAACACAGCTAGTAAAAGCTATTTAAAAGTCCTAATGAAAGAGACCAAAAAATTTCCCAGCATGCCTCAATAATTGGCCTCTCACAACCTTAAGTGTGGTGTCTGTTTGTACTGATGGGGTTTCTCCCATGAGCCTGTTCTTGATATGGTCACATGTTCAAGCATGTGTTGCAGGTGAGACTCCCTACAGGCGAGAGTCACTTACTGCATATAGCAGTCCCTGCAGGTGAGTGTTGCTTACTTCACGTAGCAGTCCCTGCAGACGAGACTTGCTTACTGCATGTAGCAGTCCCTCAGGTGAGACTTGCTTACTGCATGGGAAAGCTCCTGTAGGTTAGATTGACCTACTGCATGTAAGAATCCATACTGGTGAAACTTACATACTGCATGTGCAATTTCCATGTTGGAAAAAATTACATAGGGAAATGTGTAAGAAAAACTAATGACGGCTTGTAAATGTGAAAGAGTTTAAAACACAGAAATTGAAAAACTCTAAGTGAAGAGTCAAACCTGCTGTTCAGTGACAACAAAGAAGCTTGGTCTCTGCTGAATAAATAATTTCATTCTCAACTTTTAAGAAAAGTTTTTTTGTGTCAAAAGCTTTCATTAAGGTTAAGACAGTTCTTAAGATTTCCAAGACCTGTTTCCAACGTTCTTAAAAAAAAGAAAAAAAACACTTTTTTTGTATAAAATGTAAGTTTAAAATCTTTGGCGTCATCTAGTGGTGGTCTGATGAAAGTTTGAAAGGCAATTTCTCTTGATCTGGGGAAACTGACATATGCGTACATATATAAAGTGGGTATTTTTGGCTTTTGATAGTAACAGCTTTAAAATTGCTTTAATACGGTATTGCTTTCAGCAATCAGACGCAATTTCTTTATAGGAATTGCAAATCTAGTTATTATTATTATTATTCCGCCGGATTTTCGGCGCGCTTCTCCTCGTAGTCAAAAGCAGCTATAAAGTTGGAATCAAAAGTACTTCGTAAAGCTCTATTGTGAGAAGTGTGCTTGTATTTATGTAACCAAAAGCTTCAATGGGTGATTTATGATTAATATTTTTCTGACTAAAATTTCCCATTGAAAATGCATTGACCAAGAAATTTCCCAGCATGCTTTAAAAAGCTTCTCAAAACCTTGAGTGAGATGGGTGTCTGTATTTATGGTACTTCTCAAATGGTCATAAAAGTGCTGTAGTACTTTAAAGTTTATGTAAAGACTTTTTAAGAGTCTTCTAACCTTCAAGTAAACTTATGAGATTTTTGAAAGTATATTAAAACTTTAAAATGAAATGTCAAAGGTGGTTTCAAACAGAACACTGAAACTCTACTCTAAAGAAATGTTTCAAGAGTTTTTAAGAAGGTTAAGATACTTCTTCAGAGTTCCCTGACCTGTTTCCAACATTTTTAAAGTAAAATAAACAACATTTAAAGCTTTAAAAAGGTATTGGCTTCTCAAAACCTTTAGTGTAGTGTCTGTTTGTAAATCCCAAGAGGCTCTAAATGGTACAGATTATTTGAAAAATATACTCAAGCTTAAAGAAGTTTTGTTAACTTCTATGAAAGCTTAAACATTGTGAAAGAAACTTTAAAAAGTAAAACTTCAACTTTAAAAAAACAGCTAATACTTCAAAAAATGGAAGTGGATCTAAAGCTTCAAACATTAAAAGATAATATTTGGAAGTGCTTGGAACCGTTTCCTGTAAGCGATTAACTAACACAAATAACATTTAAAGCTTAAAAATAGTAAGTAAAAGTCCTAAATACTAACACCAAAAAACTTCACATCATTCCTCAGTATGGTTTCTGAAACACCCTGAGTGAAGGGCCAAGAGTCAGACCTCCTGATTGCTCACAAGTTCCAGCTGTTGTACATGACAACAAAGAAGCTTGGTCTCTGCAGATGAAACAATTTCATTCCTAACCTTTAAGGATTTGCATTTAAAGACTTTAGGTGTCTCTGAACAGTGTTAATGCAGCAAAGCTAAGTTCTCTGAAACTACAAGAGATAAAAGGAAAAAAACACTCTAATGTCTTGGTCACTGAATTTGTTTTTAATGAAATATAATGTTTAAAATCTTTGGCGTCATCTAGTGGTGGTCTGATAAAAGTTTGAGAGACGATTTCTCTAGATCTGTGGAAACTGACATGTGAGTACATATTTAAAGTAGGTATTTCTGGCTTTTGATAGCAACAGCTTTAAAAATGTTTCACTAGATGTTTGTTTATAAATGAAACATCCTGAAAGTGTTAAAATAATAGAAACAATTACAGCTAATAAAAGCTATTTAAAAGTCCTAATGAAAGACACCAGAAAATTTCCCAGCATGCCTCAATAATTGGCCTCTCACAACCTTAAGTGTGGTGTCTGTTTGTACTGATGGGGTTTCTCCCATGAGGCTGTTTTTTATAATGACACGTGTTCATGCATGTGTTGCAGGTGAGATCTGCTTACTGTATGTAAGAGTCCTTGCAAGTGAGACCTGCTTACTGCATGTAAGAGTCCCTGCAAGTGAGACCTGCTTACTGCATGTAAGAGTCCCTGCAGGTGAGACTTACTTACTGCATGTACAATTTCCGTATAGTAAAGAATAACATAGGAATGGTATAAGAAAAAATAATGACAACTTGTAAATGTGAAAGAGTTAAAACACAGAAATTGAAAAACTCCAAGTTAAGAGTCAAACCTGCTGTTCAGTGACAACAAAGAAGCTTGGTCTCTGCTGAATAAACAATTTCATTCTCAACCTTTAAGAATTTGCATTTAAAGACTTTAGGTTTCTGTGAACAGTGTTAATGCAGCAAAGCTAAGTTCTCTGAAACAACAGGAGATAAAAAAAACACTCTAATGTCTTGATCACTGAACTTGTTTTTTTAGAAAATATAAAGTTTAAGATCTTTGGCGTCATCTAGTGGTGGTCTGATGAAAGTTTAAGAGAAGATTTCTCCAGATCTGTGGAAAATGACATGTGTGTACATATTTAAAGTAGGTATTTTTGGCTTTTGATAGCAACAACTTTAAACATGTTTCACTAGATGTTTGTAAATGAAACATCCTGAAAGTGTTAAAGTAATAGAAAAAATAAACACAGCTAGAAAAGCTATTAAATAAAAACCTAATGAAAGAGACCAAAAAATTTCCCATCATGCCTCATTAATGAACTCCTTTAAAACCTTAAGTGTGGTGTCTGTTTGTACAGATGGGGTTTCTCCCATGAGGCTGGCATTGGCGTGGAATCATGTGCTAACATGTGTAGCAGGTGAGGCTCCCTGCAGGCAGGTGAGGCTCCCTGCAGGCAGGTGAGGCTCCCTGCAGGCAGGTGAGGCTCCCTGCAGGCAGGTGAGGCTCCCTGCAGGCAGGTGAGGCTCCCTGCAGGCAGGTGAGGCTCCCTGCAGGCAGGTGAGGCTCCCTGCAGGCAGGTGAGGCTCCCTGCAGGCAGGTGAGGCTCCCTGCAGGCAGGTGAGGCTGGAATTGTGTAAGAAAAACTAATGACAGCTTGTAAATGTGAAAGAGTGGAAAACAGAAATTGAAGAAACCTTGAGTCAAGAGTCAGACCTGGTGTTCAGTGACAACAAAGAAACTTGGTCTCTGCTGAATAAACAATTTATTCTCAAAGTTTAAGAATTTGCACATAAAGACTTTAGGTTTCTGTGAACAGTGTTAATGCAGCAAAGCTAAGTTCTCTGTAACAACAGGAGATAAAACAAAAAAAAAGTCTAATGTCTTGAACACTGATATTGTTTTTTATAAAATGTAAAGGTTAAAATCTTTGGCGTCATCTAGTGGTGGTCTGATAAAAGTTTGAAAGGCGATTTCTCCAGATCTGGGGAAACTGACATATGCGTACATCTATAAAATGGGTATTTATGGCTTTTGATAGTAACAGCTTTAAAATTGCTTTAATAAGGTATTGCTTTCAGCAATCAGACGCAATTTCTTTATAGGAATTGCAAATCTAGTTTAAAACTGAAATTTTACAAGTGTATATGCACTCTAAACCCGGATTAGTTGAGTTAAGTAGAACAGAGTGAAGAAACAACCTTAAATTTTTTACGTTTTTAAATAGATGTAGAACTAGTTCAATGAAGTTACAACAATGAGTTAATACACATGTCAATGAGAAATGATGCTAGTAAAGATTACTTAATGAAAAATTTAGTCATAACTTAAAATCATAAGTACCTTATGCTTTCAAAACAGTGTTCATAAATACAACATTCCTGATCTGGGTATTGAACCTTGGTTTCCTGCATGCCCATCCTAGAGTTAATCAACTGAGCTATCTAGTTGCTTCTGTAGTTTTAAAAGAAACAAAAATTCATAATTTTGATCATTTGATTAACTATCTGCTTCTTAACTTTTAGTGGCAAAGTCCTTACGAGCTCTGACTGTTTTAATACCTTGAAAAACTTAACAAAACTTTTTAAAACAGAATAAAGAGGATTTCTAAACTGGGATGATGGACAATAATTAGGCATGGTTTGGTCACTACATCAAAAGTTGCCTTAAATCCCAAAGGAGAAAGAACGTCACATTTTGAACATCAAAAAAAGCAATGCTCTCAACAACCAGTGCTTTCAAACTCTGGGAAAAAAGTAGGATTGAAAAACAACTTTTATAAGCAATGACAATAGAATTTTATGATGAGAAACTCATCTTAACGCAAACTCTGATGCAAATGCGAAAGCTTGGAAGGAGAAGCACCAAGACATTGCTCTTTAACAAAGGGGAGAATTGGAGCTGAAAATATTTTAATTCTTAACTTCTCTTAAGATGAAACTGGCCCTCTGGGGGAAAATCCTCTTTGTTTGTCTTTATTTTTGACATTCAGAAAATGGAAAACCAGTTTCCATCAAAGACAGTTTTGATATAAGCTCCACCCACTTTTGCAAGAACTTAGGAGCAGAAGTGATCTCTACATAATATATTTAGTAACACTTAAAACTCATCTTAAATGTTTCAAACAACACATTTATTTAAGTTATGATACCAAACTAAAAAATATAATGAATGATTACTCAAAATTGTGATCACAGCTGAAGTCAGGGTTTACAATGTAATGTGTCATTAACAATAAAAACTTGTTTGTCTTGGAGCTAAAGGTAAGGGAAGCTGCCATAATTTTTATACATGATAAATACTCCAAATAAATGAAAATTAACAGGACTCAACAAAGTAAGCATTCTCAAAAGAAAAATTATATTTTATGCTTCTTGAGTTCTTTTTCATATTTATGCAGATTTTATGACTGTTACTTGAAACATTAGCAAACAAGATTCTTTCAATTTTCATAGCTGATAATTTTCTTTTTTACATCACATTTTATTGACATTTCTCATTAATTATACAGAACACGAGACAAACAAACAACAGAAAAATACAAAGATAATAATACTATAAAAAAAAAAAACAACACATATCATATTGGTCCAGGCTGGAACAAGCAGATAATATTTCAATAAAACTTGTTGAAAAGAAACTCTTTTACATGGGAAGCAATCTCCTATAAAAGGTTATATTCCTAAAAAATACATAGATGTTGCACAAATTATGCGCAGGAGACAGAAGCGAAAAAAAACCCAAAAACATTTACTGATTTTACTGATACAGAAAAACAAAGTAAGATCAGAACTGAGATTAGGATTAAAAAAACTACAGATTGAAAGCACATAGAAAATTGGAGGAAGCAGGAAATAAAAAAACAGCATGGATTCCACGGAAAACAACCAAAACCAAGTGAGATTATGATTAAAGACGGAGCTGGAACATAAAACTGAATCACTCAGATTTGAAGGGAGGTTGTGGCTCCATCTGGAGGACATTCAAAGGCTGTTGAGTCCTGTTTTCTATTTTCAGAGTTTAGAAATATCTATTGAGTTGTTTTTTCCATGTAACTAACCATAGAGTTATTAGAGCTCTGCCATCCACCAATATTTCCAGAAAAATTCTGTATGAACAGCCCATCTTTTTTTTGTTTGTTTTTCACGTGTGCTTCCTGATCTTTTTATGTAATCCCAACAGTTAGGTTATTTATGTGGGGGGGTAATAAAACAGAGAAATTGGTTGAGCAATATTGCACAGGGACGTTGTCCTGGAAACAGCAACTATTTATTTCCCAAACTAATTTCTAAATGTCATGCTGTTCCCTTCACTCCCTTCCAGATACTTTTATACCTTGAGGCCAGCTTTGTATAACAATGGTTTAAAATAACAAAGAGCGCAGTTTATTTAAAGATCAACAGAAAGCTGTGAGACGGCGAAAAAAAAAAAAAAAAACACTTTTTCTAAAGTGTAAATAAATTAAAAAACAAATGATTGAAAAAATATTCTTAATGTTTGACTTGATACAGACTTTGTATTGTTAGCTCACAGTTGACAGAAAATATTTTTTTTGTTACGGTGAATCAAGCTCACATGAAACTATAAATCACTTTTGCTGTTCCTGTAAATGAGGGAAACCTTCATCCTCCTATTGTCACACATAGTTGGTCAATGGTGTTGAATTGCAGTGCTTGACGGGGGCCGCTGCCCTGCTTCTTTTATAACAACCTCAGGCATGGCAGCTTCTTGCTGGCAGAACAAACTTGAACTGGCTAATCAGCTGGATGTAGGACAGGGTGGAGATGTGTGATAAACTCAACTGTTCGAGTTCATCCACGTGGACTTCTGATTTAGAACACAGGACTTTGATTCTTGATTCTTCTAATCATAGTTTTGGAAAGTTTCAGATGCTACAACAATGATAACTCAATTTTTGAGAATTTAAAAACCAGACAGTCTGTACCATTGAAAGTAGCTAATGCGGGTTCCAGTTAAGTACAAAGGAAACTATTTCTTCCTTTTCGTCACACCATGCAATTGTGTCATAAAAGGACATAAATTAAGCCTAAGCATGACTAACTTCCACATCTGAAATTTAAGATTTATCATTATGGCCCCAAAGCAAAAGTTGACTGTAAAAAGATAAGGCAGTTCAGAGATCAATGACGTGTGCAGTTTACAACATCATATCATGTTTGCATCGCCATTAGTGTGAATGTGTACAGGAATCACTGAACGTCGAAGCAATGAAGTGAGGAGACAACAGTGGCACAAGTAGCTGCACCACCCCAAACATAGTTGAAGGCAAAATAAAAGCACCTTAGAGCAGTAAATGGATCATTTCATGTCAAATCAGGATATATTTTTCATTATGGTTAATTATCATAATAGCATCATTTAGAAAATACATCCTAACACCATGAAGATTTTATCCTTACCCGTTACGTTACAAACTATTTCTGACATTATAGTTTCTTTATCATAAGCCTAAAAAGCAAAATTGTCTTCTTATTCATTATTTCTAGGCAACATACTTTCATCATGCTTTTATTTTGAAAGTACTTACCTGAACTCCGTCACACCCCTTTTTTCCCAGCTTTATATGGCTCAAGGCGTTTTGTCACACCTGTACTGAGCAGTTTACCAGTAACAGCAGAGGTCTTTGGAACGACGATTTTGGAAGTTTTATTTTTAAGCCTTCTTTTTTTATTATATATATATACATAATTTTTTTTTCTGTCTTTGAATAGGCAACGCATTAAAGCTGTTTCCAGACTATTATGGATCCCAACCGTCAAAACCAGATTGCAAGCGCTCCTCCACAGGAATGGAATGAGAATAAGTCCTTTCCTAGTGGTAACTCTGCTCCTCCACCTTACCAGGCTTTCCAGTACCCAGGATCCTTTCAGCCTGGAATGGGATTCCCACAGCCACAGGTAGGACGGGATAACAAAAACATACTGTATATTTGATGTATATAATTTGGGTTTATTAATTATTTTGTTATCTGGAGGGAGTGCTGGCCTCTTTGAGATGTCTGACATGATGTTTTAAACTCCTTTTAAAAATATGTTTTTAAATGAAACATATACAGTAAGTTAATAGTACAAGTCATTATCTGACAGACTTTGTTAAATTTACATTTTTCTTCTTTCCTTTTTAATCTCTTTGAAAAAGACCCGCCTGTTTTTTTAATATAAATATTTCAATATTTTATGTATGTTTTATTTCTTTTGTCTCATATTATCAATTCATATTTGATTTTGTTTCTTTTTTATTTTGATGTAATACATTTCTTGCCATCTTATCAAATGACAAGCACAATAAGTAAGAACACTAATATGAAAATGTTTGCCCCTTGGAACACCAGTGGAGCTGTATAAAGTGACACTAGTGTCAAGACATAAATCATATTACAATGAAGCAATTATTTACTTATGATGATAGAAATAAATTTAAAAGTAAAAAATATCAAATGTTATTTAGGAAAACACAAATAGAAATGGTGAAGCACTTATATCATGGTGTAAGATTGTTTAAAAATTGCAGTTTTTGTAAAAGGTGAATGCTGGACTATTTTTTTGGATTGTTTTTTAAAATTTCATCCTAAAAATGAGTTTTGTGTCTCTTGCAGGGATTTGGAAGCCCACCACCATTTCCAGCTGCAGCAAATGGACAGCAGCAGCCGTACCCTCCAGGCTTCCAGTACCCAGCCCACCCAGGCATCTTCAGTGTCGCACCCCCGGTTGTAGTTACAGAGGCCCTTTAGAAAATCCTGTTAACGACTTCATGTGCTACTCCATCTTCACCACCTTCTTCTGCTGCCTGCCGTTCGGAGTCGCCGCCCTCATCCATTCCAGCGCTGTGAGTTTTCTTTAGTCTCTTACTACAGTTTGGAGTCAAACTGATTGACATACAACAAATTGATTTAGATCTTTACAATACTTACATTTGGTTGATGTTGCTGGACTAATTACCAATTTTAAACTTTTTGGCTTAAATCAACATATCATTGTTAGGTCACCCATGAATGTATCATTAACTAAACTAATTTGTGACTAGCTAATGATTGACCACCAACAACCAGGATTTCCTTATCTTTGTCCCACTAGTTAGGCAAACTTTTCAGTAAATTATGACATCAGAAATACATTTTCCAGGGCTGTAAATTATTTTTTTTTCAAGATGGTTATGGCTATGTCTCAGTTTTTTTCTGGATTATTCCCACATAAACAAATTTTATTAAATCAGAATGGTGACTTTAAATCATTCACTGCTTAAAATTGAACATTTGTTGTTGTAGTCCTCCATGTTTGACCTCACCGTGGGTTGACTTCATCCTATAAGATTGGTCTCAATTATTCCATGAAGAAATGGGTATGGATAATAGATGGATGGATGCATTAACTGTTAATAATTAACCAGCAGGTTATTTGGATTGGTCATTTGTTCCTCACCGCCTCTCATTGCAAAGTAAAAGACCTAAAAAGGGGTCCAAATGAGGCAAAAATCACACTAATCCTAGGGGAAATCTTAATAGACAAGACTAAAAATCCTTAAATCCAGAGTATTTGTTGAGCTAATGTGACCTCGACTGAATTGTTTTCTTTTGAATGCTTTTCTGTTTCCAATGTGTTTTCTAAAAAAAAAAAAAAAAGGGGTAAATGTTCCTGACTAAAATTGGCATTCTTCCCCCACACAAAAACAAACAAAGGCAGTTTAAACAACCACGAAGAATCTACAAAGGGGATAAAGCACCGTGCCCTGATGAGTCCGTCCTCATGGAAGCGTGCAGTTAAGGGAGGGTGGAAGGCTGAAATGGTTTATTGTGAAAGGGAGTTGCTCCATTTCTGTTAGCACTCTGCCCTTTATTGTATCCATGGAAAAGTACCTGTTGTGTTTTCAAAAACTGGATTAACAATCAAAAAAGTCTAATGTTTCATTATGAGAAAAGATCTTTAGAAATCAGCTTCTTCACTAACGGGAAATTAAACATCATAAAGACATCAGATGCTGTAAAAAGACTTGTGACTGTCAGCTGCTTTAAAAAGACTTAGCGTAATCAACCTTTAGCTCAAGGAACATATAATTGCCACATTCATAATTTGTCATGTGAAGGGTGGACTTTGTGTGTTCTTTCCAACATGTGTTTGGAGAGTTAGAGCTCCTGTATTTATGTCATGACAAAAAAAAAATGTAATTCCTCTGATCTTTCTGTAAAGAAAATGTATGTTTTAATAATTCCTGGTCAGTCCTCCTTGGAAATTGTGCTTTTATATCCATAGTGATCAATTTAAGTAAATTATGGGAGTGTTCTGAGGGAGTCATGGGGCTATTGGAGCCCAGTCATACATGCAAAAAAATAAAAAAAATAAACTAAAACAAAGCTAAAAATACTATAGAGCAATATATAAGACTAGTGATGGATGGTTTACCTGACTGCAGCTTTGCTGACATTATGACATTAGAGATTATATTGAATATGTATTTGATATTTTACATTAGATAGTATCATTAATCTTTAAAGACCCACTAAAATGAAAATTGTGTTTTATAATGAATTTTTTTTAGCATTTTTCTCACAATGATTGACATACTCAATTAATTTTGATGAACTACTGCTGTTTTCTACAGAAACTATGTCCCAGATAACAACACATGGTTGATTTTGCCTTAAAAATGACATATTCATGATTAAAAGACCACTTGGAATGCTTTTACAATAAATCAAAAGATGATTGAACTATTATATAGTATTATTTTTTAACAGGACCTATTCCCAAAAATTTAAGCAATCGCTTAAAGTTTAAGCTTAAAGAGTTTAAATTGAACAGCAAAGTTTCGTACAACTTCATATTTAAGTTTTTCTTTAGTCTCTCATCACCTGTGATTTTCTTTCCTCCACCTATAGGCCAGCAGAGCCAATCAGAGGGGCGACCGGGATACAGCAGAGAGAAGCGCCAGATTAGCTCGGAACCTAAATCACGTCGCTGTGGGGTTTGGGATTCTGACTTACATCACATGTATTACTGTCATTGTGTTGGTTTTTTTTATCTATTAGTCAGTTGGAGCATCTATGTTTGATGCTTACGCCCATGCGTTACGAAAGCGTTATTGACTTTCTGATTTAAAAAAACAGACAAACCCACAAGATATGTTTGAAAAATCTTGAAAATATTGTTGCAAAGAAACTGTGATCATGTCTGAAGATCAGTAAATGTTTAAATATTGTAAAGCTGTTCTTACATCTATGTACATACGTTACATTTTAGTTATCAAATGATTGTTTTTATTTGCACTAAAGCAGTGTCTCGCAATTTGGGGCACATGTACTCCTTAGGGTTATGCATTACACATTTTTAGGCTTTTCAAGTAGATTTAATATATTTTTTTAAAATCATGCAAAAAATGTTTAAAACACTTTTACAACACACATTTCACAGAAAATTTATTTTAAACATGAATTCTGCAATTGTCTTTTCAAAATAAAGGAATTCTATTTGCTTATTGGTCTTTTTTTATTTTATTTTGGGTCAGAATTTTTCATCAACAGCATAAAACTATGGATTGATCCTGTCTTGCATCAATGGTTCAGGCTGATAGTGGTGGTATAATGACCTGGGGAATCTTTTCTTGACACACTTTGGACCCCTTAGTACCAGTTGAGCATCATTACAACTCTACAGCCTACCTGAGTATTGTTGCTGGCCGTGTCCATCCCTTCATGAACAGAGTGCACCATCTTCTGATGGCTACTTCTAGCAAGATATCGTGCCATGTCAGAAAGCTGGAATCATCTCAAACTGGTTTCTCTAACACGACAATGAGTTCACTGGACTCAAATTTTCTCCACAGTCACCAGATCTCAACCCAATACAATGGGTTCATAATTATTATGCAAATTATAGTTTTCTATGATTTTTCTAAACACTCAGTGACAGCAAAATTTCTGAGTCACTGACCATTAAAGTAAATGTTATTGAACCAAACCTCCTAAAGATAACAGTATTTGTTTCAACCATGAAAACCCTAAAATACTCTGTTTCACAACATTTGATAGATTTAAAAGAACTGAAAATGATCAATTTTTGAATTTGCTGCATTAGGAGGTCATATTTACTGTAATTTACTTTCATTGTCATACCTTCAGGGACCCAAAAGGGGCCGACCAACTCTTTCCCCTTGATTCCGTTCCATACCATGACTCTGCCACCTCCTTTCTGACATTGCAGCCTTGTTAGGACATGGTGGCCATCCACCAACCATCGCACTACTCCATCCATCTGGACCAGCCAGGGTTGTATGGTACTCATCAGTGAACAAGACTCCTCGTCTTCGTGTCTGTCTGGGATCACTGCAGTCATTTCTGCTTGTTAGTATTGTTTAGGGGTGGCCCAATAGAATATTTACGTATGAATGCAAGCCTCTGGAGGATACTACACCTTGATGTTTGTGGAACTCAGCAGCTTCAAATGTGTGCTTGCTGCTTTGTAATGGTATTTAGCAGCTGCTCTCTTAACCTGTGTATTCATCTGGCAGAAATCTTCCTCATCCTGTTTTTATCATCACAAACCCATGTGCATTCTGAATCAGCCACACATCGCTTAATAGTACGATGATCTTACGGCTCTGGGAATCAGGATTCTTGTTCTCATCCCAGCAAGTAGCTCCTTAGTATACAATTTCATCACAGGTCATAATGAATAATTGTCATTAAGTGTACTCTGCCCACACCATAAAGGGACTACACATCTACTTTTGACAGTTGAATTTTTTAATTTCTTTTTTAATATCTCTCTGAAATTCTGTTGTTCATTCTAACTGATGTTGAAACAACTTTTAAGACATGAGAACAAAGGAGCCGTTGTGGCAGAAACAGTGTCTTGCCTAATATTATCTGTAAAGATGTACATTATTGAACTGTTGCTGTGAGTGTCTTGTTATGCATTTTCATTTTTGTTTCTTTGAATACCTTTCATTAAAGCTTTTTTTTAAAGGCATTCTTGTTTTACTGCTTGCTCTTTACCATTTTTTATTCGTTATTTATTCCAGTGACGTGATGTGCAGTGAGATTCACGGCTGGTGAGGTACTGACATCAGTCAGATTTACAAACATTTGAACCCTACAAAATAGCTTATTTACCGTTTGATAAGCAACAATTAAAGTGTATAGTTTAATATTCCTATGTTTTTCTTTTGTCTAAAAACTGTAGCATTGAAAAAAAAAATCACAGTATAACTATTATTGACTTACTTTTACTTTTTTAAAATTAATCTCAAACATGTAAAAACAAAACACAGAACAATACAAATTAATACAAATTCAATAAAGGTAATAATAACAACTGATAGTTAAAACAAAAAACAAAAGAACAAAAATGTCACAGATCAGGAGTCAGAGCCCCAGATACAGGGACCAAACAAGGCTCAGGTTCACCAGTCTTTAATAATAAAAAAACACCTCAACAGAAGGAAAACCAAAGGAGCTTCAAAAATGAGTAAACTAGAAAATCTCACGAGTACACGGGGAAAACACACAAGACGAACTAACACTGAGAGAAGAACGCAGTCAACTTAAATAGGGAGCAGCCTATTCAGGTGACAGCTGTGTCACCAGCAGATCACAGGGAGGACCCACAGACTGCCTGCACAGAAAGAAAAGGGGAAACAAAATCAAACCAAACATACAGAACACAATAAACAAATCTTTGTCATACTAACCTCAAAAATACATGGTTAGAAAAGGGATAGGCAGAAGCCAAAGCTTATTTAAGCCTGTCCGTCTATATATTTTCACATTTTAGATCATGATATTCAATAGAATAAAATTTTCTCTCTACCCATAATCAAAATTTTTACAGGAAATAATCAGACATTTCCTAATTTTTGTTAGTCCATTTTGTATTTTAAGAACAGTATCTTTTTAATTCTTTAATTCTCTTTAATTTAATAAGTTATTTAATGCCCAAGCATCATTTTTATTGGTTCTGGAAGCTATTCCATTTGCTGCTTAAATTTACCATATTCCCATAGAATAATCTTCATCCTTTTATGTGAATTGTTTCTGAATATCTTAATAATAATCTTATCACTAGCTTTATGAAATAATTTATAAATATATGAGTGGATCTATAATTAGGGATACATGTCATTACCATGGCCTGTATTTATTAATTTCTATTAAATATGAATCTGAGCCAATGGCATTTTTTAAACAAATTTACACATTAATTTTAAATTAAATTTAAAAAGTAAATAAATGCTATTTTTTCTTTTTGCAAAAATTACTTATACCATACTGGATCCTGGTGGTTCTACGCTGTCTGATTTTATAAATGTGAGGTTTTACTCTTCATATCAGTGTTATTGTAATTTTTACATATAACTTTTTTAAAAGTCATTTGACGTAACTGCTAAAATGTCACAGGGGGACTTTAACTATTTTTAATAAACACAGAAATTCTACAATGTATTTAGTCTATTTTTTTTTAGCTAAAAAAGTTGACTTTTTAAAAACTTCCCCCTGAAGTCACAAAATAAGATTAATTTAAGAGACAGATTAAGCGATGATTCTTAATTTCACTTGATTCTTCCAATTAAATGTTTATAGGGTTCTACAAGTGATCAAAAAAGTATTAAATTTTCTACAGAACCAAGACATTTTTTGTAAGCCTAAAGAAAATCTAGCAACATAAACTCCAAATTAATCAGGCTTTTGTGGAATTTTCTGACCAAATCATTTAATTTTACAAATTGTATTAACTTATTATATAGAACTAAAATTTTACAATCGTACAAATTTTGTCATCAGGAAACAATAAAAACTTGTTTAGTCTTGAGCTGAAGGTAAGGGCATCTGCCATCATTCTTACACATTAAAGTTCTCCAAATGAGTCCAACAAAGTGTTCAACAAAGGTCTACATTCTCTGAAAAGGGAAATCCTTTCCTTTATTAAAAATAATACATTTTATCTAAAAGTATCTTTCAAGAAACTCAAAGACACTGTACAAGAGCAAAAGTCAATAAAATCACAAGAACATATGCAACAAAAGCACAATAAATGGTAGCTGATAGAAGGCGATCAGTGAAATCAGAGAGAAATTGCAGATCTCAACAGATGAGTTTTAAGTTTCGGGATTGAAGGTTGGCAGAGTCTATGTTACAGAGGTCAGGAAGCAGAATATTCCAGAGTTTGGGAATCGAGCAGCTGAAGGCTCAACTTCTCAAAGCAATGATGCAGGTCAGGGGAACAAAGAGCAGGACAAAGGAGGAAGAGCGGAGAAAACAAGAGGAAGTATTGATATGTTTCAAGACTAAAGATGAGCCAACTGAAAGAGTCAAACGTTTGCTTTTAGAGTTCAGATTTGTTCAAATTTATGTGGATTCTTTGGCTTTTACCTGAAACAAGAATTAATTATTGTGAAGGGCAGAGTTGGAACACAAAGCTAAACTACATTTGTTTGATTTGAAGAAAGGTTGTAGCTCCATCTAGAGGATACTCTCAAAGGAATCTGTTTAGTCCTGTTTTCTATTTTTTAAGGTTAGAACTGTTCACTGAGTTACTGTTTTAACATGTAACTAACTATACTGTAGAGCTCTGCCATCCAGCAAAATTCCCAGAAAAATGCTGCTCAACGGGTCTGCGTCTTAATCAGAGTTTTTGATGTGAATCCTTTTTATTTTAATTTTATTTCAGTACATAACTGTAGGGTGTGAGATGCTGGCAGCCAAGTGGTAGAAATAGTGTGCAAGAACATGAATATGGACTGGAAAACCCAAGGTCAAAGTGTGAAACACCTCCAAATGTGGTAGAGAATGAGAGGGCAAAGATCTCATGGGACCCCCAGATAATGGTGACAATGGGGAACCAAAGAGATATTGTAGTGGTGGATAAAGAACAAATGAAGGCTGTTGTGGCAACACCAAGTGATGACAACATCAGGAAGAAGGAACACTGACAAGAACAGGAGACAGATGGGAAGGTAAAGGTGACAATGGTAATTGGAGCACTCAGGGCTGTAACCTCCAAACTGGATCTTCCTGGAAAGACCTCAGACATTTCAGTCCAGAAAAGCGCAGTGCTAAGATCAGCTAAGATACAGCGCAGGACCCTCAAGCTCCCAGTCCTCTGGCAGAGGACAAGATTTACTTTTTCTGTTTTATCATTTTTTTGTTTCTTTATTAGTTCATTTTATATTTGTACTGAAAATTGCTTTGCTGATTATATTTTGTTCATGTTGAATCTCATGAAAAGAATTGTGCAATGACCCAGTTAAGTTCAGGTTTGAGTCACCTGTATGAATGTGTGTCACGGTTTGGCAGAGTTGTCTCTCTGTCTCCCTCCTCTGGTAAGTTCTAGTAGTGCTGTCCTTTGGCCTCTTGCTGGTTTCTGTTTTGTCTCCACACAGATATGGTGGATTACTATGGCGTTAAATTCCCGCCAAAAGTCTCCCACGGGCGTATTACAAACTCCACGGGCATATTTCAAACTCCACGAGAGCAAATTACGTCACTCACGGGCGTAAACCAAACTCCACGCTCGTAAAAAACGTTCCACGGGCACAATTCTGCCTCCATGAGCGCTGCTGTATCCCTGTGCTACGCCCGTGAAAGCATTTCTGCGCGTGTGTATCAGCTCCTACGCGCGTGTGTAAAAAACTGGCCCCTCCCGCGCCCGTGGAAGCATTTCTACGCGCGTGCATCAGCTCCTACGCGTGTGTGTAGGAGCTGATGCACCCCCCCACCCCCCCAAGGAAAAAAAAAAAAACCCGGAAATGTCAACTTGTGTGTGATTGGGCAACTCCCGCCGTAGTCCCCACCCCCTTTGCCGCTGCTAGGGGGAAATACTTACGCCCATATCGTCATTGTTTTTCAAAGTAAGATAAAATAAAAGATAATACATTGAGTTTTATAGAGTCATTTCGCCTTCGTGTTTTGTTTTGTTTTGCTCCAGGACCTGTCCACTGTAGTTTTTTTGTGAACATGCTCAACTAACAGACCTGAAGAAATGACAACGATTTCCATCATTTACAAGGTGAGTGTCCATGTTTTTCTGTCTGTAAGAACAAAGTGAAACTCCGTGTTGTCATGGGGAAGTCTTATGTCCCCGTCCACTTCGGCAGCGATGGCATGTTCCGGCCAGCACGGTCCGTTAGCGTGTTAGCTAGCAGACGCAGCATCGCCAGATTGTGTGGTTTCCAGAAGCGCGTTTTACTTAATCCCCTTAAAAGTTTAAAAACTGGCTTTGTCTCAGGTTCGTGTTGTGCAGCTCGTGGTTGTTCTAACACCCAAACTAAATTAAATATGTGGCTTTAAGGAGCGTTGTGTGGTACATGGACCGCTGACGAAGAGGAGTGCAGCTGCCCTCCTCGGAAATAATCATGTTGTGAAGGTATTGATATGTCTCGGAGCTTTAAGATTGTTCAGAGCTTTGCCATCTGCCGCAACGGAATTGAGAAAGTAGCTAAAAATGCTACTATATGTTATGTTTGGACATTTTTTAAGGTCATCCTTCAATTTTAACAGGCACCGGAATTGTTACGTCGCCTCTATTAAGACATGACAGCTGGTGTTCCCACATTTATATGTAGTTACAGATCCAAAACGAGAGGAAATACGCTGTCGGCTCTACAGTTGGAATGTAAATAAAGGCTAGTTCCGTCGTCTGCGGGAAGTATCACCCATAATTCACGCAAAGGCTCAGTGGGCCTAGGAATAAGGTGGATATGACCGTGTATATTGTGATTTCTCTGGCTAATTTTTTTTTTTTTTTTTTTTTTTTTTGCGGGTGGACTCAATCGGGGCGGTTTTGGGTTCGGTTCGGGAGCTTTTAGTCACATGTAGAAATGCGCTCAACGGGGGATGATCGGGCGGGGAAGGAGGGTGACGCGACTCTCTACTGTAACCATTCCCTTGTTGTCATGGATTTAAAGCCCGGTAATAATAAAGCAAAAATATGATCGCTGTTGTGTGTGTTTGAAATAATCGGCCTCGTGAAGTTACTATATTTTCAACTTTTTTTTAAATCGCCGACTTCTTCTGCGAAACCACAACAGTCATTCTGGTACAATAAGCTCACAGCCAACCGCTAGCGCCACCCAGTGGTAAACATATTACACAACTTATGATCACAGCAGTCCCTTAAGTGCAGTTTATTTGTCAGACTATTATCGTTTTTATACTCAAAATCTCTTCATTTTACTGACTTTACTGTTGGTGTTGTGGAAAATGTCCTTGTAATACATTATTCGGACAACACCAACAGTTTGGTGTAAGCTCAGGTGATATTTGATTTAGTTTTTAATGTTTAAAAGTAAAACAATTGTAATGAATACCTTAAAGAGCATTAAAAAGTCTTGATATTTGAAATCTGGGCTTAAAAATTGTGCTGTTTACATGTCTTGTAGGAAGTTACAATTTTCAAGCATTGTTTTAAGATTATTTTATTCAAATAATGTAAATAAATAGCTGCAGAACTAGTTGTTATGGACCAAAACACTCAATGCTCACTGCCGGTTTAAAAAAAGAAGTGCAATAAAGCCTCACAGAACAAACCACACACAACATAAACTACGGTTTTAATCTGAAATAGTAATAAATTAATAGAACGGGAAATGGGCAGACAAATTCGTCTTAATTTTTGTTACATTGCATCATAGAGGGATTTAAATGTAACAAGAATAAACTTGTCTGAACCCTTTTTAATGTATGACTCTTTCTTTTTTTTTTCACATGAGTTTCACCAGCTCTTTCTGATTTTTTGTCTTTGCAGTTAGCGTCATTGCTGCTGGAG
Source organism: Oryzias javanicus (assembly GCA_003999625.1). Lineage (NCBI taxonomy): Eukaryota > Metazoa > Chordata > Actinopteri > Beloniformes > Adrianichthyidae > Oryzias > Oryzias javanicus. The sequence continues at coordinate 15,847,547 of CM012452.1, forward strand.
TCTGTGAGAACACCTGCAAGTTTACCTGAATGGATCCACATCTCCTGGTTTAGACGGCATTTAAGCGGCCCTCTACATTTTTCATTTTAAAGCCTGCAACGTAGAGGAACCCCACATCTTCTCATCCTTCCATGTGGCCATGTCCCGTGTCAGAAGTCTGAAACTGGTCATCAGGATGAGATTAAATGTCCAGTGGCAACACAATACTTACCACAGCACCAAAGTCCTCATTTCCTTAGATCCAAAGAGAGCAAAGCATATTAGATAAGGCTGGAGATTTTATGGATATTTTGATAACAACATTTATTTTAATTTTATTTTTTCTTAATTGACAAAGTAACATAAAACATTACAACTGTTTTTTTTTGAAAGACAGATTTTATTTAACATCTAGCAGGAAATTCTATTCTATCTGTCTGTCTGTCTATTTAATAACTTGAATTTATTTATAAAAGAAAATATCTTTAACCATAAAAATTCTTACAGATTGTTTTTTTCAGTGGGCAGGAATGCACTCTTGATTAAGAGGTTCTTAAATGTCAAAAAATAGATGGGTCGTGACAGATAATTCTTTGTAACTATGATATTCAGGTTTTTTCTTTATTGTTTATTTTCAAGTCATTTTTTTCCCTTGACATGATTGAAAAACAATTTCATCACTCCTTTTCTCTGTGGCAGACAGCCATCATGTCAGGTGATTGTTTAAAGTGGTCCATACTTTTTTAAATGTATATAGAATATACAGAATCGTCAGCTGTTAATGCTTGTGATGATTTGCATACTAGTTCAAAAATAAATCAATGTTGTACAGATCTGACTTTGACTCATATTTCCTCCCTTTTACTATTTATATTAAACATTGAACATAAAGAAGACACAAACACACTCATCAAAACACAATGTTGGCCTACAGAGGGAAGATGCACTGCGAAACACAAACACTGTAAAATTCAAATTTAAGACCAAGGAGAACAATAATCAAAACATTAAACATGACACCTTCCAATAATTAGGACAAGCCAAAAGTTTGATTAACTCTGTTATTCAACAGGCATCTTTATTTTCATAATTATCTTCATTTGAGATCTTCACTAATTGCTGTGGAAGGGCTATTTGACAAAGAGGGAGAGAGAGATGGAGTTGTGGTAGATTACTTTGCCTCCACAGTTGGATGGACATGAACTGCATTGAGAATTCTTAGTGTCTCCTGGACTGTATAGTGAATGCAAAGGGGGCAACAAGTGCTTAACACCCATGGGTACTCCTTCAAGATTGTTGAAAACTATTTCTGGTAACTACCTCTTGAAGCTGACCAAGACAATGGCAAGGGTGTGCAAAGCAGTAAGAAAGCAAAAAGTGTTAAACCCACTGAAATTTCAAACATGATTATTATGGTTTACATGATAAACACGAATAGCTTCAGCACTGAAGGAAGACACGAGCCAAACACAGGACCTCCGTTCCCTGAATCCACGCGATAATCATCTGTCAATCATAAAATCATGCGCCTTCTGCCACTCAGGCAGCACTCTAAACGAAGATGACCACACTTTACTCTCCCCAAATATCCATATTTTTGTAAACAACTTTATCAACTAACTAATTAGACTGTATAGTCATTTAACCATAGACAATATTTGTGACATTTCTGAAAAGCTTTCAAAATAAAATTAGCTTTTCTTTTTTAAGTTTGGGTTGAATTGAAGAAAAGTCAATTTCTGTGTGAAAATACAATTTTATTCATTTTTTTGACAATGATCAGTCATTTTGAGTAAAAGATAATAAGGGTAGCAATTTGCTGAAATAAAAATTTTTTAATGAATGAGACTTGTTTAAGCAAGAGCTCAAGTGGTAAGGCTGAACATGAGCAATGAAAGGATCTTTCACTGAAGAATCTGAAATACTTTTCTTCTTCAAGCTTCTCCATTTGAGCTGCTGTTCAGTCTTTTTTGTATTAAATCCAAAAACAAATTACTCAGACAATGCAACATTAACGTATTCTCTGCACAGGAGATATAGTTCTTTTGTGTTTGCACGCTACCAATTTTGAGCCAACAAGAACCGCAGTTCTGCCTGTTGCTCTTCACTGAGGGGGCTCTCAGACTCTGGGACCACGATCACACCTTCCACATCTGGTCTGTACTCGGCTGCAACATCCCAGTCGATGTCTGGCTCTTGGAAATCCTGGCATTAGAAAAACATTTTTCACAATGCTGATACACTGAGCTGCGGTTTCACAACCCATTTTCAACAATTAAATCATTTTAGCCCAGTTCTCACATCTATTTTTTACATACAGGGTTGTCTGGCTATTTTGAATGTCCAAATTTTGAAAAATCTTAATAATATATCAGGCAATAAATCAAAACTATTAAGGCTTTCTGAATTTATAACATCTAATATAACAAAGTATTAAAAGTATAAAGTATCCTCAATTCATTTATGCTTGGGGTGAAAGTATGTATTTACTTATACAATTAACTTTAATTAAATGCATTTCGAAAGCCAATTGGTTTTCAAACCCATTTTAGTAAGTTTGGAGAGTACTACTCTTAATAACTATGCTCCTTTGTACTACTAGACTATAAAAACAGCTCAATCAAAGGAAATAAACAAATGTCAATGAAAATTTACAGTTGTAGCTCCATGTTAAAGTATTGTATTCATCATGGCACTGTTGACAAGATTGATTAAATATTTAAACCGTTACATAATGTGGGAACTGTACCTCAAGACTTTCTGGCTGGTCCACTGGATTTGACATCATTCCTAAGCACCACATCTGCTCAGGAGTTCTGTTCATCTCTGTACTGAGAGGGTGGTTGTTCCAACCTTCCACAAATGCTTGGAGATCCAGGTCTAGCCGCGGAAGGAATGTTTGGTGGACACAAAAAATGTCTGTATGAGAGAGCAAAATGAGTAAATGCACATAAATGGAATGTTTTTTTTAAAAAAAAATAAAATAAAATAGTGAGAGCTTGCTTGAGTACCTTGAGATGATGCATCAAGAAGATTGTCTTCCTCCAAGTTGTGAAGTGTGTCATAATAACTTGAAGTTACACACACCCTAATGTCTCGCCATAAACGTTCAATTCTACAAAAACATTAAAAATTCTAATTAGTTCTCATAAAATTTTGCAACAAAAAATCATTAATTAAAAAAAAAGTGAAACACTCATACCTTTGATTGTGCACACTTTTACCAGATATAAAGCTTCCTCTGTCAGTCCCTCGCACAGTAAACATAAATCTGGCGATGCCAACATTCTCCACTCCTTGGTCGCCTCTAACTCTGTAACAAAGAGAAATGTAAAATTCTTTGTTAGTTAGGGTGAATAAATGGTTTATTATAAAGGCTTTAAAAACAGACAACAACTACTTCGAGCTTCTTACCTTAAGGATATTCCATGCTGGTCAGTAGCCCTTTTAAAGGCTGCAAAAGCAGTTGCTGCACGATTGTTTGTTGCAGCTTCCAAACACACGATCTTAAAAAAATAAAAAATATGCTTAATCATTTAATGATATGTACGGCAAGCGACAGCTGTACTTCTCTATACAGGTTTTTTATTTCTACATACCTTCCTGGAGAAGCCATCAACAGCTCCAAAAATTACAATGTTGAATCTGTTGAATAAATACAAAATGATCAGAATTATGCTTTGTTTTTAATTATGAAAGACTAACCAAAATGTTATTACCTGATAAGTTTGTGGTTTGTTTCCACATGCCACAGTGACAGTGGTCCTCTGACAGAGTATGTTCGTCTCACTATGCAGCCCAATCCAGTAATTCTGGATAAAATCCCAAGTCCGTCCACTCGGTGCATAGATGCAGTCAATTTTTGCCACTGCATATTGATCCCCATAGATAGTAGTCTGCCTTTCACCATGCGATAACCTGCAGTGGGCAGTTCAGTTTTTATTTGTTGGATTACTTGATCAAGTTGTTCCTCAGAAATCTGGCTGTATCTCTGCCTGACTGACAAACCAAAATCAGCCATCCTTCTTTCAATTGTTCTTGTTGAGACACCAAGTAGCTTTGAAATGCAGGGAACAGACAAGTTTAAAACCAGAAGTTCTATCAGTCTTTCCTCCTCAATGTCATATCTTGGACGACCAATTTCTCCAGGGAAAGTATTGACGGCGCTGCAACGTGCCACTTCTTGAACATGTTCGTTATGTTCGATAACAGCACTCAATAAACTTTGCAAAGCAATCCGGATTTCTGGTTTGACATCTGCATGTCTATTAAGTGCATCCCAGAGGTACAGCTCCTGACGGCATGTAAATTCCAAGAAGTCTGTGTCCAGAGGTGCTCTTTCGAGGGCTGTCTCCAATTTTGTTTTGAGCCTGGATATGAGCTCCCGTCATACAATTTGCCTATAAAAAAAACATTCAGGTAAATGTTAGCATGTATAACACATTTACCGCATTTAGAGAACTGGACAGCTTGACCCCTCCCTTGTTGCGTTCAAAACAGACGGTACCTGAAGGCTTCAAGAGGTCACAAAATGAAGTAGTTCCATAAAGAAATAAACAACTATTAAACTATTAACATCCTATTAGTTAAACTATTTTTTTCCAAATATTTTTTTACTTATCAAAACGTATAATAAACAATCAGATGCCTCTAAAAAGATATGTGGTGCCCACTTGCCCCACCTCCAATATATGATGTTGGGGTGTGGACTTTAACCAAGTTTACTCATGATTGATGAAAGTAGATGCCATAGAAAACTTGACAGTTCTACTCTGACCAATCCCTGTCATCTGGCTCCAACATAGAAAAGAACATATCGCTGAAAAATGGTGGCTGAATTGCCTTAATTTCCCTATAGCTGTAAGACATTTTCTATTCACACTTGTTTATTTCAGTTCTCTTATACAGTTAATTATTTAAGTACACAATTGGAATGCATGTTCAGATGAAGCCCATTTGTAGATTAAAAATATATTTATTAAAAAAACTAACCAAATAAAAAAGAAATGCATCATTTTTTTAGAAGCACACATCTCTGCATTGCATATTTTATTTAATGTGTTGTGATTTTTGAAATAATTCAATAAAAGTTTCAGCAACTAACTGAAATTCAAAAGTAGCCAAACAGAAACAAATAATTTATCACAACAAACCAAAATGTCTTTTTGTATTATATTTTGGTGATCTAAGTTACATAAATAAATGATTTTCTGTTTTTAATAATATTCACGTCATTTGATTGAACTTACCTGTACATCTTGAGGTTCTGCTGATGTCACTATCAACTGTAGGTTTTAAGATAGATTTATACCAGTTGGGTCACTTGCTGATCTCAGCATATTCAGCAAAGTAGTTGCCATGTTCCGCAAGGAATTCTGAAACAAAGATATTACATTTATTACAGCATTCAGAGCCAAAAGTCACTGGAAAAATCTGTGGGTTAATGTAGTGTGTTTACCTCATTTGAATCCGTCATTCTTTCAAATATTCTGAAAAGAATTTAAAAAAAAAAGTAGATGAAATACTTTTGAATAAAATAATCTTAAAACAATGCTTGAAAATTGTAACTTCCTACAAGACATGTAAACAGCACAATTTTTAAGCCCAGATTTCAAATATCAAGACTTTTTAATGCTCTTTAAGGTATTCATTACAATTGTTTTACTTTTAAAACATTAAAAACTAAATCAAATATCACCTGAGCTTACACCAAAAAGCTGTTGGTGTTGTCCGAATAATGTATTACAAGGACATTTTCCACAACACCAACAGTAAAGTCAGTAAAAATGAAGAGATTTTGAGTATAAAAACGATAATAGTCTGACAAATAAACTGCACTTAAGGGACTGCTGTGATCATAAGTTGTGTAATATGTTTACCACTGGGTGGCGCTAGCGGTTGGCTGTGAGCTTATTGTACCAGAATGACTGTTGTTTTCGCAGAAGAAGTCGGCGATTTAAAAAAAAGTTGAAAATATAGTAACTTCACGAGCCGATTATTTCAAACAAACACAACTTATTTTTATTATTACGGGCTTTATTATTCACCAATTTAAAAGTTACAGTGGTTAAGCCCTAACTTTCCGCCCGATTGCCCGCCCGATCATCCCCCGTTGAGCGCATTTCTACATGTGACTAAAAGCTCCCGAACCGAACCCAAACCCGCCCCGATTGAGTCCACCCGCCAAAAAAAAAAAAAAAAAAAAAAAAATTAGCCAGAGAAATCACAATATACACGGTCATATCCACCTTATTCCTAGGCCCACTGAGCCTTTGCGTGAATTATGGGTGATACTTCCCGCAGACGACGGAACTAGCCTTTATTTACATTCCAACTGTAGAGCCGACAGCGTATTTCCTCTCGTTTTGGATCTGTAACTACATATAAATGTGGGAACACCAGCTGTCATGTCTTAATAGAGGCGACGTAACAATTCCGGTGCCTGTTAAAATTGAAGGATGACCTTAAAAAATGTCCAAACATAACATATAGTAGCATTTTTAGCTACTTTCTCAATTCCGTTGCGGCAGATGGCAAAGCTCTGAACAATCTTAAAGCTCCGAGACATATCAATACCTTCACAACATGATTATTTCCGAGGAGGGCAGCTGCACTCCCTCTTCGTCAGCGGTCCATGTACCACACAACGCTCCTTAAAGCCACATATTTAATTTAGTTTGGGTGTTAGAACAACCACGAGCTGCACAACACGAACCTGAGACAAAGCCAGTTTTTAAACTTTTAAGGGGATTAAGTAAAACGCGCTTCTGGAAACCACACAATCTGGCGATGCTGCGTCTGCTAGCTAACACGCTAACGGACCGTGCTGGCCGGAACATGCCATCGCTGCCGAAGTGGACGGGGACATAAGACTTCCCCATGACAACACGGAGTTTCACTTTGTTCTTACAGACAGAAAAACATGGACACTCACCTTGTAAATGATGGAAATCGTTGTCATTTCTTCAGGTCTGTTAGTTGAGCATGTTCACAAAAAAACTACAGTGGACAGGTCCTGGAGCAAAACAAAACAAAACACGAAGGCGAAATGACTCTATAAAAACTCAATGTATTATCTTTTATTTTATCTTACTTTGAAAAACAATGACGATATGGGCGTAAGTATTTCCCCCTAGCAGCGGCAAAGGGGGTGGGGACTACGGCGGGAGTTGCCCAATCACACACAAGTTGACATTTCCGGGTTTTTTTTTTTTTTCTTGGGGGGGTGGGGGGTGCATCAGCTCCTACACACACGCGTAGGAGCTGATGCACGCGCGTAGAAATGCTTCCACGGGCGCGGGAGGGGCCAGTTTTTTACACACGCGCGTAGGAGCTGATACACACGCGCAGAAATGCTTTCACGGGCGTAGCACAGGGATACAGCAGCGCTCATGGAGGCAGAATTGTGCCCGTGGAACGTTTTTTACGAGCGTGGAGTTTGGTTTACGCCCGTGAGTGACGTAATTTGCTCGCGTGGAGTTTGTAATACGCCCGTGGGAGACTTTTGGCGGGAATTTAACGCCATAGTTTACAGAGGGGAATTTCTTCCAAACCTGCAATTTATCCACACCTAACAGCAGAATTATCTTCACTATTTGGACCCACCACCAGTTCTGGATTTCATCTCCTTCCTCTCAACAGATGGCTTCCAGTTCTTGTGCTGCATATTTGCTGTAATCATCTCTTCTCTGATGATGTGATCAGCAAGTGCGTCCATCGGCTATCGGACAGACGCTACAGACAATCCAACGCAAGGACAAACAAATTCAAAAACATTTTTTATCCAACTGGAATCACCATTCTCAATTCTGCTGTGAAATCAAATGCACTTTAATGACAGAGAACGCGTGTGGATGAAGGTCTGCTTGTTTGATTGTCTGTAGGTTTGCTAATGTTTTTATGACTTCTTTATTACTCATTTTATTTCTGCTTTGTGTTACTTTTTTTGCGTTATGATTATTTATGTATATATTTTATCTTACTCGTATTTATTATTTTATTCTTAAACTCTTTTAATTATAATTTTAATATTTTAGGAAAAGTATGAATGAAGCACTGGCCAGTGAGCACTTTTAAATTTTGTTGTACATGTGACAATGACTAATAAATCTATTGTATTTTAGTGATGACATATCTACAAGTAAACTGTTTTACAGATCTCAGTATTAGATTTAGTTTGTGTGCTGTATGAATAGTTCTGATAAATGTAAGAGTGGATCCAAAACATTTGTCTTCAAAAGTGCAGCACCTCAGAAGAGGGAGAAATAAAACTATTGCATCACAGAAAATAGACTGGAATATGCTGAGGAGCACAGGATTTTCCTGACAGGGAGAGGGCAGTAGCAAGTTGTTCTAGAATGAGAGCAACGTCGACCAGTTTCCCAGAAAAGAGGGGTATTCAGACTGGTGTTGCCAGACCGAATCTGCTTAATATGGTCCGGCTCGAGTCCTGAAGCTTGAGAATACAGAGAATAAAACCCACGTCTCACCAAAGGAATACCCTGCCTTCTTTACAATAATCTAAATGAAAAGGTGTTTGCTTTGAAACTCTTGTACCAGAGTTGGACAGAATCTTGTTTGTTGGCAACATTTTTTCAATCTTATCTAGTTTTGGTGAGTCTATGTAAATTGTAGCCTCAAGTTTCCATAGCAAAGGTGAACAGGACACATTAAAGATAAAAAGAAATTAGAAAAAAAGAAATTCAGCACAAGTCTTATGGGGTTCTCGATAACCCCACTTTTAATTTAAATGGGCCTAGGATAGCACAAGGGTTAAATCACCTTTCTTACCCTAAGTGTATATTTCTTATTGCTCTTATGCTTATGCTTTTAATCCTATTGTTTATGTGGTATAATTTACCAGAACACAATGTTTTATGCTCAAAAACTTGTTTAAAAAAAGCATTTTTATTTTAAAGTAAACAACAATTCAATAATGTAGATTTTTACAGGTCAAACCAGAACAAGTTACAAGGCAACACGGCGTTTGTCCCACAATGACTCCTTTGTTCTCTTGGTTTATGAACAGTTTCAACATGTTAGAATAAACGAAAGCGCTTCAGTGGAACACAAAAAAAAATCTGACAATTGTCCAGGTGATGAATAACAGCCCGATTCCTGCAGCCATGCGGTTCAATATCGCGGCTGTCCTGCTGTTTCTCTCTGCATTCACCCGGTCCCCACGAAAGTTTGCGTCGCGGGCCTAAGTGTGAAAAAGAAAAAAATAGCTTTTTTAAGTAATGATTGCATTATATTAAAGGAAAAAAGTGTAGAAAACATCACCAATGACTTAATAAAAAACTTTTGTGCATTTTAGAAGGGGAAATAAGATATTCCTGATAGAAACCTTGTTCTATTAGGGCTACGAACCAGCACAAAGAAACCTAGACTTGTTCCCCTTTGTGGCTACATAGCTCAGCGGAAGTGTGAAAGGTCTTACCCAAAGACACTAGTTTCAACTCATTGCACTCCCATGCACCTGTTCTACTTGCAGCCAAATGAGCTATGCTACCGCTTTAGTTAGATGATGCACAGTTCATAATTAGATTCTGCAATATATCTGAAATGAGCTCAACTCCAGATGAAACATCAGGATGTTTTGTTCTCAGGTGTCTCCAAATTGATGTTGTATTACAAAATAGTTGATCTGAGACTCTTCTTAGTCCTTCCATTTGTTTTTTTCAACATGCTTGATATTTAACTATGAAGCTTGATGCATAGCTAAAGTATGGTCCATGTGAAAAAAGACTTTGTAAGAGATTTATGTGTGTAAAAATATTTCATATCTGCTATAAAAAAAAGAAAATCGTGTAATCTGTACTCTTCTACAATGAAAAACCCAAGTTACAAATACAATTCTTCTGCTTCTTGATAAAATCAAACCAGCAACATTACACTGTCCAATGTGGTGCTTGGACCAGTCAATCAGAAGCATGATATCCATACCAGGAGGGGGGAAAAAAAACAAAAAATGTTTTTTTTTCTTCTATACGAAGGAAACCAGAAATAAAATGGAAGATACGGGAAATATGGCAATAGGTGTATTTCATTATGAAATCACAACTAAATCTAAAATTGTTAATCATTTTTATTTTTAATATTTTACTTTAATGTAATTTAATCTTCCACCATTTTGAGTTGTTGAGAGTTTGATAAACTGATTACTGCACTTTTGGTTGGGTAACAAATAAAATTAATGAGTATTTTTTCTTTGATTACAGAGCTTTTCTAACTTAATTTCATTTCAGACATGTACATTTACACAATGGTGCAAACCTCAGCCACCAGGAGCACTGAAATTCTCCAACCAGAGGTTGACTGCTTTATCTCTGCACGAAGGCTCCTCTATGTTCAGTAGACTATCAGGATGACAACTTTAAGTCTGATCTATAGCCTAAACCTCTTGATGCCTTTGATACAAATCCATCAAACCAATTTGGCTCCAAAATTACCTTAATTTAGCATTTGTATGAAAGTAAAAGTCATAGCTGGAAATAAATTCAGATGTCAAAGAAAATTCAGATGTCAAAGAATTAAACATGTTAAGGAGTTGTGATCTTGGATTAAAGCTAGTTATGGTTTATGTTTTACAAGGAGATTTAAAGTAGATTATGAAATGGCAGAATAAAAAAAAATGTTTCTCCTGACCGTGACCCCTGATAGGACCTGAGTTTAACCCACAGCTGAAAACCATATCAGAATGTTTTTTATTACTGCTTTTTTAATGTAATTCATTTGTTTTGTAAGAGTCTTTGAGTATGTTTTAAAAGCGCTATATCAATTACATTTATTATTATATCCATGTACAGCACATTCTGACAAATGTAGTTGCAGAAGATGCTTCAGAAAACAAGATTTGCTAATGTGAAACTTTGCAATGAACATTATATTTATGGTGATTGCATGTTAACACTCTCAGTTAAGCAATTTCCATAAGCCAGTATTTCACATACATACAGAATCAAAAATCAGAACCTTTTATCGTTTGAAAACAATAAACCAATTCCTGTTTCTGAACAGAAAAAAGGATGTTCCCTCACTATCGGACAAGTAAAGAGGCCATAGAGCTTAACATGAACTTCCCATTCCACTGCAACTATTAGTTTAAAGACTCCTCTCCAATAAAAATTCTGTTTATGGTGTTTTTAATACGTTCTTGTAGAGGTTAATTTTCCATGATGGAAGACATATGCAAAGATAATTAAGATTTTAACTGCTTTTAAGTTTTTCAAATTGTGGTGAATCAGTAGCAGACACAAAAAAGCTTCTATTTATGTACAAACTATGATGTGCAGACAAGCTCCCTGCTCTATGATGCATCCACTTAGAGAAAATCAACCAATTAATGTCTTTGTTTTCCTCGTCCAAGCTGGTCTGGCTCAAAACTGAATAGCACCGATATTGCTTGCTGTTAGCTTTGGGTTGTGAGGGGCTGCAAGTTAGTGGGAGAGTGTAAATTAATGACAGGACATGAAAGCAGGCTGTCTTCCACACCAACAATCTTGACTACGACTCAGAGGCAAATTTCTGACAAACTACTTCCGCTCTGTAGAAACTATGTTCTAGGAAACTGTTGAATGTATATATTGTCTGCTTTCTTTCTAAAAGTGTTAGTCTTTGCAAATGACTAACAGAAACAAGACAAGTCATTAAATTTTGCCTAGAAGCAGAGTAATGACAATCAAAAGAACACTGGGAAGGAATTTGCAATAGATCAAAATATGTTTGTAGTGGGAGTTTAAATATGGTGAACATTTCAAAAATTAAAGAATGCTCTTGTTTTCTTGTGCAAACTAAAAGTGCAGTCTAGTCCATCCAAAATATGAATCACTTTCAACTCATCCAAGAGAAAAAAAACTACTTCTTTTGTTTTAGTTCAATCCCACTCCAGTCATCTTTTGATTTTATTGTAAAGTCTTCCAAGTGGTCTTTTAGTTATGACTATGTCATTTTTATCTAAACTGTTATAAAAAACAAATTTTCTTGAGGCCCACAGTTTTTGAAGAGAAGTTCATCAGAAATTCACATTTGCGTTGTGGGCAGGACTGTTAGTGTAGGGCTCCTTTCATTTTCCATCATCCTTTGTTTACATTCCACTAGCTTACAGCTCTTCACAACCAAAGGTGACCTTACTAGTGCAACAAAAAAGGTTAAGTAATATCAGGGCTATTCAGCTGTTCAGTTTTGATCCAGATGCCAGCCCAGACTACGAAAACAAAGACATACATGGATCTATTTGTCTGTCAAGTATTAGAATGGAGAGGGGCAGGAGTACCGTGGCACCTACGTCACTGCTACAGGTTTTTTCCCCAACTGCATTTATTTGTCTGCGCCTGATTTACAATGATCTGAATAAAGAATGAATCAGATATGCAACTTTGAGTTTAATCTTCTGTACATTTCATCCATCTTTAGAAAAATGCCACACGAAATTGTTCTAAACACCAAATATCAAAATTTTAATCAGAGTCTTTAATAGGTCATATATATATATATATACACAACACTATGCAGAAGTGTTGTGGTGGCATTTATTTCTCGTGTACTTTTGACACTTTTTCCAGTAAGTCCCTTCCTCAAACCGGCCAGAAGAGTTTTATTGTAAATGGTTTCGGAATTTAATATCAGCTAAGTTCCATAATAAAAACAAAACATAAAAAATATAGATCATTAATTTTCCTCTTCAACTAATAGTTTTTAAATTAAATAATCAGTAGACGATATAATGGGAAAATATACATTAATGGGAACTTCAACTAAAAATGTTTGAAGAGCAACAGAAAAACAGCAGCTTTCACCACAAATGCACCAAGCTCTGATCGTTTTTATCTTCTTCCACTGAGCCATGAAGTGAAAAAAAAAACAGGTTTAGCTCTTGAGAAAGATCCACCTGATAAGGCTAAAGGAATTCCAGGGTTAGTGAAAGAACGTGAATCTCAAAGACAGTAAAAGTACGGTTCAGTTAAACTCACATTGATGGAGTAGATGAGTGCAGCAATTCCAAGTGGCAGACAGCAGCAGAGCATGGTGAAGATAGAGTAGCCCATGTAATCTCTCACTGGGTTTTCCAGAGGAGCTTGAGCCAAGTAAACAGTGGGCTGGACAGTGACAACGGCAGGCTGAGCTGGATGCTGTTGGTTCATGAAAGCCGGTTGCTGATTATATCCTGCACCTGCATATTGTGCTGGATATCCAAATGCCTGCAGGAAAAACACAAGGTTACATGCAGCTCATCATTTTAGCCTACATCTAGCAGCTGGAAGACTTTCTGTGATCAGACGAACAGATTAACAGACACTCTACTAAAGAGAAAGCTTAACACATTTATATATTTGAGAAACAAAGTGAGTTTTATTCTATATTACACCCATTAGCTATGACATTTTCTTTATGTTAGGGAGTTCTAGAAGCATATATCTAGCTAGATAACATCCACAACTGTCAAACATTTTCATGAGATAATGAGGAGAAAATTAAGAGCAAATCTCTGCTTCCCTTAAAGTCCAACTCAAATCATATTCTAATCTATTTTCAAAGCGTTCCAAGTTAATTATGGTTATTCTATTTAGGCAAAATAAAAAAAAAATATAAAAAACTTCTGTGGTTGTCCATGACATAATTTTTGCAAAGGTCATCCGAAACTCGACTAAGTTGTGGGACTGTTGGCGTGAAAGTAAACCTCCACTTATTTCCCTGTCTGCGAGTTAGTCTTTGAAAGCTTACTTACTGGTATTTGCACTTCCCAAATTATTGAGCAGACACAAAACATTGTGGTGACATTACAATTATTAATCTTCATGGGTAATTTTTTATATTTGTGTTGCTTAAGTGTTGAGGCCTTGTGGGTCATTAGTAATTTAAAAACATATCACCAAATAAAAAGGCCAAAAGTAACAGCGGTGTTTTGAGATAATGAGGTTCTCATGTTAGTTAAGACATCATTTGGGGTTGACTGTCACAAAGCTCTATACCACTTACATTTCGTTCTAACCGTGGGTGTGCAGACAGTGAAATCTACTTGTCACCACTGAGGTTGACTGAAGCACCACCTGTGCTGTGCAGGGTTTCATGGTTTACAGTGCTTTACAGTTTCCCACGATGTTTCTGAATGTTTTAACACTTTGAGAACAATTGAGACAACCAACTGTGTCTCCTCGACTTGTGATATTTTTTACATTATTTATGGTGAGTGACGAAGAAATTGCTAATAATTGTCCCGGGGTATTTGAATGTACTTTTTTTGACAGTCTATGGGGCCTCTGCATCTTCATGTGGATCAAGGCAAACTTAAAAGCTCAGAATAGGAAGATCTATTTATCTGAATAATGACTTTTCTGCATCACCACAAGCAAAAATAATGTGTATATATTTTTTATGTGAATTACAGACTCAAACGTGTGTCATGTTCACATAAACTTAAATCCAGGCATTAGTAGTTAGGTTGGAGGGACGTGAACATCTCATGCACAGATGGTTTACTGTAAAATTGTATTTTTACATTATTTTTTATTATTAATTATATTTATATTATTAAAAGCCTCTGTCGGGACACACATGTACAGATATATTTTTTTTAATGAATACAATTGGTCAAACTTCCACAGCCTCCATACCAAATTGCCTGATATAGCTCAGCAATGATCTTTTCAGCCCGGTTACCTGCTCCTGTGGTGGGGGTCCCTGGTGAGGAGTCTCTTGGTAAGGTGGAGGGAGCGGGTTGTGAACCAACGGCATCTTCTCTTCGCCCCATTCTTCCGGAGGCGCGCTGGCAGATTTGAAATCCATTGAATAAAAATTAGATTTCGGGAGAGAAAGTAATGAACACACCTTTATAAAATTGATACAGAACAACAAGCAAAAACAGTTTTGCTATATTTCCTTTTTACTGATCAAAGTTCTAAGCGTCACTGCCTGAACGTGAAAGTGAAAAAGCGTTTTTAGGTAATAAACAGATTGATCTAACATGCACTTCCTGTTGGGACTTTCAAAACAAAACACTTGTATTTATTTCTCTTCATCTACATCTACATATTGTAATATATATATATATATGGAGTGGGTGTATTTTATGTATGTATTTATATGCGAATTTTTTCAAGAAATCAAATTAAGAACAAATAACTTAGAAAGGTGAAGAAGGCTTTGGGGCGAACCATGGCCACAATTTCAAACAAAACCCCACATAACTGAGCCCAGGAAGCTTTCCTACAAAAAAAAAGGTGAAAACAAGACTAACCTTCTTGGACTAACAAACAGGAGAAAAAGTGTATTAAAGAAAATGGCAGTTCACCCCTATACAGCTTCACTTAAAATAACAATTCCCAGACACTAAACAACATAGAGTGGGACTAAACACACAAAAAAAAACTACCAAAAGCAACACAGCACTAAGCAGCAGTGGCAACATGTTGCAACAAAGCTCCCTTCTCGTGGGCTGGAGGTTGACACGATGCCTATGAAGGCTCCCTTCACCAGCTTGAGACCAATGGGAGCCACACCTTTCCAGCACCACACCTGAAATTAATGAACACAGACAGACTAACACAGATCTCACTAAAACACAGAAGTTCCACTCAGACAGAAATAAAGTACACAAACCTTTTATGTGTACTGTGTGTATTACACTGAGTAAAGCTTAATTAAAAGGTCTCATCAAAGAAAAGATCAATCATTTATGGAAAAAATGGTGGGAGGAAACAAGGAAAGAAAAGTGGTATTATGGAGTCCAAAAGAGAATGGTGAACATGATGTTTATTGGGAGGAAGAGTTTTGTCAGTTTCGTTTTGTCAACTTGCCTGTCCTGAAGTCTTGAACACAGAAGCTCTGGTGATCTTTACATGTCAAAAAATCTAGATGAGCCAATGTTTATGTGGATATTAAATAAATGTTAAGTTTAAAAAAGAAAAGAAGCAAAGTAACAACAAGAACTTAAATAATACGCATTCCTCTTCAAATAGTGAGAGACAGCTTTACCATCCCCTGAGTCACGGTGGTATATCATCAACCCAGAAACCTTAAAATATTTCTATATGAATTTTAAAAGTGAACTTTTTGTGCCATTTAAAAACACAAAATCTATCTGTTAAAGTCAAAAGGCCTTAATGCAGCTTCGCTATCCAATAAACCACTCACCAGTTTCGTTTTCCAATAAACCACTCACCAGTCCCACTGTGTTATATACGACGTGCACGGAGTCCAGTTTTCAGTCTACCATGTTTATTACACCGTCTGCTACAACACGGAAACACCACACTCCTAAAGCTACAGCGACACCTGTTGGACACCAGGAGTATAACACCTCCAATATACAACATCTCTTTTTTTTCAGATTTTTTTTTTTTTTCAATTTTTAACAGACACTGGAACCTACTGTTGTTCTGAACAGACTTACTAAGTACTAACTGGATTTACTAATCAGACCAAACTCAATAAATAAATTCAATGCTAACAACATAAAATACCTGTAACTTACATCAGGACTGAAGTATATAAAATAATTCGGTACATAACCTCTCAAAATGTACACAACTTCTGATCTTTGAAATTATTTACTCAAAACATTGAACTGTCCATTACAACCTACATGTTAGGTGTTTTTTTTTTTTTTCTTCTTCTTCAGACTCGATAACGCTGCGGGATTCTTACAGGCCGACCACAGCGTGTTGTTTTCACAGGGCTGTTGACACACACAGTGTTGTCAGTCATCAGTCCTTGACTCTGTGGTTCAGTGAAACCATCTTGAGTGCAGTAGGATGGATCCACACTTAAAACTGTCTCTGCTTCCACCTCACATGCGTTATCTGACAACGTGTCATGGAATGTCCCTGGAAATGAAGTCTCTTTAGTTTGAAGTAAATGTCTGCGGTTCCTTCTGTACACGTGTCCACTTGGAGTTTTTACCATGTAGGATCTTGGCAGATTGTGTTTATTTATCACAGTGGCTGGTTCCCACTTGCTGCCTTGTCTAATCCTCACATTTTCCCCATCTTGAAGTTCAGACAGCATCCTGGTCCTTTGATCAAAGGATTGCTTCTGTCTTTCCTGTCTTCTCACAAGGTCACTTCTGGCCTTTTCATAAAGAGCAGGTTGTAGCAAAGTCTTTATCACTGGTAATTTTGATTTGAGCCTTCTTCCAAGGAGTAATTGTGCCGGTGAAAGGCCAACTCCACCTAGTGGTGTATTCCGGTATTCCAGCAGGGCTAAGTATGGGTCACCACCACTGTCTTGTGCTTTCTTTAATAGGTTTTTTACTGTCTGTACAGCCCTCTCAGCCTGTCCATTCGACTGTGGAAAAGTGGGACTGGAGGTGGTGTGTTTGAAACCCCATTCTGTGCTGAAATCCTCCATCTCCTGGCTCACCAGCTGTCTGCCATTGTCTGAGAATAACTCAACTGGCACCCCAAGTCTTGCAAAAATAGACTTCAGTGCAATGATGATCTGCTTGCTTGTGGTTCCACTCAGTTTGACGATCTCAGGAAACTTTGAAAAATAATCCACACACAGTAAAAACTCAGTATCATTGAAGTGAAACAAATCCACACCTATTTTTTCCCATGCTCTCTCAGGAACTGGATGTGGAATAAGAGGCTCTTTGGGATTATTGTTTTTGTGTGTGTTACATACAGCACATCACGGGCTCTCTCTTTACACTTCACAATTCCTAAGTGTGATTCGTGGATTTTTCTGAGCATTTCACTTCTCATTGTGCGTGGTACTACCAACCTTGAGTTCTTGAATATGAGTCCATCCTCACAAGCTAGTTCTTCTCTAAATGTCCAGTATTGCTTGATTGTGTCTGGAAGTTGACTTTGCTTTTCTGGCCAACCACTCTGAATTGCCTTAGCAACCAGTCTCAACTCAGAATCTTCTGCTGTTGCATTTTTAAACTCCAGCAACTTTTCCTCTGATACTGGGAGTTGGTGGTTGATGTAGTTAACTTCCAGCTCTTCATCCAGGAGTGTCTCCCTGTGTTCTTTCAGACATGCTCTGCTTAGAGCATCTGCAACATGCATTTCCTTCCCTGGTTTGTACTGGACCTCCAGACTGTACTTTTGTAACCTCATGAGCATTCTTTGTAGTCTAGCTGGAGCACTGAGGAGTGATTTTTTGAATATCACTTCCAGTGGCTTATGATCGCTTTCCACATGGACATGTCTTCCATATAGATATTGATGGAACTTTTCACAGCCAAAAACGATAGCAAGCAGTTCTTTCTCAATTTGGGCATAACGTTTTTGACAGTCAGTTAGTGCCCTGGAGCCATATGCTACCGGTTGTCCTTCCTGAAGTAGCACAGCTCCCAAACCTTCTGAACTTGCATCCACGGACAGTGTAACTGGCTTGTTCACGTCATAGTACTTCAGTACTGGTGCTTGGCTGACGAGTGCTTTTAGTTTGTCAAAACTCTGCTGCTGTTCTGCTCCCCAATGCCATTCCATGTTTCCTTCCAACTTCCTCAGAGGGGCGCTAATGTCCGAGAGGTTAGGGATAAATTTAGAGAGATATTGCAATAACCCAGTGAACCTCTGGAGCGCAGCTTTATCCTCAGGTGCAGGCATGTTTTGAATGGCACGGACTTTTTCCGGGTCTGGCTTGAGTCCCTTCTCACTGAGCACATGTCCAATGTAGGTGATTTCTGTCATTCTGATCTTGCATTTACTTTTATTCAGTTTCAGATTGATACTTCGAATGCGTTCCAGCAGTTTTCTCAAACGACGGTCATGCTGCTCGATGCTCTCTCCCCAAACTAGGATGTCATCTATTACATTGACCACACCCTCCAGCCCTTCCAGGTGTCTAGCTATGCATCTCTGGAACACTTCCGGTGCTGAGGAAATACCAAATGGAAGTCTGTTAAATCGGTATCTTCCAAACGGTGTGTTGAATGTGCACAGGTGAGAGCTTTCTTCATCTAGCTGGATTTGCCAAAATCCATGATTTGCATCCAAAACTGAAAAATATCTGGCATTTGGCATTTCAGCTACCACTTCTTCTATTGTTTTCAGTGGATAATGCTCTCTTTTAATGGCAGTATTCAGGTCTTGCGGGTCAATGCAGATTCGAACTTTGTTAGGTTTTGTTACAGTCACCATGCTGTTTACCCACTCCGTCGGTTCTGTTTGTTTGGTTATCACTCCTAAACTTTCCATTCGTTTCAGCTCTGTTTCAATTTTGTCCTTCAGAGCGACAGGCACTTTCCTGGGTGCATGAACAACTGGACTGACCTTTGGATCTGTCTTGATGTGATACAATCCAGGCAAACAGCCTAATCCAGTGAAGAGATCCTCATATTCCTCAAGAATGTCAGTCTCTGTTTTGAGCACATGCAGCCTTTTGACAAGACCCATTTCCTCACATGACTCTCCTCCCAGAATTGCAGGTGCCTTGCTCTTTATGACTTCAAACTCCATATCATAGGTTTTATCTTTGTACTGACATGTCAACACGATTTTTCCTTTTGTTTGAATTTGTTGACCTGAATAAGCAACAAGTTTGGAGTAAGATCTGCTCACCTTTTTGTCCAATCTCAGCTTTCTGAGGTCACCCATGGAAATGACATTACAGTCAGCTCCTGTATCCAGCCTGACTTTCAAAACTTTCTTGTTGATGATCAGACTTTCATGCCATTTTTCTTTCTTTGCTTCCACGGCATTAATCTGTGAGACTGGCTGTTCATGGTTTTCTGTTTGTATGGAGCCAATAAAGAATTCTTGATCAGTTGCCTCAGCCTTGTTTATCTGTTGCACTTTGTGATTATCTGGTTGTCTTCGTGATGTACACATTTTTGCATAATGATTTTTCCTGTGGCAGGCTTTGCACACTTGTCCATAGGCAGGACATTTTCTTGCTCATGCTTGTATCCGCATCTGGTGCAGTTTACTTGATTTTTCATTTTTATACTCTGTGATTTTAAACCATCATCTTTCTTTCTCTCGTGTTGTTTTTGCTTGGTGACTTTATGAACAGGGATTTCAACCTCCTCATGTAGACTTTTGAGCTGACTCCGACTTAACTCACTCGCTCTACAAATATCTATTGCTTTTTGTAGCGTGAGGTCAGGTTCTCGTAGTAGTCGTCCTCTAACTTGATCATCCATTATTCCACACACGACTCTATCTCGGATCAGTGAGTCAGTGAGATGCTCAAATTCACAATCTCTCGCTTTATTCTTTAAATCTGTCACATATGCATCAACAGTTTCTGATTTTCCTTGCAGTCTTGTGAAAAATAGGTGTCTCAAATACGTCACATTTTTCTTGGCTCACAATGTTGCCTGAACATCTCTTTCAACACATTTGTAGTCATCTTTGCTTCATCAAGAGTTAAAAAGGAATGTGGTTCTTTTCACGGCGTCGGACTTCTCACCGATTCCGCTTGCAATAAGGAAAAGTTCAAATCTTTGGATCCAGACTCTCCAATTTTCCGCTAGATTTCCTTCTAGACTTAATGCAGTTGGTGGTTTCATCTGCTCCATTTTTCCTTTCTTTTTATTTTCTTCTAGTTTTCTTCTGACACCATGTTATATACGACGTGCACGGAGTCCAGTTTTCAGTCTACCATGTTTATTACACCGTCTGCTACAACACGGAAACACCACACTCCTAAAGCTACAGCGACACCTGTTGGACACCAGGAGTATAACACCTCCAATATACAACACACTGGAAAAACTGGTACAGATAGAAGTTACCAAAATTAAAAATCAATGCATTGACATTGACAAGTTACTGTGAACTACTGAAAAAAGAAATAAACATTGATGTTTCTTATATATTATTTTGAGTACTTATTTTTAACAACATTGTGTTTATTACACCCAAGACAATAATAATTTCAATGGAAATAAGTTTTGCTGATATTTTTTTTTTTTCGGGTGGGGGGTTCAAAGGTTTCAAAATTACAATATGTGTGTCTGGTTTTATAAATGGGCTTTGATTTCATTTGCATGTTAGTCTCATCTATAGTGGTGTTTTGTTTTGAAAGTCCCAACAGGAAGTGCACTGCTAGATCAACTTCAGTCCAAACTAAAAACCTGTCTTTCAGTCGGGCTTCTGCACTTCCAGCACAAGAGACGCTCAGAACTCTGCTTGAAAGGTGCATCTAATTTTATTCAAAAATTACAAAATCTTTATGTCATGGATTACAACAAGTCTGCAAGCGCTCCCGAATGGAACGACGAGAAGATGCCGATGGTTCACAGCCCGGTCCCTCCACCGTACCAGGACATTCCGCAGGGACCCCCACCACAGGAGCAGGTAACCGGGCTTTTCTTTATTTATCTGAACACATGTAGACAAACACTTAAAAAAAAAAAAAAAAAAACGTAATAATTACAACAAAGAAATACATTTAATAAAATTAAATGACAAGATTATAAATTACAGTTAAAAATTAACTAAAAACTTAAAAAAAAAAAAACAGAATCCCTCACTTACAGTCTAAAGTTCTCATTTTAATATCAAATATCACAACTGTATGTGTTTGTGTGCGTGTTAAATATTTTGTGTTACTTTTATTAACACAAAAAGTATTTTAAAAGTTTTGAAAAGTCAAAAACAACACAAAAAAAAAAAAACCTTTAGGTTAATTTAACTTTTACCTAATTAATTTTGTTATCAATTTGAATTGTATTTGAATTGCATTTAACTTCTTCATAACCACAAAACAAGGGGGTGTTTTGTGGTTGGAAATTTCCGTGAAGACCTGCTGCTTCTTGGCAGAGGACCCGCAAACATGCTCTCTCTCTGTCTTTTTTTTTTCTGGTTGAGGGATTTTGCAGTTGGTTCTGCAAACAAAGTAAGGTACTAAAAGTGGCTTGTGAAAACACATCTTTGTAAATTGTGATTTAAGTTTAGTTTGGCAGGAACTCCACGCCTATACAATGAATCCTCATTCTGTGAGCTAAACTGAAAGCAAAAACTAGAGTTGTGTGTTTAGCAAATGGAAAAATAAATAAATAAACCAATCTTTTGTATTTACTATATTTTCCTACATATTCTCCTATTTATAATATTCCCATTAAACTATTTCATTAACCTTGAAACATAATAGTTGACTGTTTTTTGATCCCAAGCCCATCTAATAGTATATTAAGTGAATTTCTGTCAAATGCCTCTAAACCCACGGGCCAAATTTGACCCACCAAAGGTCTTCTTTTGGCCCAACAAGACGTGGCAACAGAAGCTGCAGAGTTTAGTTACAAACCCTTAACTTTTTGGTGTTCCAAAGCTCAATCAGTGCGTAAGCTGCAGGCCAACATTAGGTCACTAATATAGTCAAAAGACCAGCTCCACGTCTCTCATTAAGATTTAAGGTTACTATTTTCATTGGAAGAAAGTTTGTTTGTTTTAGATTGCTCTTGTTTTTCAATTTAAAATGAGAAGTGAGGTGTTTCTGTTATATTTAAAGGCTACAAAGAAAAATGTTGCTTACTTTTTGTTCTTACTTTTGTTACCTTAATAAATACAGAATCAAAATAATGAAATTCAACTGTATTTTTTATTTTCTGCTTTTATTTCATGACATGCAAAAATGTATTGTATTTCGCCCGCAAACCGGGATCACATCTAGATTTTGGCCCTTTGAGCGAAAAAGTTTGGGCACCCCTCCTCTAAGGATTTTTTTTCCCAAATATCTAAAATTAGCACAAGTGTTTCACACCAAAAAACATATGCTGTCTGTCATGTCACTATTTGTTCAAAATTATTGAAACTATTTAATAATAAGTCTGATAAATAAAGAAAATAAATACAAAAAATAGTTGAAAGAGGGGTTTTTTTTCTAAAAAAAAAAACTGATTTAAAAATATAGTTACTGATGTGCTTTTGTGTTTGAAATTGTTTTAGGGAAAAAAACTGTTTTGCTTTTGAATTTTTCCTCAATGTCTGAAATGTTTCATTGCTAAACATGTCAGTTATCAAGCTACAAAGATGTGCTTCAAGAACTCTTTAACTTCAAGATAAAATGTAAAAGCTAAGAACTGTGTAATGTGGAAACAAAACTCTCTTTATTTCTCTAGTGTATTGTGTTGAGCTTTTCTCTTTTCTCTATGAGGGAGTGTCTGTTAATCTGTTCGTCTGATCACAGAAAGTCTTCCAGCTGCTAGATGTAGGCTAAAATGATGAGCTGCATGTAACCTTGTGTTTGTCTTGCAGGCAGTTGGATATCCAGCACAATATGCAGGTGCAGGATATAATCAGCAACCGGCTTTCATGAACCAACAGCATCCAGCTCAGCCTGCCGTTGTCACTGTCCAGCCCACTGTTTACTTGGCTCATGCTCCTCTGGGAAACCCAGTGAAAGATTACATGGGCTACTCTATCTTCACCATGCTCTGCTGCTGTCTGCCACTTGGAATTGCTGCACTCATCTTCTCCATCAATGTGAGTTTAAATTCAAGCTCTTTCACAAACCCTGGAATCCTGTGGAAATTCTTTAGCCAAGTCAGACAGATCTTTCTCAAGACTTCAACTTGTTTTTTGTTTTTTATTTTGACATCATGGCCTACTGCAAGAAGATAAAAACGATCCGGGTGCATTTGAGGTGAAAGCTGCTGTTTTTTAGAGCTGCTTTTGTACCAATGCCAGAAGAAGTTGCTAACAAAGTATATTTACCTGTTCATTTACTGAAGAATATTAGATTTTTTAAAAACGATTAACTGAGGAGGAAATTAATGATTATTAGTTTATATGTGGTTTTGCTTTTATTGTGGCACTTAGCTAAAAGTTAATCCACATGAATCCATTGACGTTAAAACCATTCTTGTGTGTAAATGTGTGGCTTGGGAAAGTGACTTGCTGGAAAGGGTGTGTCAAAAGTACACAACCTTTCCATTTTGGAATGCATTTAAAATGGAGCCAAAGATGGATGATTGGAGAGGGACTTCCACCTGTTCGAGCCTAAATTTATTTTCAGCCTTGTAAAAAAAAAAAAAAAGAAAATCATTTATGTTTTTGCTTTTGTGTAGATGCTATATTAAGGTAATTTAACATTCTGATTCTCGCATTGCATGCCCATGATTTAAAGCGATCTTTGACTTGTCTCCCACAATGCTGAGCTGATGACACCTTTGTGTAAATGTGCATGGGTGACTGAGACTGAGGCCCTGCTGTCCAGGGTTTACCTTGCCTTCGCCCACGAGTGGCCAGGTTAGGCTCCAGCAACCCAATGACCCCAAAAGTAACAAAACAGGTTTAATAGATGGGTGGATGGGACTGTGACTGTCATATGTTTTGGCTTCAAATTAAGGTAGAAAAGCACTTTTTAAATATACTAATATAAACTAATGATCAACTTGAATTTGTTTTTTTTTCACCCAAAAATGAGAACATATGATTAAAAAAGCTAATTTAAAAGATTAAAATTGCACCTGTAATGTTAAATGTAGTGTTGAAACGTATCATCTGATTAAAAAAAAGACATTTGGTAAAACAGTTATGATCATTCTCAAGGTTTGTTATTTAATTTCACAAGTACACAATTCAGTAAAGTAATTATTTTACATTTAAAGTAAATTAAAATTCATACTTAACAGAAATGTAAATTTATGAGCAGCAAAGAATATATCTGTAGTTTTTTATTAGAAAAAAACTCTTTTACATTTTTATGTAAAGCTTTGAAAAAATGTCTTCACATTAACGAACCCAATATTATGATGTAAACTTGTATAGCGCTTTATGACCTTCTTAGAAGGCCCAAAGTGCATTACAACCACATTCACCCATGAACATATAGATGTTTAACATTGGCACCTACCTAAAAACAAAGAGCATTGTGGGATTCAATGTACTGCCCAAGGACACTTCAATGCGCGGGGCAGAAACGAAACATGCAATCTTCCGATCAGAGGTCCACCGCTCTACCTCTGCACCGCAGCCCGAGTTAATATTTGAACTAACCCTCTCTTCACAGGTAGTCACAGTTAAGCAGAACTGACTAATGTGTTAATATAGCCCCAAATGCGATGTCCACGCCGGTTCAGGGGGTTCAAGACAGACGGTTTTAGTTATACTGGTATTAGAATAAAAGCTATAAGATGATTAGATAGGGAAAAAAAAAGTTGTAACAGTCTGCATGCTAAAGCATAGGAGGTTAATGTTTAACAAAGTTATTGTACAATAACATCATCACTTTATAAGCACTTTTTTCAGTTTTTCTTTTTCATTAGTTTAATGATAAAGACCCACTCCAATAAAAATTGTTTTTTTTTTAACATATTATTGGAGCATTTTTCTCATGATGGAGGACATACAACCGTTAAGTAATTCCAGCTGGACATAAAACTGCAATAATTAATTCCTCCTTCATGATCAATTTTCAAACCATTGGCACTCCTGTGAATTAAAAGAATTGATTTACTCAAATAATGCACACGGTACTGACATGCAGGGAAGTCTCACACAGCATAGAGGGTTCTAACGAATTGAGGAGATCCATGGATTTTTATAGGGCTGCACAAACAACTTCAGAAAAAATGTTGCACATTCCATATCTTGTCCAAATTAGCAAGGTCAACCATTAGCTCAGAGGTTTACGTGTGATTTCTGTCTTGCTTTTCCTGAGTAAGGAGGACAAGCCAACGCTATATCTCACCGGATACTCCCTAAAGTCATCCCTTGGTGGTTTAACGAGCTCAAGCAGATAGGTGTCACATCTGGGTAAACATTCAAAGGCATGTTTTAATGAGCACAAGAGGTTCATTTAAAGGTAACATATGATGGTAAAATTGAATCAAACGTTAATCAAAAATATTTCAATAATAGCAGAAGCCCAAAACATGCATTTACATAGACTTTTCATTGAAAATTGCCACTTTAACATGCATTCTCTATGAAAATATCACTAAACCAGAGAAGATTTACAGTTTTTAAACTTTATTTATCTTACATTGTAGTTGTTATTGCAATACATACATATCACGTGAGTACACTGTAGCTAAAGTTGAATCACGTCAAGAGTGTCTTTGTGTAACATTTAATTGCAATCTTGAGTTACTTTAGGTAATAAATGCAGAACTCTGACAGAATGAAGGGAAAACCAACCCCAGATGACAACCACAAATTATGTAAAACCCAATATTTTATGTTTTCCACTGCAGTGTCTGCATTTAGTTTAAAGGCTCACCATTTTCCTGTCAGAGGCTCTTTGGGTTCCTTTTTACTAAAGGTGTTTTTTTTCTTTCTCCCACATTTAGAAAAACATTGATGTTGTGAATGTAGGCAAACTAACCACAAGAAAGAGTGTGATTGTTAGTGCTTGTGTGCATGTCTGCCTTGTGGGACTTTCTTTCTCTGTGTGGAGTGACGATGAGCAACTTTGATCTCACACTCTTGTATTGCATTCATGTCCATTTCAGAATCCAACAACCAAAGTTACATGAGAGAAACCCGATTTGTGAATTCATTAAAGTTTTGTTGCCACTTTTACACAAACTTTGCTTCTTTATGTAATGACAACAAATGATTTTTTCCATTCAATTGTTTATGGCTGAAGCCCCCCCCAATTGTCCCAACTGGCATGGAGACCATCAGAAACCCCTCAGTAACGGTCTATACCCAAGAAAGGTTTTTGATCAATTTTTGTGACAAATGCACTGTTTTACACTGTTCTCTGAAATAAACCACTCACTTTCTTTGATGTCATGTAGCAGAATTTATGGGAATAAATGTTATAGATAGAAATAAACTACATTGATTTACAAACTAGAGCTTATTCCTCATTTTAACGTTTTGTTTCTGTGTAGTGTAATCCTAGTGCAAAAATTGATAAATTGCTTAAATATAGATTTACTTAAAAAGTGTCTCTAAAAAGGACAGATGCTTAACATTATGTTTCCTTTTATTAATTACTGTTGTGTGATTCTAGTCAAAATATTTGAATATTATTCAAAGTTTGATTTACTTGAATAACTGTCTTTTAAGGACAATTATCAAAGACATGATAAATGTAAAATCAATAATACTTGTGTGTCCTTTCAGATTGAAAAATATAGACGTTTAGATATGAGTCTGAAAAGTGTAAAGATGTGGAACTAGGTGTCCTATAAAAGAGTAAAAACATATTTAGTCATCTATTCATTTTTTTTGTTACTGTATATGTTGCTGAGCATTGTAGTCTGTTACTTTTACTTAGACATCCACCATTTGCCTTTTTTTGCACCCATTGTTTAAAGGTTCATCTTCTCTTTCTAAGATTCACAACAACAAATCATTTTAATTAATTTTTTACTGTTTTTTTAGCTAGTGTGTTTTTAAGAAGTGTATTCTTAAGTATGTTTAATATTCTCTGTTTTTTTTTTACTATTGTATTTTCTAGTTATTCATTTATTATCATCTTATATCTGGTGTGTTGTCTTGGCACTGTACAAGTACTAATTTATTGATTATGATCCTGTTCACCTATTGGACTACGAGTCCGGAATAAAGCCTATCTAAATATGTTTTACAAATTCATTGGTCAATTTTGTAGATAACTACATTAGTTTTTTTTTCTTTTAAAATGTAATTCTTACTGGAAAATTGTGTTTTTCTCACATTTAGGCCCGTGATGCAAATTTTTCTGGGGACCGGATGAGGGCAGAGAGAAACAGCAGAACAGCCAAGACACTGAACAATGTGGCTCTGGGAATCGGGCTTCTCAGCTTAACCCTGATGATTGTCTATATCGTAATCACAGTCGTCGCAGCCACCAGAGGCCCCTATTAAGAGGTTCAAAGCACACTGCTCACACCTTAAAAGACTCCTATCTACTTTTGACTGTTGAACTTTCTTTTTTTACAACTCTTCAGTTGTTTCTTCTTAGTGATGCTAAAATAACTTTTAAAGAAAACAAAGGAGTCATTGTGGCAGCTGCCTAATATCTTACTGTGTCTTTATCTGTAAAGATCTACATTATTGCATTGGTCAGTTTTGCATTTTCATTTTTGTTTCTTTGAATACCTTTCATTAAAACAGTTTTTAAAAGCATTTTGCCTCATGCTTTTCTTTTCATTTCAGTCATTTCTGTTCTTAGCATGAACTTCTCACAAACAGAAAATGCTTTCAGTCACACTGAAAGCTGAAGAACTTGTTTTCTATTAATCGCCAAGCCATTGACTTTACCAGCTGGCAAACAGGCAGCTCCATTGTTTGTTTAGTTATCAGTGACTTTTTCTGCTGAAGTTCCAGTAATTCAAACAGGTGCAGAAGGCTGTAAAAGAATACTTCCAGTTCTGTTAACGGAACTTTAAAATAAAAACATTTCTGTGGTGAGATTACGATACGGATCTTACAGAAAAGCTGTCAGCAAAACATTCAACCTGGATTAAATAACCTGGATTGTTGTAACAGAACTTTATATTCATTATTTTAATTCTGCTGCCCCCAAGTGGGAACAAAAATACTTACACAAATTCAAAACTTCAGATTTGATTTTATTAAATGTCCATAATGTCAAAGAATTGAATCTAAACATGAAATCTATTGAACTGAAACAGCTAGCCATTGTAGAAGAAAAAAACTGTTTCCTGCAAACCAGAAAAAAAGTTCAACGCAAGCCTGAAAAATTATTAACACAGTTAACTCCAACCTCTATGTCTGACACAGTAATTTCTGAGACCCCTGTCTCATCAAGATGATACAAACTTTGTTTAAAAATCCATTGTATGCAACTTGTTTAATCATTTTGGCCCTGTACTGCATTATCATTCCACTAGGGGCAGTGGAGGGGTTTTCATGTTCATGAAAAAATGGCTGCTTCCCAGAAACCTAAAAAATCCTTTTGGCTGTAAATTTAAAGTCAATTTTAAAAACTTTTCAGTGAGAATAGCTCATCCATTGTTTTTTTTTTTTTTTAAATAACCATTTGCTGTATTAAAGAATGCCAAATTTGTAAATAAGAAGCTTTTTTGCCCTGAACATTCATGTCAATATTTTTATCTTAAACTAACATTAATTATTAGCGAAAACTTATCAAATCATTTAGCATACATTTGTAATTAATACTCTCATAAAATTAAGTCATTAAAATAGAATTAAACTCTGATTATTCTGTTAAATTCAGACACTCCTTGTGGCTGTTAAAACTACACTAAAGGTAGATAACTCTATAAAGTTCATTTTTACATTAAAAAAAGACCAGGTTGTTTGTTTGTGAGCATAGCATACACTTTATTGAATGTATGGAAACCAGTACAAATGGCAAAACAATTATATATTTTTAACTGTTCTTCAAATAAATTAAAACACCCTTGTTATTGATTCATAGCAACAACCGTTGATATAAATGCTAAGATTTCTGATGCAATGCCACACAAACACAAGGAACTCTCAGAACAGTTTTTTTTTCTTTTTTTTCATCCCAATTCATTCCTGTGTACTGCAGCATTTACTGCCCTTTTTATTCAAAATCTCCTCACATCAACAACAAAACATATGAGCAGATTTAATGATGACCAGCTGAAACTGAGCCATGCGCAGAATATTATGTTTGACCAGTAAGTACTTTCAAAACCTAAAAAGCTGCAGGGAGTGAGAGGTGGTGAGCATCACCGCATTGCTTGTGCAATATTTACATACTTTAAAGTCTTCCTTCTGTCTCAGTGACGGACAAATCGAACAACAATCACTCTCATCGCCTCTTCACTCTGGAGTATACGTTAGAATTACTCAAACATTTAGTACATCGCATGCGATGCCACTAAAAGCCAAACTGAATGGTGAGACACGAGTGGCACGAAGCACCGGAAGCTGATGAGACGACACTGCGTTTAACATCTGTAAATGAACGCCACGATTGTTCTACATTGTAATCTCTTGCTACAGACAGCATTTTATTGAAGAGCAGTATGATTAACATTCTGTAACTAAGGAGTAAGTGAGCCTGGATGGGTTTGAGGTTTTAATAGGATCGGATGGCGGGGGGAACGTGAGCGCAGTCCTGCTCATCCAGGGAGCTGTCGATGACGGGACGGTACTTCAGGGTCACCTGTGATTGGCCGAGAGAAAAGGTAAGTTAAAATTGTTTGATGATTCTGAAGGAGCTGAGAAGGAAAAGCGTAGGATACCTTTCCAGTTTTGGGGTCGACGTAGGACAGCGTGTGCTTCCTCCAGTGCTGGTCGAAGGGTTTCTTCTCCTGACCCTGCAGAGGCTTGGAGTAATCGAACTCATCCACACGATCCTGAAACACAAGGAGGTCAGAGAGCTCGTCACGTTAGCAGGGATTACACCAAAAGTCAGATTATGGCAGGAAGATGGAGAAAAAACTGACTTTGAAGTCCTCTCTAGCGTGGGCTCCTCTGCTCTCCTTTCTCTGCTCAGCAGAGTGGATGGTCTGAACAGCATTCAGCATCAAGTTCTGCAGCTCCAAGGATTCAACCAAGTCTGTGTTCCACACAATGCCTAAAGCAGGACAAAAGGAGGACATTTATGATACTAATCCATCTTTAGAAAATCTGAACAATGAGAGGCAAAGCACCTCTGTCAAAGGTCTTTATTTGCTCCATGGTCTGGTAAATGTCGTCCATCTTATCGCATCCTTCTTTGAGGACGGAGCCGGTACGGAAAACTGCAGCGTGGTTCTGCATGGTCTGCACAGAGACAAAACCACTCTTTACTACACATCTCGTGCTCAGCAAGTTAATAGAAATGTCTGCAAACAAAATATGTCATGGAAGTCAATTATGAGATGCTGTTCATGTTTGACCTTCTGCATGTTAAGTCGGATCTCAGAAGTTCTCAGACTTCCATTGGCAAACCGGAGCTTGTCCAGGTTGGCCACAGACTCCTCTCCTGCGCTGGGTTTCAGAGGGGACAGCTTCTCTCCTGAGAAAAGTGAAACAGCAGAAAAAAGGAATGTTTAATCAAAAACTATATTCCTAACAATCTTTTTTCATAGGATAAACGTTTTTTGTACAATATCTGATGATTTGGAATAAAACACAATGAAAATAATAATGAAGCACCTTTTTATATCTCATTTTTTTTGTTATGTTTGTGGTATCAGGGACCATAGCTTACCAGGTTTGTGCTCATTAGCAATAGTGAGGGCACAGGCTCTCCCAAACACAACCAAGTCCAGCAGGGAGTTGGCACCCAGCCTGTTGGCGCCATGAACGCTTGCACAAGCTGCCTCACCGCAGGCATAAAGTCCAGGCACCACTGTGTCCTTACCGTCTGTGTAATCGATTACCTGTCGGGTAAGAAACTCTCTGTCATAAATGTATCTTTTGCTGAGAACTTATCCCTGATCAAGGCAAACAGCGTACCTGTCCTTTGTAGTTTGTGGGGATTCCTCCCATGTTGTAGTGAACTGTGGGCAGGACGGGGATGGGCTCTTTGGTGACGTCCACTCCAGCAAAGATCATCGCCGTCTCCGAGATCCCGGGCAGTCTTGTGGCCAGCTGCTGAGGAGGCAAGTGGTGAAGCTGCAGATACACATGGTCCTTCTCTGGACCGACACCCCTAAAAAAAAATAAAAACCTCACATCAAGTCGATTCCTCCTTCAAATGCATGTCAGACACCACAGTCACACGTACCTGCCCTCCCTGATCTCTATGGTCATGGAGCGGGACACCACGTCTCTGGAGGCCAGGTCTTTGGCGTTGGGAGCGTAGCGCTCCATGAAGCGCTCTCCCTCACTGTTGATCAAGATTCCTCCTTCACCACGGCAGCCTTCTGTGATCAGGCAACCGGCGCCGTAGATCCCTGTTAAGATTCGCATGTTAGAGGTCGTCTTAAGTTTGGGCAGGTATACTGGTCTCAGCACAAACGGATAATTCTTGAGCAGAGAAACCAAACCTTCGACAGTTTACTCTGTTAAGATAACAGCAACAGCAAAAAAAAGTTCAATTATAAAAGGGCAAAAAGAAACACTAGAAAGGTCTAAGAGTTTAAAATTAGAAACTGCTGTAATTTCCTGGTTTGAATTACTTTTAAGTTTGAGTGGCGATAACTTAAATTTATTGAGAAGACCATTTGAATTAAGAATTAGATAAGGTTTAACAATTTAAGAATATTTTATGCACAGTTCTTCCAATTTCCTAATCCAAACCATTTTTTAGGTTTAACAAATGTTTAAACTGGACTAAGCTACCATTTGTCCAACTCTTTAATTCTACATCTAAAAAACAGCAAAACAGCTTTTGCCACGAAGATAAAATAAATAAATTGAGCAATGGAATTCATAAATTGACATCTAATCCAACGAAAGAAAGTTTCTTACAAAAAGACAGGAAAGAGGACTTGGCCGCAGAAAATAAAATGGCCCCAAGATGGCGCCACATCACCATTAGCCAGAAGTCCTTGAACTAGTATAGCTGGCAAAATACCCGAACCAGGTTATGGTTAGGGTAAGGTTATGGTTAGGAATCTTCAGCTTCCGGGTACAGTTTCAACATTTCTGCTTCCAGCTGATGATGACCTTAATGTTGTCGTTCTGGTGGTACACTACAGTCATGGTAAACTGAACCAAAATCCTTCTCATTTGTTTATTTGCCAAAGAATAAATGTTGCCCAAAAGGTGCAGTTTAGGTGACCAGTAACAGTTTGTGGATCAACTACATAAAGCAAAAGTAGCTCTCGTTCATACAGGTTGGATCTGGTTCATACGTCAATAAATTTCATGTTTTTAAAGCTTCCAAACAACTCTTGTGTTTAAATGTAGAGTTTGAGCAAAATAACTGAAGTTTCTCACCAGTGGGGTGAAACTGCACAAACTCCAAGTCCTGACAGGGCAGGCCAGCTCTGGTCACCATGGCGTTTCCGTCTCCTGTGCTTGTGTGGGCAGATGTGCAGCTGAAATATGTTCGTCCATAACCTCTGGAAGGAAAAACAGAACACAAAAGTTATTTCCCGACATGTGTTCCTTTTTTGTTGCACACAGATAAACAAGACTGAGCAGAAGTAAAGTTTTACCCCGTAGCAATGACGGTGTTTTGGGCTCTGAAGCGGTGGATGGATCCATCCTCCATGCAGAGAGCTATCACTCCTTTGCACTGCCCATCTTCCATCAGAAGGTCTAGAGCAAAGTACTCCACGAAATAGCTGGTGTCATAACGAAGGGACTGAATAATAATAAGAAAGAGGAAAAGCAGATGATTACAATGAAGTCTAATGACACCCAACAGCTAGAAAAGTTTGTCACGTGAAGTAGATGGGCTCACCCTTCCATAAAGAGTATGCAGGAGCGAGTGTCCTGTTCTATCTGCTACACAGCAGCAGCGATGAGCCTGACCTCCTTTTCCGTACTTGAGACTCTGACCTCCAAAGGCTCTCTGATAGATCTTCCCGTCCTCAGTCCGGCTGAACGGCATGCCAAAATTTTCCAACTGGGAAAAGAATGTCTCACTTATTTCCAACTCTTTGTTTTACATTCTAGTTTAATTCACTGTTTTAAAGTGAAACCTTGCAGATGCTCTTACCTCCACGACAGCAGCAGGAGCCTGCTCCGTCATGTAATGGATAGCATCCTGGTCTCCGAGCCAGTCAGATCCCTTTACTGTGTCATAGAAATGCCACCTCCAGTCGTCTTCCTCCATGTTTCCCAGAGCCGCATTGATCCCACCCTGTGGAACATCAAAAAATTCAAGCGTGTCAAAGTCATCTGAAATTATTTCATGCTCCCCATCTCATTATCGATGCACACTGCATCCTGTTCTCACCTGTGCAGCAACAGTGTGAGATCTGGTGGGGAAGAGCTTGGTGACGCAGGCAGTGTTGAAGCCGGCCTCGGATAGGCCGAAAGCTGCCCGCAGCCCCGCTCCTCCTGCTCCCACTACCACGGCGTCAAACTCGTGGTCCACCACTGGATACTGAGTGGATATCTGAGGGGAAAAAGAAATGTGACACACTCTGTATCATAAACATAAACTTAGGCAGCCCTAGTTAAAAATAAAATAAATAAATCTAAGAACCATACAAACAGGTAAAAGGAAAATCATCCACTCACGTCATCTGAAGCTTTGGCATTCTTTTTTTTGCCATAGATGGAGAAGTGAAAGTTTCTTGAACTTTGAACAGCAGCAGCAGGAACCTGACAAAGAACAAGACAACTTTAGCTAAAGAAGAAAGCCAACCAGAAACAACATGAATTAATAGCAATGAAGATCTACCCTAAATCAGACTACAGAGGACTAGTTTTCATTTTCTTTTATTCCACTTTGCCCATAGCTTATTTACAAATGTATAAACTGTAATCAAGTGTAATAACCAGCTAAGCAAAAACAAATGTGTTATTCAATATAAATAAAAAATTTTAAATGTAGTTTGTATAGAACTTTACTGCAATTTAACAAAGGAGATTTTGTGTTAAACATCTTCTGCATAAATTGATAATGTTAGATAATCCATCATTCACCTAAAGCTTTTCTTTCAAAACTAATATACTAAACCAACTCTTTAGAGCTCATCATTTACTTCTTCCTCTTAAGTTAGAAAAACTAAGATGACTCAATGAACAAATAGAAGTAACTGATTAAGAAAAATATGGGGGAGAGACACAAAACTCAAAAGGAATACCAGGGATATCAGTTTTGCACAAGCATAAAATATTTAATGTTTTTCTAAGAGAATCCTTTTGGCGTTGCACCTCAAAGTTCCTTATCAAACATATCTTAAAGGTTAATATTTTGTCCTCTCTAATCACTTCAGGTGCACACTTGAGGTGTGGAACTTCTGCAAAGTCAACATGTGGAACTATAATCTACACTTCTTTTGTTTCCACCAAATTAAAAATAATCGGAATTGTTAATTAGTAATTTTTTTGTATTATATTTATTTGCTATTATTTTAATTTTACTTACTTACGGCTAAGTGTCTTAAGATACTGTACATAACTGCATTTAATTTGCCTTTTGATGTGTTTTTTAATCACATAAATTACAATAGTAGATATTTTTTGGTTATTTGCAAAAGGGTTATTTCTGTCACAAAACATGTTAATGTCAACCTATAAAGTAAAAATACCATAAAGATTAGCAATGACCTTCTTATAAGATGCAATTTCTATTTCATGAACTTTATAGTTTATTAATATGAATAAAAATCCTGCGCTTGGAGAAAGCCAACATATACGTCTGCGACAAAACCATTCAGCAAATACCTTTTATTTTACAAAGAAAATCCCAAAAGTTTAGTTAAGCGATCATATAAATAGGGGGGAAAAGGTAAAAGTGCAATTATTTTTGGCTAAAATAGCAAGAAAAAGCGGTGTTTATGATGTCACATTGAGACACCCTATGCTACATAATCGGTTACGCAAACCATAACCTCCCTGTTATGAAAGCTAGACTTCCTCTCAAAGACAATAAATATTGTACGGGCACAAATGACTGAGTGAAGAAAAATAAATACATGTTAAAATGAATTTAATTCCAGAATATTACGTTACTCACTGCTTTAACGTGTGAAATCGCCCTCCTGGAAAGGAGACGAGACGCAGCGCGGACACTCGCCATGTTGCCAGCTCAGAATGTTAGAAGAGCTGGTGGGGAAGAAATATTCTGTGGGACTGGGCTGAACCATTCAGCAAATATGGGGGTATAGAGATCATTTAGAAATTGTTTTTTTCCTTTTAAAACTAAAATGGTTGTATTTTATACAATAGTATGGGTGTAATATACGAGTTTAAATATGATAGATAAGTAAACACCATAACTTTTAAGATTAACAGAAGCTATTAAAAGTTTAGATTTTGTTTTCCACCCTTTTACCGGTATGTGGACCGCTGAGGAGTAATAATTACACAAGCGGTGTTTGTAGGAACAAATTCAGAAGTGACCTAGACATTTTCTCCAAGGTGAGCAGCAACTGCATATATTTAATACAGACAATGGTCTGTAGTTGCACTTAAGAAATGCAAATTATTTAATTAAATATAAATAAAAGGCTCTGGTGTTCACCATCCACAAAGAAAAAAGTTGACTAGCATGTTAGCTGCTAAGATTAGCATTGTTTATATTGGCAAACAAGTCAAAATGAAAGCACAAACTGACTGAATGAATACTGCGAGTTGTGGTATTTGTATAAACGAAACAGTAAACAATGTATTTCTTTCTCTTGCATTTGTCTACTTGTATCAGTCCTGTAGGGTAAATGTAGGGTATTGAGTGTATTAGTGATTTCTAATGAGAAAACCCTTAATATGGTTCCGAACTAGACCCTATTGGACATAAAACTATTGCATAAAAGGATGTAAATAAACAATGATACAGTTGATCCTCATCACCGATGCTTGGCTCGGCTGTGTTTGTTTACAGCAGCACCCATGAACAATCTGAACGACCCCCCCAGGTGGAACATCCGACCAGACAATAGAGGGAGGGAGGCGGGTGCTGGTGATGGGAACCCATGGAACTACGCCCTTCTGGTCCCCATGTTGGGGCTGGCTGCATTTCGTAAGTTTGGTGCCCCTTTGTCCTATAAGAGGACAAACAATATTAAAAGACTCACTCAAATAATTTTTTTTTTTTTTTTAGCGTTTTTTATGGCATTTATTTTTATTATGCAGGAAGATAATTAAACTTAAAATTACATTTCTGAGTATTTCTTTATCCACATCAATGTGAATTAAGAACAGATTGAAAAAAAAATTTTGGATACAGCTTGTGAGTGTGACGTAGGGCTGCCTGCTCCGCTTCAATCTGTTGCATCCACCTATAGACTAACAGATTTCCTCATTTTGCTCAAAACTGTAGAGCTTGAAAGCGCCAGTATTGCTCTTTTTTTTGTTGCCTCTGTAATGTTAGGTTGGGGTTGTGAGGGGCTGTAAGCTAGCGGGAGAGCGTCTAAACCAGGGGTCTGCAACCTGTGGCTCTTTCATCCCTTGATTTTGGCTCTTAAGCTTGTATGAAAATGCTAACAAATTAATACGCAATAGATTAGTTATTTAAGTTTTGTCACTTATACCTAGATTTTTACCATGTCAAACAACTAAGCAAAAAGTTTAATTTAGTGTCAGAAATTCTGTAGAAATGTTCTTCAAATTTGTGTTTTTATTTTATAGTAAATCAAATAAGTCTCCAAACTTTTTTTTTTTTTATTTTGGTAAATTACATTAAAGTGGTTAAAGTTTTGTACAAATGCAGTTTTAAAATAATTTAGTTATGTCTTTTGTTCCACACATCTCTGAGAATGACAATAAAAAGATTGTTTATTCTAAATGTTTTTTTATTTTTTTAATAAATAGATTCTACTAAAATGTTGTTATATCTGAGAGTAAAAGGGAAAAAAGGATGGTGGCACACCAAAATTGTAACGCCAAAAAAAACATAATGTTTGACCTTTTTTGACACAGGGTGGGTTTTATTTTGAAAGGAACTAGTGTGTGCTTTTGTCAAAATAAAAAGAAGCCAGAACTGCTTATGTAAATATAAATATATATGTATAAAACATGGTTTTAATTTAATTACTGTAATAGTTAACTTATATTTATGAATCAAAGTTTACTTGACAAAAAAAAATCATAAATATTGTGCATTTGTTTAACAATAAAATGAGACTTTGTGGGTCTCGTTGGGTTGTGGTCTGTATTAAAGTAGACCAAATGGCTCTTTTACTGTTAAAGGTTGCAGACCCTGGTCTAAACAAGGGGATTATGGGAACGGGGGAGGCTTACTACACACCAAATGGTACTGCTCACAACTCGGTGGCGAACTTCTAATGATGGTTTGCAACTCTGGAGAAATTATGTCTTGGAAAATGTTACTTTTTAAAAAATATTTGGTCATGGATAGTATAGTCATAATTACTTGGAACGCTTTTGCGATAGAATAGTTGATCAGAGTGGGACTTTAAAGTATGTTTCTTAATGAGCAAATAATTCATCTCTAAAATCCGCCTGGTTTCTCCTCAGCTGTCGTGTGCCTGCTTCTGTATTTTCAGGTTGGATCTGGACTAAGGAATCCCAGCAGGAGATCCAGAGAGTTAAAGACGAGTGCAAAAAAGATGTTTCCACAGTAAAAAGTGAACTTGAAGCACGCTATCAGGAGACACTGACAGAGAGGAGGAGGACGGCCGCCACGTTGGAGCTGGAACTGGAGAAAGAGAAGCAGAAAGTAGAGGGCTACAGGCAAGCATTTGTGTCACAGAGCCAACAGCTTGTAGTAGAACGAAAAAAGCTGCAGCAGGTAAAGAAGGCATGCAAAGCTTGTTGCTTTTAAAGTTTTTTGCATTTGTGTTCAGCTTTTGAATGTCCTGTTGACTCTAAATACTTCTTCATTGACTTAATCACCTTCTTTTCCCTTACAAGGAGCGAGATACGTTGAATGAAGAGAAGCAAAGATGGTTGACATCTGGTGCCGCTGGTGCAGTTCTGCACGAAGCCCTGGAGAGGGAAAACAACTGGTATATGTACGCCGTAGCCACCCTGAAGGAGCTGGAGAATCAGCTGGTGGAGCGGCAGAACGCTTATTGCTCCTTCATCCAACCTCGAGATCAGCGGCTAGAGATGGAGAAGAACATGCTGCTCATGGTTGTGAAGGACCCCGCTGTGGCAGGACTTGATCTGGAGTCTGACCTGAAGCACATTTTTAAAAGAGACAGCTACTGTGCAAACGCACTAAACACGGACAAGAGGAGGAACGGAAGCCTCATGTGGGTGTATCTAAAGTACTGGCACCTGCAGGTTGCTATGCAGAGACACAAAAGAGCAGAGTCAGCTCTTTTAGAAGGGAAAATCCAGCCCCAATCAAAATGACAAAAGGCTTTTCTGAATTTACTTGATTCAGAGAAGTTATGAATGTTTGCAGATGAAAAATTGAAAATGCATTTTCTCCAATCAAAAAAGTTTATCTTTTACAAATGCTAATATGCAAGATATAAAAAAGTATTATAAAAACACACAAAGAGGCCTCAGCTAAGACACTCTAGCTTTAATTTGATGCAACTTAAGGTGCAAATAAAATGATGCCCAACTTCATAAATCCTCAATTTTTTTAGAATGAAATTAAAATTTTGTGCCACCTAAATAAATATAAATTGGCATTCTTGCATTTACAGATTAACAGAGTTTTCATTTATCTTTTTCCTGTTTGTTGTTGTTTTGGGTGTTTTTTTTTTTTTACTTTACAATTATACTAAACGGGTCTAGAGAATGGTTGGATGGCTAAATATGTAAAGATAAATATTTATAGAAATAAGTTTAAAAAAGGAAATGTATGAATTCTGTGGGAGATGTATTTAATAAAGGCGTTATCAAACCTTTTAACTGTATGAGAGAAAAAAACTGCAAAAGCTGCATGAATACAAAATGTTGGGATGAGGTGGTATCAGAAAAACTACAGAACAAAAAATCAACAAAACGTAATGTTTCTGATGCACTATGTTGCACTGATGCTCATTTGCCATTAAAAGATTTACTTTAATCAGCATTGTTTTTGTTGTTTGAGATGCTTTCTGGGATTTTGAGGATTTATATCTGACTGATTATTCCATAGAGTGCACGTTTTAAGCTTTATCTGTTTATTTAATTTCTATACCACACAGGAAATACACTAAGTGGAAGTTTTTGATACATTGATAGGAAAGCTGATTAAACTGCTAAAACCTTTTTTTTTTAAGTTTTATTAAATTTACAATATTACCAAACAGTTTATGCTCTAGGGAAGTCTGTTTCAAAACTGTTTTAATAACTAAGCTGCAAAAACTGAAATTTAAAGAAGTAAAAAGACTTGTTTTTAGAAAATTTGTCATTTTCTTTCTTGCAAGGAAAATAATCTTAGAAAAAGTTTATATGATTATTGGCCAAAATGACCTTAGTTTAAGAAAATGTGTTTTAGTGGATAACATTTAATTAATATTCTTGTTTGACCATTTTTTTCTTACTCCATTTTCTGTTTTTTTTAATTGAACGAATAAAACTTTATTTCTCTAGCACTATTCAACATCATCAGGGAGCCAGAGTGCTTTAGATTAAAAAGAAAACGAGAGAATTTCTTTAAATTGCACAAATTAGGATAAAAATTAAAAAAAATTAAATCATAAAATTACAGCAAGCAATAAAATGCATAAAAGACAGATGAGAAGTCAACAAAACAAGTCACAGAAAATAAGATGCACAAACTAACAGTGTTTAAAAGCTATTCTAAAAAAGTATGTTTTTAGTTGTCGTTTAAAACGGCTCAGGTCTGATGTTGTGCACAGTTCTGGAAGAATATTATTCTATAATATATTTAAATAATTTTGTTCAAATTTAAAAATATTTGACCAATTCTAGCAGGCCTGGTTTTTACAGTGTTTCATGTCTAACATAATTATGGCTTCGTCTGTAAAGTGGTTGCTATTTACAAAAATGTTACGGATGACCTCCTACCTGAACCAGAATAAGATCAAAACGTTAATTTTAAGAGGATATGGTGTTGTTTTCTAACCTGAGAAATAAAAAACATTTGTACAATTACACACAGAAGAAAGAATTAAGACATATAGACAAGTAAGGAGGAGGCATGCTTTAAAGACGCAGCAGTCAGTGCTTGACTAATGTAAAAAAAAAAGTCACCGTCCAAATGTGGATGAAGGCTTCAGATGTAAACTACAAAGATAAAATAATGTTTCTTTCATAGCTGAACTGTAAAATCTAGTGAATCAGAATTGGTCCTCTTACTGTTAGAACACATTATCTGACAAACAGCAGAAATCCAGAGCATTCCAAGTTAGAATAAGGCTTTAAAAAGTCATTCTAAGACTTTGGGTTGTATGGTGACCAAGGAAAAACAGCTTCAAGAAAAACGTAGGTATCTTTATTGTATCAGTTCAAAGATGATTCAGAAGGAAGATGTTATTGTTTCTTTAAAGACTCCCAGTCAGCTAACAAGCTTAAAAAATCAGAATTACCAACACATTGAAGGACAGAATATGTATGAAAATTAGCCACACATTGATAATTTCTCATGTTTGCACATTAACATGTGATTCATAATAATGTACAATATCCATGAAAGCTGTTTAATTCTTAAAAATATATATAAACTCCATTGAATTGAATTTGTGATAAGAAAACAGCTCCATCCACATCTCACTCTGACTTCATGATAAACTGAAATCTGTCATTTCTTCAATCTGCAGCTAACACGAGTGTCAGTAACTGAACCAAGCGGGTCTCTTCCTGGGTCTCTCCACTATCCTCTTGTCTTTATCCTGGGTGCTTGGTGTTTCCCCCTCATACAGGACCACAGTCTCCATGGTCGGGGCCCTCAGCGGGCCACCTTCCATCGCGTTTATCTGCTGACGAATCAGACCGGTCTCTCTGCTCACTTTGGCGTAGCAGAACCCACACAGGACGTGCTTCTGCTTCAAGTGGCCGCACTCCAGACACGGCTCGATGTTGTTCTGACAGAGAGACAGAAATTATTACATATAAAAAAGTTTTTAAAAAAGTATTCTAAAACAACCTACAGCTTAATGCAATAGAAACCGTTTTGCTGCTACTGTGACAGTAATCTGCCAGTTGCCAGCTCCTTAAAAAACAACTCAAATGAAAATCATGTTTTTAACTTTAGCCTGTTGTATTTTTATCATGATGAAGGACAATTATAGAAGATTAATATTGAAGATAACGATAGGTTGGAGTAAGCTTGTGGGAGAGATTGTAAACGATGGGCTGATGGGAAATCAGCGCTGCGCCAATGGTCCTGCCTACAAGTCGGGCATATTTCCGATGAACTCCTGCCGCTCTGCAGAAACTATGTCCTAGAAAACAGTTTTTATTTTGACTAAAAACAGCATAATCATAACTAAAAGATGATTGGAGTGAGACTTTAATTTAAGAATTGGTAGTTGTTAAGGAGACGAACAAGACAGCAGTTCCTAAACACCATCACACCCAGAAAAGGATGCTGACTTCAAAAGCTTCCAAGGATGTTCTTTTCCTGAAGCACATCACACCATGAGAACCAATGACACAAATCAAAAATATTAAACTAGTGAGGGAAGGAGGAACCCAATTAATAGATAGAGAAATGCAGGCAAGCCCCTGTAATGAACCTCCAACCTTCTGTAAAAAAAAAAAAAAAAAACTTCTGAGTCTGTATACCTTCACTTTAATGAGTTTGCTTTCAGATCTCCTCCTGGTGCGGTTGACCTCTATGGTGCGCCTCTTCTTCGGTGCTGCCATCCACATGACGCTGTCCAGGAGGCCAGAGGGATGCTCCTGGTTCTCCTGCTCCTCTTCCAGCTGGTTCTCCGGGTGGAGCTGAGGAGGAGGGAGGCTCAGGTCGTTCACTGCGAGCGCTGGGGCTGAACAACACCGAAAGTCAGTTATTAGATACCTCGCAAAGAAATGGGGGGAGAGGGGTATTTAAAGCGAGACCCTAATTTTAAAAAAAAACATAATATGAAGCCATTTCCGTGGAAAGATCATTCGTTTTCGTTTGCTAACATGTCTCCGTAACTCACCCAGGTTGGTTTCGAGTCCACTTGCCTGCAATAATCTGCTTTCAATCCGTAGCAAAGAGCACCGAAGGTTCTGTATTAACGAGGATATATTCATGATTTCCCCACCACGTTTCTTTTTCTTTCTACATAAACAGCTCACGGTCACCCTGTGAGTTTACGTCATGAAGCTGCGACCAGAGCCTTCGCCCTTGTCGGTGTTTCTGCCACCCAGTGGCCAAAAATAAAACTGCATTTGCAAAATAATAATAATAATAATAATAATAATAATAATAATAATAATAATAATAATATAATAATAATAATAAATAATAATAATAATAATAAATTAAAGTGTTTGCAGCACACAGTGTGGGAGATCCTGCATAGAAGAAGGTTTGGAAAACCCCTAATAAATTCTTGATCACCAATAAAGTAAAAGGGGTGTATTTCAGGATTATCAATAGAGTTTACCCCGCGAAAGTTTTTATTCAAAGCAGATTTAGATTGAACATTGAAACCTTTTGTAGTTTTTGCTGTAATTCCACTGAAACAGTAAACCATATTTTTGGTATTCTCCTCAAGATAAAGTGTTCTAGAAGAAAAAAAAGTGATTTAATTCATGACAAAATCAAAGCTTGTTTTGTTTTGTTCTTGAAGGATGTATGGTTGGGTCACATATCAAAGAATATGCAAAATGATTCTGGTCTGTCCTTGATAAATCTCTTGCTCATTTTGGCCAAATATCATTTTCACAGATGTAAATTCTCTGGACAAAAACCATGTTTCATTGTATTTTTTCTGATTTCAATATGTATATTAATCAGAAACTTGTCTGTATGTGAAAGATTCAATAATTTGACTGAAAACGTATCCCCTGTCTTACTTCTATTTGTTGTTG
The DNA here is from genome assembly GCA_003999625.1 of Oryzias javanicus. Lineage (NCBI taxonomy): Eukaryota > Metazoa > Chordata > Actinopteri > Beloniformes > Adrianichthyidae > Oryzias > Oryzias javanicus. The sequence goes on from CM012452.1 coordinate 15,890,767, forward strand.
TTGTTTTCTTGTATTAAGATGTTCCCTTTATTGCATAACTGATTGTGAATTACTGATTGTGTAAATTAAGAAACTCTGCAATAAATTTTGTTTAAAAAATGAATGTGGCTCACAGGTGACACAATCCAACTCTATACTTCTATAACGGTTATCCACCACACATTGATTCAAAAAAGACTTTTTTGAGAGAGAAAAAACTATCTCATCAGTATAATATTAGTTTGACAGTGAGAGGTGTTTTTTTTTTTCATTTTGCTTAGCTCTAACAAAGCACTGACTGACAAAAAGACTAAAACACATCAAGCTGAGCTCTATTTTTCTCTAAATAAAATGTTTTTTTAAATTACATTTTCATTAGATTTGTCAATAGACAAAAAATAAGAAACAATTACTAAAAATTCTCCTGACCCAGTAATACAAAATGCTAAAACAAAGGTTCGCACTGGCAGAAAATGGGATGCAACTCAGGCAGTCCAGCAAGCTGTGACCCGGTTGAAACATCAGGAGGTCGTAGGAATGGTACAACATGGTAAGAAAGGCCTGGGCTGGGGAACTGCAACCAAAATGTGGTCCAAGTCTACAGAAGCAGAGAGGAAAAGCGCTCATTGTCCTGGAGATAACAAGAGAGGAGGAAGAGGGCTATAGGTGAAAGCTGTGAGCCAATCCCAGGGAGATGGACAACATGGGAGGGGTGGTAGAAAGAACCATCACATGGGCAGATCTGTGGAAGTTGCCTCAGGCTAGGTAAGTTTCCTAATCAGGGCCACCTATGATACACTCCCAAGCCCACAAAACCTGCACCAGTGGTATGGCATAGAAGAGCTTTGCCAACTCTGTGGTCAGCAAAACCCTAGCCTCCAACACATTGCTCTCTGGCTGTAAAACCGCTCTCACTCAAGGTCGCTACGGGTGGCGTCATGACAGAGTCCTGAAAAAGCTAGCAGAAGTTATTGAGAGGCGAAGGCTTGATGCAAACAAGAGTGGCTCACTATCAGCAGTCCACAACTCCATCCACTTCATCAGGGCAGGAGGGGAGACGTCAGGCAGGACCACCCTTGACAGGTCTCTGCTGTCACCAGGTTCGGAGTGGGAGCTAAGAGCTGATCTTGGTCGCAACTTAAGTCCCAGAGCACATTACAAAAACATCGCTTCGTCCAGACATCGTAGTCTGGTCAAGCATAAAGAAATGTGTAATTATGGCAGAACTGACGGTGCCGTGGGAGGACGGAATGGAAGCCGCATTCGAAAGGAAAAAAGACAAATACGCAGAGCTTGTGTTCCAGTGCCAAGAGGCTGGGTGGAGAGCTTACACCTTTCCAGTGGAGGTCGGCTGCAGAGGCTACACAGGAAGCTCCACCCAACGTTTCCTCAAGACCATTGGAATACAAGGCTTACACCTGCGGAAAGCAATGAGGGATATGGCAGAAGAAGCAGAACAGGGGAGTTTTTGGATTTGGCTACGCAGGAAAGACAAGGCGTGGGGGCGAGATGGATCCTAGGGCAGCTGCAGGGGGTGGAAGGGAGACGTCCCTTCCACTGCTCCACCACCTAGAGATGTTCCGGGATTAAAGGAGCGAAACATCTGTGAAGGGTGGCTCCCGGCTGATGACCCTGCAGCTGTCCAAATGGCACTGGCGGAAGTGCGTCAGGCAGAAATGCCCAGCAGGTAGTGTCACCTGTGCTTAAATCTTCTGATTTCAATATGTATATTAATCAGAAACTTGTCTGTATGTGAAAGATTCAATAATTTGACTGAAAACGTATCCCCTGTCTTACTTCTATTTGTTGTTGTTGTTTTCTTGTATTAAGATGTTCCCTTTATTGCATAACTGATTGTGAATTACTGATTGTGTAAATTAAGAAACTCTGCAATAAATTTTGTTTAAAAAATGAATGTGGCTCACAGGTGACACAATCCAACTCTATACTTCTATAACGGTTATCCACCACACATTGATTCAAAAAAGACTTTTTTGAGAGAGAAAAAAACTATCTCATCAGTATAATATTAGTTTGACAGTGAGAGGTGTTTTTTTTTTTCATTTTGCTTAGCTCTAACAAAGCACTGACTGACAAAAAGACTAAAACACATCAAGCTGAGCTCTATTTTTCTCTAAATAAAATGTTTTTTAAAATTACATTTTCATTAGATTTGTCAATAGACAAAAAATAAGAAACAATTACTAAAAACTTTAAGTAGTTTTCAAATGCTAATGCAAAAACTGAATTCTCAAATATTTGAAATGTTTTCCATATATATATATATATATATTTTTTTTTTTTTCACATTCCATGAGAAAAGGAGCAAGGGGAGATTTATCTCAAACCCTGGCAAAAAAAACTGAAGTTTCAAATGTGATAAGAAGGAACACTAAAAGACTCTAAACCACTTTAGCCAACTATTTTGTCTAAACAGTCATACATAACATGCAAAATATGTTTATTACAAAACCATGCTGTCATAATAGCAACAGTGTTTGATTAACCTGTTACATGTCAGAACAAACTTTCTTTGAAACATAGTAAATTTTTCTCTAAAACCTTAAAATAGTTTACATCATCCCTTACAAAATGTGCAAATTGTCCTTATGTATGAATTTCTTACAGGCATATTTGTTTGGGTTCTATATAATTTGATAATAATGTTTAAGGTATAGAGAATATTCACAAACACAGTTTTTTATTACCTTCATTCTTCAGTTTTTAAATGCTCTTTTTCATAGATTCATCTTTACTTTGAAGAAACTCACCCACTCCAATCCATCTCTTAAAAAAATAAAGAAAACTATTTCTAAGCTCATTTCAATAAACCTAGTTGGTTGTTCTTTAAGGAGAAACTTTGATGTAGTTATAATACATGTCCTGCCTTATCGTTCTAAAATGTAGATGCATCAAATGTGAGGTCATTGTGTGGTTACAAGTGAAACTTTTGTTCAGTGTAAACATTTATCTTTTTTTCTCCCATTTTGTCAATCAAACATTGGCTAATCCTCAGCTAGTTCTTTTGTTTTTGTATGATAAATTTACTTCAAATGTCCATGTTTGCCAAAATTCAGGATGTAAAAATGTGTAACTGAACCCAGGAAGAATCATGTTTTGGTGGTGAAAGTATTGAACATTTGGTGAAAGTACTGAAGCTTTATGATCTTGGTCCTAACATGGACATTTTAATTATTAATAAAAGCCTTTTAGCAGCATCCATCGGCAACGCAGTCTCAACACTAAAAATAACATTAACAAGCCCACTGTCAATGCTTCTTTTCAAAATATGAAATGTATCATCCTTTCCCGAAGGGGGCGCTCTTCTTCAAGAGCACTTGAACGTCTCACATCCTCCTAACGCAGAAGAGGAAGAGCAAGATGGCGGAGCGAGGCTACAGTTTCTCCCTGACCACATTTAGGTATATTTTCTTAAACTCTTATTGAAGTCGGTAGAAAAATCAATCAGTTATAATATGCATATTGTTATTAAGTATTATTTTAATCTATATTTTAAACCGAAGTATTTTTGTTCAGACAGAGTCGCTTTCGAAGTTGCTGTAGTTGATGCACTGTCATCGCCTGCTAATGAATCGGCTAATTTCGATTGTGTTAGCAAAGCGGCTAGTGGCTGTTGAAAACAGAAAAATCGCTTCTGGTAATTAGTTATTTCGGAACTCACCAAGTTACACTTTTAAAGAACAAGTAAAGATAGTTATCAGTGATTTAGAATGTAATTATCATGCCTTTAGCTGAGTTGAGTTAATCGTCTCTATTTTTACTTTCTGTTTTGCCCCAGCTAAATAATGTGGATTTATTTACTCACTGTTTAGATTAGACTTTTCTTCCCACAAATATCACTCTGTGTTTCCTTCTGCAGTCCCTCTGGTAAGCTGGTCCAGATCGAGTATGCACTGGCGGCTGTAGCAGCTGGAGCTCCTTCAGTTGGCATCAAAGGTACGGACATGTACAACCTATATCCTGGAATAATGATGAGGAAGAATTCTTAACTAAATGAATATATGCCTGCTCAAGGATACTGGTTACAGGGTATTTTTGACATTTCAACTTTAAAAATTGAACCTTTTTGAAGACAGATGCTCTCATTAAACTTAGTAATCAAGTATTAAATACTGATAACTATGATCAAACAGAAGCCTTCTCAACACTAACCAATTATTTAAAGTTATAATATCTCAAATTATTCCAAAATCCCCCCAAAAAATGATTCCAACAAGATGTAAATTATTATCATTTGCCAAAATAAAATGAATAAACCTTTTAAAGTAGAATGACTACTAGTTTTATGTATTTGTGTTTTAAGATATTTATTTATTTATTTATTTGTTTGTTTATATTGTATTTTGTGAGCAGTTCTAGTTATTTGCTCGTATATTACAAAGTTGGAATGTGTGATCCAAAACTTGGGGTTAACATTTAATTGTTTGACAATTTCCAATGAACTATTTTTTTTAATCTTTTTACACTGATCTCCAGTAAAGCAGCCATATTGAACTAAGGGATTTGTAGAATAATGTTTTTGTTGCTGCTTCTAATACTTTTGGTTGCTAAATATCTATACAGAGAGAGCGAAAGATTTCAAAAGAGAGACTGAACATCTACTACAGAAAAATGCATTGCAAAACTGATAATTACTTTTTGTTTCAGCTTCCAACGGAGTAGTTCTGGCAACAGAGAAAAAGCAGAAGTCTATTCTGTATGATGAACAAAGTGTGCATAAAGTGGAGCCCATCACTAAGCACATAGGCATGGTGTACAGTGGTATGGGCCCTGACTACAGGTGTGTATTTTGTCTAAATATGGACTTATTTTGTCTTTTCTTTTTTCCACTGAACTCCAGCAATACTGACCAGCAGCTTACTGCTACTTATTATTTTAAAAAAAAAAAACTGAAAATTTGATCAATTCAAAGCATTGCATTAAAAGAATGTATATTTTTAGTAAATATCTCTCTTTATGTTCTCTCATTTTTTAATTACTTTTTTAAATGTAAATACATGTTTTTTTTTCTTTATATAATGTGCCTGTGTCACTCACTGCTAACACAAAACTCTTGTAACTGAAAAATACAGTAACACAGTTTTATCCTGGCAGGGTTTTGGTTCGGCGTGCTCGAAAGCTGGCACAGCAGTACTACTTGGTGTATCAGGAGCCAATTCCCACAGGACAACTTGTGCAAAGAGTGGCCTCTGTAATGCAGGAGTATACACAGTCTGGGTAGGTATATTAAAAAATTAAGTCTTGCAGACACTCTTGAAATGCTGGAAACTCACTGAGATTAGTTTGATATATTATAGAGATGATGTTTATGTTCTTTTTTTTAAGTTCAATTACCAATCGTTCTAATTTTGGCATTTTAATACCATAGTGACAATTGTCAAGAAATTCACTGTTTTTTCTTCTCACTTTACTTCTAGTGGTGTACGCCCGTTTGGTGTCTCACTGCTGATAGCTGGATGGGACGAGGACCACCCATACCTGTTCCAGTCTGATCCCTCTGTATGTTCTTTATAGCTTCATTTTTATAGAAGCTGTTTACATGTTTGCTTTGCCATCTTTTAAGATTATTTATAGTTTCTTCTATCTTTAATTTTCATCGTTCACTATACAAACTAATCCTTTATTAATGTGTGATCAACAGGGTGCATATTTTGCATGGAAAGCCACAGCCATGGGAAAGAACTACGTTAATGGAAAAACATTCCTTGAAAAAAGGTAGTTTATAATTATGAGCCAAACTAAAGAGTTGTAATGAATGTGGGTGGTGGTTTTACATTTTTGAGTTGAGTTTTTATTCTTTTGTGTTGGTTCACCTGGTCGTCTATTAGTACAGTCCTGTCTAGTTGCTTTAGGTATCACAATAAGGTAGAAAATTTCTCATACAGGAGTATTTTAGGGATGTGTATCTTCGATTAAGTCTTTGTTGTGACTCCTCTTTTTTGATATTTCAAGGAGTCAATGCAAACTTTTTTTTCTTAAGACAGATCTTTTACCTTTTATAGGGTTTTAATTTGTTGATATATTTGTTTTCCAGATATAATAATGATCTTGAGTTAGAGGATGCCATCCACACAGCCATCCTGACCCTCAAGGTACATTTTTTTTTAAATACTTTTTTTTGTGTGTTTTTTCTTTTCGGTACAATTGTTTAAATACCTTTTTCTTTGTGTTGCAGGAGAGTTTTGAGGGTCAGATGACTGAGGAAAACATTGAGGTGGGAATCTGCAATGAGGCTGGATTCAAAAGACTCACCCCTGCAGAGGTGAAGGACTACTTGGCAGCTATTGCGTGAACACATCTCCCTGACAGTGGAACCTCCGCTCTCACTTCAAGACAAAGACTTGAGTGCAGTAGCCAATAATCTCATGACATGTTATTGTAGACCACTTTTTTCATATGTTTTGACTTTTTTTGTTGAATGATTAAATAGTTAAAGGACTTCCCCTTCAAAGCATCACTATATGCAAAATAATACATGTTATAAACTAGACTCCTGCTGCCTGCTGACCAGCAAACACAAAACTAGTATGGCAGTCTCAGATTATAACAAGTAAATATCCCTGTCACACCTACCATTCTAATGTGTAATGGGATAATTGGCTACTGTGCAAAATAAATGAATGCTGGCTCCAGATTAATACATTTTCAAACTGTCCACCGAGTCATAATTTTCTTGCTCAAATCTTGTAGTTGTGACAATGCAGTTAGTTAAAAAAAAAACTTGCATTGTGTATTAGGGTGAAGTTCTACTCGGTTTATCTGTACAAGATCAAAATGCAAAATACTTCAAATTGGGCAATTACAGGTGGTACAAGGTACAACTTGAGACTTGGTGGATAGTCTGAAAATTTGAGAACTATCTGGCTGCTTATACAGTTTTACTTGTACTTTTTTCATTAAAGAAACTACTCTTAAATTTGTATTTTCAATTCTGTTGTTTGCTGCCACTTAACCAAAATAAAAAAAAATGTGTTTGAAGATTTCTTCTGTTTATGTAACTGCACTCCATGAATACAATGAATGAATGTGAATGTGCTGCTGGAATTTAGGGGACGCTCAAAATTAGCGCGCACTTTCGAAACGAGCGCGTTGGTTGGAGCCGCATAACCGGAACACGTTGTTCAGCTGCACAAATATCCCTCCGCCTACTTAATTTTGTGTTTATTGCTAGTGATAAAACTAAAACATTTCCACCTACGTTGTTGTTTTTCATTCGTTGTGTTAAATATTCAAACTACACATACTTTCAGAACGATTGTATTGTTTTGCCAAACGATCTATTTTTGTCAGCGGCAGATTACCTCTTGTCACACTGCATCCATGACGTTTATGGCGCCAGAAATCAAGGGTTTGGTGAGGAGCTGTCGCGCGTTCTGTCAGCTGGTGGATGGTGATTGTTATTTTTGCTTTGGCGTTACCGAAAACACAAGGCATAGGCAATTCCTTTAACTTGTTTGCAGTTGTATGAGGTCGAAGAGGAGTCAACATGGTGATACTACGCAGCAGCGGCTGTGTCGGAGCGGAGTCTGTGGCAACTACTCCGAAGAGGAGGACTCTCGAGTTGGACACCAGCTCCGAGTTTCTGTCGCTGGTTCCCGGGGCACAGAAAAAGTCTACCCGGATGACCCGTTCCTTTCGGTCTTTGAATGACAGCTTTAGCAGTCCTGAAAACCCATTGGCTAATGTAAGAATAACTATTTAAAGCGTGTATAGCTAGCTAGAATAACGTTTTTGTCTGTTGCAGCAGCTATCACCGAACGCAACTGTGAGCGCTACATGCTAACAGGCTAAGCTAACTAGCATCCTGTATTTGCAGCTTGTCACTGAGCTGATTCTCAGCGCCAACCTGTTCTTAATGGAGCTTTCCAACTGTTTTGAGTTGGGAATGAATCGTCCTCAGTAGTTGCACTTGTGTAATATACTTTTATTTAGACATACTTTATTGTGTGCCTAATAACAAAAAAATATTAGGTTGTCTTTATAGACATTTTCTACTTAGTTTGATGCTCTAGAACTCATAAAGTAGAAATGTTCTCTTTTATCATGCATGTCCATAATTTAGAAAGAGGCTAATTATTAACCCTAAACGTAAACCGATTACATTGATTGGATTTTAGACCTGTTTTTTGGCTTTTTATTCTTTAATGCAAGTTCATAGAAATATGTAACCCTTCCATATATTTATATTTTAAAAAGACTAAAAGTTTTTATTTTGTGATGTAAACTGAATTCTGTATGTCACAACATCAGGGTCACACAAAACAGGAGGAGGGAACTGGTCTCCATCACACTATTAGAACCAGAGGACGACAAGTTAAACATGAAGTTTCTTTTTCTAACATGGGACCTAAGACCAGCTCTCCTACAAATGAAGACAAAGTTGAAGGCTACTGTACCAGGTAAGGCAGGCCATTTTATTGAAGTACACGTGGCTCATGTTTTCTTTCATGTCATAACAATGCAAATCAAGCTGGACTGTTTACAAGAAAGCTGAACAACTGTTAGCAGAACACATGCACATATATTGTTTACCAATTAAAATGTCTGTTTCTGGTGGTAGAACCCAAAATGAATAACAAAGTTTTTCTAAAACAATTAAAAACAATTCCTTATCCTCATTTTAGTAAAGCTAAGATCCTTGAATTGAACAGGAACTATGAAACTATGTGAAAAATAGCAACAGATTGTTAAACTTTTAGTTTTTTAAATAAAAAAAAAATACTTAAGTTTTTAACTTTTTGGATGTCAACAGAAAATCTTCCAGACTGCAGAGAGAAGGTAAAGCCTCCAGTGGACAGCAGCAAACAGGTAAACTATACATTTTGCTCCCAAATAAGTCTTCAGCCAGTAAGTCGATTGTGAAGGACTTTGTTTATTAGAGCATAAAGACCCACTCAAATGATAATCATATTTTTAACATGTTTTTGAAGCATTTTTCTAATAATAGAAGACATTTGTAAAGTAATTTAAGATTAAAACAGCATTTCTGAGTATTTCTTTACATTAAATTGTGTTTGATCAGGAGCAGATGAAAACCCGCACTTGAAAAAAGCTCTGGATTGTGACACAGCAACTGCCATGGGCTGGCCAAACTCTCTCTGCTCTTGTTCTGATACATCCATCAGCAGACAATGCTAGCTTGAGCTTTTGAGATGTTATAAACTAGTGGGAGAAAGTGTAAATAGGTGGTGATGGGAAATTAGTGGAGCTAACTTTGCCAACAGTCCTGCCCACAACTCAAGAGGCAAATTCCTGCAGCCCCTACTGCTCTGCAGAAAACTTGTCTTAAAAAAAAAAAAAAAAAAACAACCACACAGGCTTTTTAATTTTTGCTTAGAACTTCATAATCATAATTATGAACCACTGGGAACAATTTTGCAATAGAAAAAAGTAGTTAGAGTGGGACTCTAAACTATATATACACTATTTCAGAAGTTCCAGACGAAGTCCCAGTTGAGGAGTCTTCTACTCCCAAAAGGAGTCGCTTTAACCTGCAGAGCAGAGATGTGGAGGAGGAAGAGGAGGAAGAGAGCTCTGTGCGTCGAAGCTCTCGCATCACCAGATATAAACTACATTCCCGTAACCAGTCAGTGCTCTATGACCGCCTTATTACAAAGTAAGTTCAGCATTTCCTTAGTAAAACAATACAAGAATTCTGCTATTAATATTTAAAATTCAAGTTTAGAGATGAACTTTTACTAAAATCTAAAAATGTATATTTTTATCTCTGTTGTTTAGCACGGCTGAAGCTGTTCTGCAGAAGATGGATGACATGCAAAAGATGAGACGTCGACTGAGAAGCAGAGACACTAAAGAAGAGGTAATCATCCCTGTAATAGTAGTCACTGTGGGTACTTGTGCTGTACATGTAATCTGCTTGAAAACCAGCAAGTTGATCATCTTTTGCTTTGTTGCCTCCTAGAACCTGGGCGCGTATGGCAGTGGCAGAATGAGACGGTCTCTTCGGTCAAACACTGAAAGCAAAAAATCAGAGGAGAAGGACCAAGGTTGTAATCACTGTAACAAAACTTTTTTTTTCTTCACAAAATACGTGCATTCCTTTCACTCCAAATTTTGCTTAATTTCAAAGTTTTTTTTTTTTATTTCCTGAAAACATTTCTTCTTTTTTTACTTTTTTCAAACTTTAACTCTTTGTGCACATTTAAATTTGGGTTGAAACTTTGAGCTCAAAATTAAGAATTTTATAACTTTCTTTAATTACAGGGGAAGAGGATAATGATGATGAGGAGGAAGAAGATGGAGAAGGGGATGATGAAGAGGATGAGGAAGAGGAAGATGATGATGATGGGGAGGAAGAGGAAAACCACCAACGTTATGACTTCAGACAGAGGAAAGCAGTGGTTCGCTACCAGGCTCCACAGGAAGGTATAGCTTAATTTAGCAGTTTTTACTTAGTGATGCTCACACATACAAAGTCTTGTGTTTTATAAATTTATATATTTTTAATTTTTTTGTTTGAATAAAAACTTTTTTGCAAAGTTGCATTGTTTTTTGTTTTCGTTTCTGATTGTTGATACCTTTTGGATTTTCATCAGAACCCAGAGAGCCCAGGAAACGCAGCATGTACTTTAAAGACCACTCGCCCCCGACCAGACGGAGGTTCCGGTTCAGCTCCACAGCTCCCAGGAGCCCTTACAACAGGAGGAGATCTAGCAGGTGTCTATTTTAATGAACACTTTCAGCATGATTACTCTTCCAGATTTGTTTTGTAATTGCCTCTCATTCAACAGTAAACATATTTGACTGCCATTACAGCAAACAGATGCTTTCTATGTATCTTTTTTTTAATTGCTATACGAGGCAATTAATAGAAATGTAGTTATCACTAAGCTATCACAATTTACAAATCAAGAACTTGCTGTGTTCAGCACTGTTTACAGACTTTTGGTTGATTCTTACATGTTTCATCCTTGCCAAAACTCATTTTTCTTTTTGAATGTCTTCCTTTTAACACTCAGGAGTAGTTCTGAGAGGTAAGACCCTTAACTGCTCTCCATTCTTACTTGAACCTTTTTTTTCTTGGGTGCTTTTCTCTATTATTTTTGGGCAGTGGTATTGTAATGAAGTGATAAATGAGGGCTGGACATTGTGGTTTAAAGTGGACTGTTTTAAATAGCAGATATTCTAGATATTTTTTTTGTTTCACATTTTTTTGACTCTTAAAAGAATCAATCAAGTCAAATATGTCACGTTATTATGTTACACTTGCAATGACAGAAATGTTTCATTATTCATTATTATTTTTGATTGTGAGTGATAGTATTTACTTCTTAAATTAACCCATAAGAACCATGACCCATTTTTTTTCAAAAAAATGGGTCAAAGTATGTGGAATATACCAGAAACATATTTGTTGATGTTTTTTTTTTTGTTGCACTAATGTCACCATGGATTCTTATGGGTTAATAATGCTAATATGTTCTGGAATTCAGTACTCTACTTTCACAGAGATTTACATGGTGGCTTTTGTTGGCTCTTTCTGTTAAAAAAACAAAAATCTCACCAGTTGTCTTTTTCTTTTCTTTGGATGGCAGGAGGAGACATGCCATTCACAGCAGCGACTCCACGTCGTCCTCCTCAGATGAGGAGATATTTCAGAGGCGCAGGATCAAGAGCAGGAACAGATCCGTCAACAGGTGTGTGTGTGTGTGCATGCCAACAAAAAGCTTTGTAAAACATTTTTTCACTGAACAAGTTCACAGCTTTAACGTTTGAAAACTATACTAAGACATAGTCTTTACTCTGGTTGAGACCATATATTTTCCAGCAATAACATTTTAAAAGACTTCCTTTTTTTTTGTTACATTTGAATTCCTTGTTTTATTATACAGGACTGGTAGGACATTATATCTTAACTAAAAGTGATTTTATGGGCTATAATAATAATAAAGTATTCCACTTTTCTTTGCCTGAAGATGTCTTCCAATGAATCTTATCAAAGAAGATTTGCTGGGGATCCACAAAGACCGAATGAAAATTGGAGCAAGCCTTGCTGATGTTGATCCCATGCACATAGACAGAACAGTAAGTTACATCAAATAAATAAAAAAAAAAAAATCAAAGTTGTTTTTTAATTGGATGTTGAATGGAAAAACCCATGCATTTAATTAGATTTACAATATCATGTTATCATCAGTTTATTGTAATTAATATTGGTTAAAAAGACGGAATATAATAAATAATTTTTGAAACTTTCCGTAGAATGTGTTCATCATCATAACTGTCTGTGATGCAGGTGCGTTTTGACAGCATCGGGGGTTTGGGCAGACACATTCTAGCATTGAAGGAGATGGTGGTGTTTCCTCTTCTTTACCCAGAAGTCTTTGAGAGGTTCAGAATACAACCCCCCAGGTAATCACTGTTGTTTCAATACAAAAAAAAAAATGTGTTCTTGTTTCTTGTAAATATTATAATGTATGATCTTAGGAATAACGTTAGGTTTTAAATTTAAAGAAAACAAGTTATGGTTTCAAAGTTTTGCCACACTGCATCAAAAAAGTTCAATTACTGATGATTCTAATTTCGATATAGTTTCCAAAATAGGTGTCTTTTGACACTCCTATGTACATTGTTATGGTTTGGGCATAATTACCACAAATAAATGTTAGGCCTTGTTTTGTCTGTAAAAATCTGTGGAAATTCTCAGTAATTCTAGGTCAGGGATGTTAAATTCAATCGCACAGGGGCCTAAAATCAAAAACACACATTAGGTGGCAGGCTGACCAGTGTAAACGTTTATAGAACATGCTAAAACTTAACTTTTGGACCTTTTAAAACTTTGTAACATACATACTGTATGGTTTAAAACAAACATGAACATTATTCCAGAAAAAATCAAATTCAACCTCAAACTTGACTCATTTTATAAAGGATTGCACAATTAAAAACAACTCCGCTCCCTGCGATGTGTTTCAGCTCACAGCCTGCGTCATAATTTTAAAGGTACAGACTAAAAATGATTACAAGTCATTAATCTAAATGACATTCAGAGAACAGATTGGTGGATGCATTTTCTTATTGGTTGTTACAAGATAGCGAGGATAGTCTACAGGTGAGACACTGGCTTGCTTGCCTCCCTTGCGTCCCTGTTGAGACGTGTTTCAATAAAGAACCACTGGACCGATCTCAAACCTGCCCAAATTATGTCCACCCGCCCAAAGCTATTTAACCAGCCAATTTTTGAATCAAAACCGTCCAAATGGGCAGGAAATGACCCAATCTGGCAACACTGGTGCTCGGCAAGGGAGCTGACGCGCTGCATGATGGGATCTGTAGTTAACTTGTTACATACAGCCGGGCCATTAATACCAACAAATTTAAAACAGTCATGCTGGCCGGATATCATTACATGACGGGCCTTGACTTTGACACGTGTTCTAGGTCATGTTATCCCAGGGTTCTGTTCGTCAGGGCTGCTGGACTTCAAAGGTTTATCTAGAAGACTTTCAGCATATGTCTTCTTTGTTTTTAACTCTTCTCTCCTAGTACTCTTCAAGCAGTTTTAACTAAAGTAATATATTCCTTCACATTTTAGGGGCTGCCTCTTTTATGGCCCTCCAGGAACCGGGAAGACTCTGGTGGCCAGAGCACTGGCTAATGAGTGCAGTCAAGGTGAAAGGAAGGTGTCATTCTTCATGAGGAAAGGAGCCGACTGTCTGAGCAAATGGGTGGGAGAATCTGAGAGACAGTTGAGACTGCTGTTTGACCAGGTGAACTGAACTTCTGCACTTAACTTTTTTGAGAAGATTCTACTTTGAACTTCTTTGTAATAGAAAATATTGGCTACTTGAACATCTTTAACATGAGTTTAAAAGTAAAATGGTGAAATAACTGTTTGTACATCAATTTGACTTTATCAAGTGTATTTTTTGCCACATTCATTTTAGGCTTATCAGATGCGTCCATCCATCATTTTTTTCGATGAGATTGATGGTTTGGCTCCAGTCAGGTCCAGCCGTCAGGATCAGATCCATAGGTCAGTATTACTTAATTCATAAATCCAAAGTACCACCTTGAATAAAAGTAACTGCAATCCTCTTTTTTTTTTCTCTGAGAATTTGGTAGTAACCATTTAAAATCTCTTTTTTTTCCCATCTGCAGCTCAATTGTGTCGACCCTCCTGGCTCTTATGGATGGGTTGGACAGCAGGGGGGAAGTTGTTGTTATTGGAGCTACTAACAGACTGGACTCCATTGATCCAGCTCTCAGGAGACCTGGACGCTTCGACAGAGAGTTTCTTTTTGGCCTCCCAGACAGAGAGGTGAACATTTTGATTGATTATTAAGAGAATACTAGTGTATATTTTTTTTTTTTAAGAAATCATAGAAACACAGGTTTTCTGGTTTAATATATCAAGTAACAGTAAGTTTTGGTGTAAAGAAAATAATTTGTTTTATTTATTTATCCCATTTACACTCATTTACAATCATGGTCCCTTTTACAAATTCTAAAATTAAGATTACTCTTTGCTCTAAAAAAAAAAAAAAAGGGTAAATAAGTTTAAATATTTACTTTTGATTCATGCTTTTTTTCGTTTTTTTTTTTCATTTTTGTGGTAGGCAAGAAAGGAAATTCTGAAAATCCACACCAAACAGTGGACTCCTCAACCGTCAGACACATTCCTTGAGGAACTTGCAGATAAATGTGTTGGTATGTTGTTTTACAGAGGGGTGATGCTTTGCTGCTTTTCTGCAGCCTAGATGTACATGTGATTATTTCTCTGTTCAATTGTCTATTGTAAAGAAAAATATCTTTTTTGTGTCTAACTGATGAGGTGAAATTGTACATCTTTTTACATTTCTTTTTCAGTACATCCTACAAATGTATTAAAGGATGATGAATACTGATGGTTAACGCCTTTCCACTTGTTTTTAAGGTATTGTGGGGCCGATATAAAGGCGGTGTGTTCGGAGGCTGCTCTCTGTGCACTGCGACGGCGCTATCCTCAGATCTACTCCTCAACACAGAAACTCCTGCTGGACGTTGACTCCATTGTCATCACCAGCAAAGACTTCGTGTTTGCCATGTCCAAAATGGTGCCAGCTGCCCAAAGGTAATGCTGAAATAATCCTACGATATGTACATTAATTTGCCTTTTTGTTGTGGCACAAGCTTATAAGCAACATCAAGAGCAATAGCTTTAATATGTTGTCCACATCTTACTTTTTTATCCAGTGGTGGTTGAAGAAATTCACAAAGAGACAGCAAGGCTGCATATTGTTTTATGTGAAGCTGTAGATCAAATGGATTTAAAATTTTGCTCAAATAACAGCTGTGGATTCTGTTAGCCATTTAAAATCCATTTTGTTCATGAAACATCATCTATCAGCTTTGTGAATGTTTGGTCATTGTTTCTTGTGTGGAGTGTCTCAACACTATAACTTTTGTAACTGGAGTTTAGTAATCATTTGTTTTGGTCTGTCATTCAGGGCAGTAGTGTCACCTGCCAAAGCGTTGATCCCTGCTATTCGTCCTCTGTTGGGAGCCACCCTGCAGAACATCCTGCTCATAGTCAGTAAAGTGTTCCCACATGCTGAACAAGGTCTGAAGAGAAAGAGAGAAAGAGGTGCTGTCTATTTATTTTTCTTCCTATTCTACTTTCAGAATAGGATTAGTAAAGCTGAAAATAGTGTTTTGTTCTTTATTATTATTATGACTATATTACCAAGCATACAACTAACAATACAGACCAAAGTCATTTTCTTCAATTACTTAAACATTAAAGCTATTTAACTAGTATTTATTTAAATATTTTGATGGTTTAGAAAATGCCTGAGTACTAATAATTTTTAAAAAATGTATGCCAAATAATGCAGGTATAGTTTACATTAGAACACATACCTTTATGTTGTTTTTTAGATTTATATCGACTCATTTAAATATGTGCTTTTTTCTTTTTAGAAATGTCTTAAAATGTTTGTAACATTTTCTAGTAAATGTGTTTATCCAGGGGGATTTGAGCCATTTTGTTTTTTCTTGTTAGCAGATGAGCCCTGTGAAGGCTTTGAAGACGATTTGATGTTCAGTGAAGACGAGAGCACAGAAGTCACTTCTGGAAAACTGACGTCTCAATCCCAGCTTAAAATAAAAGATGCAAATGGGCTCCTAAACCTCGACAGGTTAATAAATTATTTCGCTATGTGATTGCCAAACACATTTCCAATTTTTGTTTTGGTCTGGTACTTTATCTTAAAAACCTCAGTTCTCTTTATTCCCCTTTTTCTAGGAGTGTAATCAGCCAGCCGACGTCATACCGGCCCAGGCTTCTGTTGGAGGGACGACCCGGCTCGGGTCAAAGCTCCCACCTGGCCCCGGCTGTTCTGCACGCTCTGGAAAAATTCACTGTGTACACTCTGGATATGGCTGTTCTTTTTGGAGCCAGTGCATGTACACCTGAAGAAACCTGTGCTCAGGTGAATATGAGAAACTTAAATTTTCCCATTTAATTATATTAGAATATGCAAGACGCAAATTACACAGAAAACACAAGTCAAAATCTGTTTTTTTTTTTTTTTTTTTTTTAATATATACAGAACATCACAATCTAAAAAAGTATTTTTTGACAATGGTTGTATGATTACTGCTCCCTGCCACAGTGCATGAACAGTTCTTTGTCCTGTTGTCTGCAGGTTTTTGTTGAAGCCAAGCGGACCTCCCCCAGTATCTTGTACATCCCACGCATTGGTCAGTGGTGGGAAACTGTAAGTCCTGCATTAAAAGCGACCTTCTTAAGCCTCCTTAGCTCCATCCCGGCCTTCTCCCCCATTCTGCTGCTGGCTACCTGCAGTCTTCGTTACGAACAACTCAGCGTGGAGGTACACCTCTTATACATTTGGAAAGTGTATTGACTTTTTGTTCTAAACTGGTGTCACGTCATTAACGGCACACCAGTAACTGTCCTCACCTTTCTGTTTTCAGGTGCAAGAGTTGTTTCGAGTTGAATATGGGGAGGTTTTTCAGGTCCGAGTCCCCACCCGGCAAGAGAGGTGGAACTTCTTTGAGGATCTTATCCTTAACCAGGCGGCAAAAGCCCCGTTTTCAAAAAAGAAAGCAGGTAAGAGTGCGGACTCATTCAATTTAACTCTAATTTTAGCTTTTAACAAAAACAATAACTGGAATTTCCCCATGTTTGTCAGCGCTGCGTGCTTTAGAAGTGCTTCCAGTTGCCCCACCACCACCCCCACGTCAGCTGACTAAAGAGGAAAGTAAGAAGTTAGAGGAGCAGGAAGAAGACACCCTTCGTGCGCTTCGCCTTTTCCTGCGTGATGTCACAAACCGCCTGTCCCAGGATAAACGCTTCAAGGCCTTCACGAGGCCTGTGGATTTGGAGGAGGTGCTGCTGTAAAACCTCTTGTAGAAGAGCCCTTCTAACAATTTAGATAATGATACTGTTGTGGTTTAAAAGCAGTTTTTCACTTGTTTTTTTTTTTCTACTTTGTATTAAGGTTCCAGATTATGCTGAAGTTATCAAGAAGCCCATGGATCTGTCTACAGTTCTCTCCAAGATAGACCTCCATCAGTATGGAACAGTGAAAGAGTTTCTGGAGGATGTGGATCTCATCTGGCAGAATGCACTTGAATACAACCCAGACAGGGACCCTTCAGGTACCATCTGCACACACATTCATTCAAAACACTTTATTTCTCCCCATGGGACGATCAAGAAGGCCAGACAGCAGCACACAAATGTTAGCAAACACACTACAAGCGTTATTTGACGTGTATTTGTCATAAAAGACAATTTTAAAACACCAACACCGTTACTACAGTTTCTCAGTGGAGAAGCGGGTCAGTTTCTTCACACTTTTTAAAACGGCCAATTAAAAGTGGGACTGATTGCTTAAAATAAACAAGATTAGTCAATCATAGATTATAGACAATACAAGACAAAACACAGATTTTTCAAACTCATCACAGAAATAATGAAATGCATTGATTAGAAAATAAAAAACAAAGACACATTTGTGTCACATTTGATTAATTAAATATGTTAATAGCTAAAGTCAAGTAGAGTTTGATCGATTGGGGGACTAATGTGTTTAAGTTGCATAAAAGTGTTTTGTGTGTTCATGTTCAAATTTGGATTGTGGTCTGTGTGTTGTTGGGACATTAATTCCAACAAGTTGTTAAACAATTCTGGATCAAACCTTTGGTGCTTGTTTCAGATCGCCAGATCCGCCATAGAGCGTGTGCTCTGAAGGACACTGTCCATGCAATCATTCAAGAAGAACTGGATGAAGACTTTGAAAAGATTTGTGATGAGATCAAAGAGTCGCGCGAAAGAAGACGTGCGTTTTTGTGTGTGTGTTTGTGCAAGTTATAATTGTTTTGTGATTCCACTTACTCATCTTTGTTTTCTTTTTGTTGACCTTCCCAGGATGCTCCACTGCACAGTTCGCTCCTACCTTCTACCATGTTCTTCCCAAGCAGCCAAATGCTGCTGGTGATGCCAAAAACACCAACATGGTCCAGAAAAGTGAAACAGTTAGATCCACAGCTGCAGTAGCTGCCAGTACAAGTATCTCTGCTTGTACAACCCCTAAAAATACAGGTAACCAACTTTGTTGATTGCAGAACTTAAATATGAGTAATCTAATTTAAATGTGACTACTTCAAAAATATTTTTGCGCTTTCAGTCCAGAAGAAAAGACGTCGTAAAAGCCGCTGGTCTAATGGCTTCATTACAAAAAAGAAGTATTCCATTTCTCCTCACGCCTCCAGAGATAATGGTTCTGATGAGGAGGAAGAAGATGTGGATGAAGAGGATGAGATTGACAAGGGAGAAGTTGCAGAGGTCAACAATTCAAAAGAAAAAGTTGTGGAGTCAGAACCAGACGCCTGCCCAGACAGCCATTCTAGACCAAATGCAACAGAGCAGGACAGCGAGAAAGAGCAAGAAAATGGGAAACCCACAGACTGCGATGAAAAAAAGAAATCAGAAAACCCAGGCCAGAAATTGACCGAAAAAGACCAACATCAGTCAGGACATTATATGCATGAAAAGAAAGAGGGAGGAGAGGAAAACGTTATCCAAGAGAACACTAATGAGAATAGCTACACAGGAACAGCAAGAGACACTAGCATAAAAGAAACTTGTAGTCAAAATCAGCCAGAAGCTGTGAGGAGAAGACTGAAGAACAGAAGAGTAAAGGATCTACTGAGCAGGAATCAAAGCTGATCACTTCTGCTGAGCCAATGGAGGAAGACGAGATGGAAATCTCCACTGCAGCTTCCATGGGATCCACAGGTTAGCTACTAACATTGCTGCACTATTAATAATGGCACTAGTCATTCAAATTTGTCTGAATGACCAATCCTGATTAACACATTATTTTGATCATGTGGTTAATGGCCCTCTTGAGGTTTCCTGTATTCAATTATTAACAGAGTCATTAATTTACTTTTTTATAAATTGGATTTAATCAAATTTAAATAAATCAGTCTACTAGGCTAGAGAGAAGTGGAAATTATGCAGTCAGCTTTTTCATCACTTTTTATTGTTTACATTAATTTGCAAAAGGCTGTTATTTATTATTGTTGAAGTTTAAGAGTTTGCAACTAATCAAAAGATCTTTCAGCTGCTGTCTTACTGTTATTACCAACCTCACGCTTGTGTTTTTTTTTCTTAGAGTGTAGCACGAGACGAATGACCAGGGCTCTTAAAAACAGCGTGCTCCAGCAGCAGATGATCAATGCGGATGAAGTGCTGCAGATCCTGGATGAAGATATGCCTCCTCTGGTCGTGGACAGAGAGAAATTAAAGGTTTGGGTTACTTTATAAAAGCATTGGGCACCAATGTGCTGTGGTGCAAGCCTTTTTTTTCCCCCAAGGAACATTTTTAAGTTCTTTTCTTTCTGTTTTTTTTAGGAACTGTTGGAGAAAGTTGTGGCAAAGACAGAAGACTATGAGGTGTATAAACTGGAAAAACTCTATGCTCTTCTCTGCCAGTGTATCTATAGAAACAGAAAAGCATACAACAAAACAACTCTTATCCAGGTACATTTTGTTCAGATTTACTACTAATACAAAGAAAATTTGTGATTTGTTTTCACTTAAGCCATCCAAATTCTGTCGATTCAAATATTTTCTTTTTTTGTTTTTTTTCAGGAGTTGGAAAAGGAAATTCAAGACTTCAATTGACTTTCTGATGTGAAAGCCAGCCATTTTCAACAGTTATCCTCACTTTTCTTTTAATCTTTCCAAATTTAAAACACATTTCTATTTTCATAGACATTTATGCCTGAGCTTTAGCTTACAATTTTGTATTACCTCGTGAATTTTTATGCAAATAAAACAAATGGTTTCTCTAAATTAATTGGAGTTTTATTCTCACTAGCCTTTGTTACATGTGAAGTAGTTGACTAAATGTTTCTGTTGTTATTGCTGTTATGCAAAATATTTTTTTTACGTCGTACACGAGAAGAATGTGTAATTGCCAGCTGTTTTATACAAACATTTCTCCAATTTTGCATTTAGAATTTCTAAAAATGAACTTGTTTTTTGTTTTATTGTTTCTGTATTTGTCAGTTAAATGTAATAAGAATAAAAGTAGGCACTTTAAAGTGCTGTAAAAATAAAAATGACCAAGATTTATTTGTATATTTCCAAATTGTCTGTTTATTTGTTCTGTCTTCAATTCATAGAGATGTGGGGACCAAAATCCATGTGTAGATCAATGCGGATAGTCCCAGATTGCTTAATTTGAGTACTAAAAGGTGAGATAAGTCTCCCCACGTGTGTTGTGATGCTTTTGATGAGACAAGGTGGAGCAAAGAGCGGCTGAAACAGCATCATCATCCATGGACCTGCTCTCCTTATATGCAATCTAATGATGGACAAGATGATTAGTGATGCTTTTCCTGATGTAGGATAACCTTATCATCTCAAAGCACTTCATTACAGTGTGGGTCAGAACAGATGGGCAATTACTGAAAAGCATAACTACTGTTTCCTTGGGAACTGGGATAATAGTAGATATGGGGGGGGGGGGGGGGGGGGGCGCTGCTGTCTGTTTCAGAAAGGAGTTGGTGTCTTACTGCAGTAAAAGATAATTAACAACATTATTCAGTAAATATTTCCATCAAGTTTTATTAGATGATTGAAGATCCGTTTCTTTGTTATCAATATCTGCCAATATAGAGCAAAACATGAGTGTTTTGTCAAAAAGTAAAACAATGTGTGGCCTCCTTGCCAAAAAAAAAGACTAGAAAGATGTATCTTTTTTCTTCACCTAATTCAACTTTGATCTAAACAAACAGTTTATGGTCTCCTGTATTTTTAAACTTAGTAATAAAGTAGTTTTTCACATTTACTTCAATTACTTATTTATTTGAGGAGTTTTATTTTGAAAAAAACACTAATTGTATTCAAATGTGCTTAAATACTCTGGATTATGTATGTTAATTGGTGTTACTGAAATAAATGATTAAAATGAATCCATCATCCATGATTTGAACTGTAAGTGAAGCTACGGCGTCAGCGGTGTCCTTAAGTAGCTTCTCATGGCTCCTCGCGGGTCATGTAAGGACATTTTGGCTGACAGCCGGGTGAGAAGTGTTTACAGTCTTTTGTGTTGACGTTGTGCAGTCTGCAATTTGTGAGGAATCTTAAACTACTATAACACCCTTATAGCCTAAAGCTAATGGTAGAAATGAGAATAAATTGTTTTAAGCTTAGCAAAAAAAAAAAATTTTTTGGAGAGACTAGAAAAGTCGCCCAGGAATGACGTCAGTACGTATTTCATTGAATGATGACGCCGTTTGATTATTAAAAAAAAAAAAAAAAAATCTGCCGTTTAAAAAATATCTGAGAATTGGGTCAGTGCACGCGGCGGGACGGATGGGTTCATAATGTCTACGCTCCGCTACAGGTTTGACTTCTCGCATTTTCTCTCGTTAAGACGCGCCCCGGCGGTAAAATAACCTGTTCTGACGAGGTGAGAGAGATGTCCAGCATCTGCAAACGAGAGCCGTTTTAGACCGGGTCGGACTGGGTTCTGGGGTACCAACCATCTCCTTTTTTTAATTTGAACGTTGACGCTAGAACCGCGGCTCCGAAGGCTTAGTTAGCTGAGAGACAGGAACGCCGACAGATGCCAAAGCTGAGAACCTGAAAGGCTGTTCGGTCGAGACCCAGGAAATCCCTGTCCTGCCTCGTCCCTTCAGCCTGGTAGCAGCACGCGCCTCACTAGTTCTTGTAAGTTTACCCCCGCGCGCGCCTGAACGACATGGCCCGGCTAACACTAGCTAGTAGTTGGTTTGCTTTAAATGTACGCCTGATGATGCAGACCCAGATGATGCATTTTCACCACATACTGCCAATAATAACACATTAGCTTACACCTCCACATGATGGAATTGCTAATTTGAACAACCTCAATGTGAGAAAAAACAGATTGTATTATTATTTTTGATGATATAATGAGACCAAGAATACTGAAGATGTTTTTAAAAAGGTTGCTAGTTTGACAGTGCTTTCATTTTCTATACACAGATAATTTGCATAATAAAGGCTAATTATAACTGATGTTCTCAATAAATAAGAAATATTTGATTTAATATCTCGCTTTGATGAATCAACTCCACACCACATAGTCCTCCCACTCAGTTAATGTGTGAAATGTTCCTGTTCATGGAGGCTTAGGGTACTTCACTTGTGTGGGAGACCACCTTTTGGATGTGAATATGTTTCAGAACAAGATTTTTTTAATGAGTCGATACCTCCATTATTTTAGATTATTAAAATCAGAGGGTGCCAAAGTTAAACATCTATTACCTCACTGTTTTCCTTGCATTAGGTCTAAAGGGGTTGTTGATTAAATGCTGATGACCATTTGTTATTACAGACATCTTTTTGTTCTTTTTATATTTTAAATTTATATATTTTTTCTGTACTTGTTTTATAAACAAACTATAGTTTGAATTTGAGATCTTTTTGGTATGGGATTCCCTATTGTTTTAGGATGTAGGACATAGATTTAATTTTTTTTTGTATTATTATGTCTACAGTGGGTCAACAAGAAGGAGGTCCTATCTGTGTGGAGCTTATTCAAGCTTAGGTTTTCTCCAGCCTCCTCGCACTGTGCAAAAATATGTATTTTGTGGTTCTAAAGGTGTGAACAGTTTCTGTCTCTCTGTGACCCTGTGATTGACTATCCAGTGTGTACCCTACCTTTGCCTAACAGTAACTGGATAGGCTCCAGCAACCTCATGACCCTGAACAGGAATTAGTGGGTTTAAAAAATGGATGAATGGAAGCGTTTCTTTGTTTTGTCTTATTAACTGTATAATGTTACCTCCTGCAAGCTTAGTTCTCACTAATTCATCAATTGTTAACATTGAAATATAAAGAATGTGTATGACTTATTTGTCGTTCTTTCTTTTAAACTCTTAGTTCTAGATCTTTGTGAACACGGAACCCACAGCATGTGAACATCCACAGCCCTGCTGCAGTTCTCTTTCCTAAGGAGTACACAGTCTGACCATGTCGAGTCGCCGGAAATCCACCACACCATGCATGGTGCTGCCGTCTGATGTGTTAGAGCCGGAAATTGCAGAGGACAAAACAGATCGGGCGAAGGAGAAAGAAGCAAACGATGAAGACAAAGAGGAGACAGTCAACGAAGGAAAAGAGACAGGCTCAGCTGCAGAGGAGCTCGGTCAGGTTGTAGTGGTGGTTCCCACTCCACCTGCTGCAGGTAAGAAACACAAACTCACAAACTTAACAAATAAGGGAACTTGAAGTATAAACAATTCATTGTTTCCCATCTGCAGATGAGGCCAGTGCCTCCGCTGTTGAATGCAATGAAGAGGCTGAATGTTCGTTGAGGAGCAGACCTGCAGATCCTCACGAGGATTCAAGTGGTGATTCGTCTCTCCAAGACCAGCAGAAGGATTCACCGGGGGAAGGAGGAGCAGACCCTGCAGCCGTGTCCGCCATTTCTCTCAGTAAAACTCCAATCATGAGGCTGAGGACCAAATCTGAACCCAAGAGAATCGCCGTGTCACTGAAGTCCGTCGATGAGATAGCGGAGGGTTTGGCGGCAGCGGATGAGAGAGAGCTGGGCGGAGAGCTAGAACCAATAGAAGCCCCTCTCGGACCAATGACACCCGTGGAAATGTTTCTACACGACTCTGTGAAGTTCGGGGGAGGCAGCTTCCTTTTCAGTCCACCATCAGAACAGCAGAGAAAATCATCGGTGTTAAACCCCACAGTTGTGCCTGCTGGCCTGGCACAGGTAGAGTGCAAAGACAACTTTGTTCTAAGTTGCGTTTTTTTCTGCAAAAGCAGATGTAGAAACCAGTATGTGAAATTGAATTCCATATTTTCAAATTACAAGTACCTTCAAAACCCTTTGACTGTTCCACTCTGTTTTGGAAACAAAGTGTTCTCACGAACAAGTTAAAGATTGTCAACACAGTAGCAGTTGTGTAACTGAAGAACACCTTATAGCAGGAAGCAATTATGTAACTACCATTATGTGGCATCAGTCTTGATCCCTTCTTTTGTTCCAGGTCCTTTCTGCATTTCAGGCCCAGCAAAGTGCAGCAGCAGCATCTCAGCCTCAGCTACTGATTCCCGTTAGCAGCATCCCCTCTTACAGTGCGGCGATGGACACCAACCCCCTCCTCTGCAGCGCTTACAAGAAGTTTCCCTATCCATCCACGGCAGAAATCAGCAACCTGGCAGCACAGACACAGTTCACTGAGGAGCAGATAAAGGTTAAAACTTCTTAAAGTTTATCCATTTGGGGAGAGAATGACGACAGAGATTCTATTTCTTCATGCGGCAGGTGTTCAATTGATGTCCCTTTGTAAGAATAATCCCTGTTGTCATAACAGTGCGTATGGATGGATCATAGGGGAGGATGTCTAAACTGACCATATATGAAATGCTCTAAATTAGTGGAGTATTTCTATCCACCATTACATGTGGTTTTACTTTAAACATTGATATTTTTTCTACAGACATCCAAGATTTTTAACATGTTCCTTTCTGTTTGAAGTATGAAAATTAAAGCTGCCAGGATTTGTCAACTACTCGACTATTAAAATAGTCGACAACTAATTTAATAGTCGACTAGTCGTTACTTATTATATGGAGTCAAAGTGTAGTAAAGTTCAAATCTATAATGGCATTATGCTAGCTTTTTGGACTATTTTGGCATTTAATTAAGGTTTTTTAGGTTATTTTCAAGTTTAGCTAATATTTCAGCTGCATTTTAGTTATTTGAGTTTATTTAGGCTTTTTTGTTTTTAGGCTATTTTGGAGTTTAGCTTATATTTCAGCTACATGGTATCTATTTTGGCTAATGTAGGATTTTTTTCAGTTTTTTAGGCTAATTTGGAGTTTACCTAATATTTCATCTACATGCTAGCTACTTTGGCTAATTTAGTATTTTTTTCAGTTTTTTATGCTAATTTGGAGCTTAACTAATGTTTCAGCTACATGCTAGCTGTTTTGGCTAACTAAAATTGAACTAAAATTAACATTTAATTAAAATCTTAGCTGGTTTTCAACTTCAGAGATTTTATCTATCAATGTCCGCATCTTCAGCAGCTAATTTCAGTTTACAGCATTCACACAAGCATTATTGCAGGTAATCGATATAACTAGTTTTTAGTTAGGATTGTTAAGGATGTGTGTTTTACATTCAGTTTGCGTATGACCCGATTAGTCGACTAACTGGAAAAAATTATCGGTGATTACTCGACTATTAAAATAATCGTTTGTGGCATCACTAATGAAAATATCTCTGTACGCCTTCATGTCTCTGTCTTGCTCGATCTCTGCACAGGTGTGGTTGTCAGCTCAACGATTGAAGCACGGCGTGAGCTGGACTCCAGAGGAGGTTGAGGAGGCTAGGAGGAAACAGTTTAACGGAACAGTCCACACCGTGCCTCAGACGATCACTGTCATACCTGCACACCAGCTGTCAGCCGCTGCCAACGGACTGCAGTCCATTCTGCAGACCTGCCAGATAGTTGGCCAGCCCGGCCTCGTGTTCACACAGGTTAAGAAAGTCTAATTGTTTGTTTTTATTCGTTAACATCAGATATAAATCTAATCTGGTTAAACTTTATGTACTATTTGTATTTAGAACAATCATCTAAAATGAACTGATCCTTCTAAAAAACGCAGCATATCCAGGTTTGTTTACCTGCAGGTTTTGAGGTCCAGACTGACCCACCAGAGCCAATCACGACCCTGACTGTGACAGACTGAGGAGGAGAAAGAGAAGCGCCATCAGATCTTGTCAGCCTTCTCCAGCAAACAGCGAATTGAAACGGGCGACCACAATCCAGCCTCCATCTCTGTCTCCACAGGTTAGGATTCAACTTTAATCTCACTTGTAGACTGTTTGGTTTAGATGAACAAGTTTATAATTTCTAGAATACATGGCCTTAACTCTTGGATAATCCTGTAACGTCGGTGCTTTTGCAGAAATGTAATCATTTGCCCTTTTATCTTTCTGTAAAGATGAATTTGGGTTACATTTGTGATTAATGAATAACTCTTGACCAGTGAACAATTTCTTATCCTCTCAGGAGAATTCAGCCCTCAGTGCTGACAACTTCAACATGCGACCTAAGAAATCCAAAGAGCAGCTGGCAGAGCTGAAAGCCAGCTACATGAAAAACCACTTTGCGTCTGATGCAGAAATTGCCCGATTGATGAAAATTACCAACCTGACAAAGGGGGAGATCAAAAAGTGGTTCAGTGACACCCGATACAACCAGCGCAACTCCAAGAACAGTCATGTCATTATTTTCCACGACGGAGGGCCCAGAGAAGGTAGCAGCTTTAGCAGTGCTGCCAACACCCCGATAGTCATCGACTCGAGTGATGAAACGCCCACTTCTCCTCATCCTCCACACACTCCTCCTGTCAAGGAAAAAGAGACACGGCCTAAAACATGGAACCCTTTTCCCGACTTCACCCTGCAGAAGTTTAAGGAGAAGACTCCGGAGCAGCTTGTTGTGCTGGAGGAGAGTTTCGAGAGAAGCAGCACTCCGACAGACGAGGAGCTGAGTCGGCTCAGGACGGAAACAAAACTGACAAGAAGGGAGATTGACGCCTGGTTCAGCGAAAGGCGAAAAGTTCCGTCTGCGAGTTCTTCCTTCCCAGACTCAGAGAGAGGGAAGGCGGAGACGGATGGTACAGAAGAAGCAGATTCATACTCTCCCTCTGCTTCCTCATCTCGAAAGGATGCCCCAACTCCTCAAGGAAGTCGCAACAAGAGGCTGCCGGGGTACAGCAAAAAAGATATAAGAGACAAAACTAAAAAGACTCCGGAACAGCTCCATATTCTGAAATGTGCCTTTGTGCGGACCCAATGGCCCACCCCAGAGGAGTACGACCAGCTGTCGGAGGAGAGCGGCCTTCCCCGACCCTACATCGTCAGCTGGTTTGGAGATTCGCGGTACTCCTGGAAAAACGGAAACCTGAAGTGGTTCTTTCAGTACCAAAGCGGCGGCGTGGAGAGGCAGAGCGGTGGGAGTGGCGGTAAACCGGGAGGGGGTCGCAAAAGACGCGGACGAAACCGTGGTTGGGGTCGATCCCGAAGTAGGAAACAGCCAAAGAGATCCAGCTATTCAAGTGCAGATTATAACAAATGTCCACCGTCTAAGAAATTCAAGACTGGGAAGGATATTTTGAAGGATTACTACTTAAAACACCACTTTCTCAATGAGCAGGATCTGGATGAGCTCGTCACAAAGACCAACATGAGCTACGAACAGGTATTTATATCATAAAATTACACTTTATAAGCCTTCACATTGAAAAGTAATTTGCATTTTACACTATTCTGCTCTTTTGTTTGTCAACCGCGAGATTATGTTTCACTCACCAATCAATCCTTCACAAGGCTTTAGAATGCGACCAATTTACTAGCACGTGCAACTGGATTTTTCAGTGGTACGCCTAAAAGATATTCATGGTTACCCTGGTGTGCCCAGCTGGTCTGTGGGGGGGGACCACTAAAGAGCCCTGTTCACCAAACCTTTGCGCTGGTTCCTAAAAAAGAATTTAGGCGCACCAGTTCAAACATTTACTCTGGAACCCTTTATCAAAGCTCATTTCAATACCTATAAATTTCAATCTACATGCACAAATGACGTTTTATTTTCTCCTTACTAACATTCAGATTTATTTTGTGCTTCACTTAAATTTTTAGAGTTTTTCTTGTTCTCAGATCTTTGATCTGAAAAAAAAACTCTTGGCTTTTATAGCTTTTTACTAAAATGTTTTGCCTAATTATCTTTTAAAAATGATGACGACTGTCTAAATTGTCTTTCTTTACATAGAAATATAGTTTTTTTTTTTATTGTATTTGGAGAGTATCTGCAATCACTGTTTATTTTTAGGTTTGTGTGAATGCTTCAGGAAACTGAAACTAGCTTTCACAGAGGCAACCACACTTCCTGAGTGTCAGTAACGGTGCAGAAACTAAAATCTATTTGTTGTATCATTCTTGAAGGACTTGATCAGTATTTTAAATGCTATAATAAAATAGTCAGTAGATCATTTTTGTTTTAACTAAATTTTGAGTTTTAGTTCAGTTCATAATTAAAAACCAAATGTGCCAAATGTTAATCTGAAGTTTTAGGTCTTTTATCTTTAAATTAGCTAACTGTTTTTAATGTCTTCACACAAAAGCTGGGATTTGAAAAATAAAAAATAGATTTGACATCATTGTAGTAGCAGATGAAAATGTACACAAGCGCTCTTTGCTATTTCTCTGGACCTCTGAGGTCAGGTTCACACATATTCCCGTCTCAAAAGGTGAGGGAGTGGTTCGCCGAGGTCCAGAAGCGCCTGGACATGGGCGCAGACCCCTTCCAGGAGCTGCCCACGGGGAGAGCGGACGGAGACAAAAGAGGGGAGCTTGGCGAGACATCAACGCCCTCCGAGGAGCAGACAAGCCCGGGCATGGGAGACGAAGATGACGACGATGATGCTGAAGAGGACGATGGCGAGGACACAGATGACAGTGAGGTTTGGGAGCCGTCACGTAGCGTCAAGAAGTCCTTGTCCGTTTCTGAAGACTAGTGAGTGGAAGGCAGGTTGGAACTTGAATGTTACAAGAGGAGATCTGCATTGATAAAAGCTGGAAGACTTTTAGCTAAACCAAGTGGGTTTTATGTCCTTCTTAATATGCTTGATTGTCACCTTAAATATTCATAATTTTATTGTTTTTTTTAACTATTGTGATTCATGTCAGTGTGACTAAATAAGTGGACTGTTAGCTTTAGCTCACTCTTTCAGTACTTTTACTAAAAGTTAGTTCTAAAGCAACTATTACACAAAGTGTTGTGAAAGTTCACCAATCACAGTCTTTAAGAGGAGCTGAGGACAAAAAAGAACCCTTTTCAGATCAAATATTGACCCCAAACTATATCATCACTCTGAAGAGGTGATGGATCCTTTAAAGAGTTTACTGTCTGTGTTCTCTTCAGATTTACCTGTCTTGCTGGATTAAACCTGAAAGGGTGTGGTTATTTATGTGTTTGTGTTAGGAGTGTTCTAATGTTACAAGAACAAGTTGAGATTCTAATGAAATGAATGTCTCAGCACATGTTCTGAACGAAACCACTGAAAAAGTACTTTAAAAAGTGACAAGCGTGTCACCGTTTGACACCCCTGCTGAGCAGCGTCCACTAGGACAACGTCAAGCATCTGTCTGTGGATGTTTGTTGGTTTTTGTTTGTTTCTAGCACCTTTAAAAGTTATCTCAAGTGCCAGATAATTAGAATCAGAAGATTTTTGAACTTTTTTTATGTGAAAAACGGATGCCTACGATTGTGATAATTTGTCCTTTTAAGGAGTAATGTGAACCCTGGTCACCCCTCGGTAATATTATAGATCTAAGTGATCTGATTTGATTATGCACAGAAACTGTCCTGAAAACATGATGTGCCACTCTGATCCTCTGCAGATTTAATGATCATAAACCTGTTGTGCCAAAGCACTGCATAATAACTGGCGTCCACTGTTTAAAGGGCACAGTTTCCACAAAAACAATGCGTAGACCAGTATTGTTTAAAACTCTATAGGTGAACACTCCAACTGCAGATGTAGATCAAAAATGTTCCTGAATTAATCCCCTTGTTGTTTAAAAGCATTTCAAATTAAAATGCAATTAATTATGCACTGAAAAACTAAAATCATATGAAGCACCTCAATCTAAAACAAAAATGCACTTTGTCCACTTTTAAAATAGAGTGGAATAAATCCTGATTAGCCACCTTACTCTCATTAAACCATGAAATGGCTCTGAGAGACCAAAACACACTGAACCATTGTTTGGCCTTTTTTTAAACTCGATTGTCAATGGATGTTTATTGAAAATAACAATCTGTTGTACAAATTTCATCATTTTTAACCCCATTATTGATAAAAAAAAAAAAGCTGCTCTTTTAATGAACTATGTTAGACTTGATCCTTTCCTTAAATGACTGGAATTTGTCTGGTCTTGTTTTATGATACAAATGGTACAGCACCTTCCCAAAAACAAATTTCTGTAAATGATACCAATGCCTTGTCTCCTAGAATTGCTTCCAACAACTGCAGACATGCTTTTATAGTTAGGATCTTCAAAAGATGGCCTAGAAAACTGGAGATTATCAAGGTGTGGTAAAGAAACGGTGTGGCCAGATGTTTGCAGCAGGAAGTCTTCCAGTGGACGCCCTGTATGTGTTTTCCTCACAGATCACTGCTGTAAGGTGACAGACAACAGACGGACCGCTGTCTGATCTGTTGGTCCCTCCTATAGTCAGAGACTGTGTTAAAGCCTTATCTTTAAACCTGCAAGTGTGCATGGCGTGTCCCTCTTTAAGGTGGACTTTCTCCATTTTTGATAATCAATTTTTTTTTTTTAAATACTTGTCCAAACTAAACTGTGACTCCAGAACAAGTTGTGTTTTCTGATATAAAAAGATGCCTACATACTGAAGTTGCTTACTTTTCTAGATCCTTAAAGACACCTTGATGGTCCAGATAATCCTGTATTTTCTCATAAGGCTCTTATCAGCAATTTGCCACGAATATTGTTAAAATAAACCTTTTGGAAGCATTTTATTTTAGGACCTGAAGGTATGAAATGTACATTTCTTCACGTATTAACTAGAGCCTGTTCACAAATTTACAGCTTTATGATGTGTCATGTTTGTCATAATGCTGCATGCAATAACCAAGACAAGCAACTTCTGTTTGTACTATACTGTATATGAAGTTGCTGTTTTTGGGGCCGTCAAAGTCTATTCGGGGCTGAACTACGTCCAAAGCTTTAATTATGCTGGTTACAGTTTATTACTTAAGTCGAAATTTGCCAAGTTTTAGTTTGTTTTCCTTGATGTTTTTTACTTTTCGAGACATGTTTCAAGTACCATTACTGCCTGGGTCAAACAGCTTTCTGTACTAAGGTTAAACTGTTGAAGAAAGTTACTAATCATTCAACTGCCAGCATTTTACGCCCTTTTATAAGCTTTCAATTCTTGGTATTAACCGAGTAGTTTAGCTCTAAGAATAGGCTCTGTGCTTCTAAGGATCATGCCCTGGCTCCTTTATTCTGTGCCCCTTTTTTACACAATACTTGGCTTCTTCACAATACATGTTTTTATCTATGTAAAATTGTGTCATTGCAGCTGTTCCATAGATTAGACTTTAACAGAATTCTGTCATCGTGTCCCAATGGCTTTTTGCTCATTTGAATTGAAAAATATCCAATCACAACTCAGAGGAAAACATAAGTTCCTTATTTGCTTGTCTTACTGAACTATTTTTAAAACTTTCGGCAACAACACATCATGTAAACCTGTTGTGTTTTTATTGCACAACACAAAACTTTGATGATGGTGTTTGTTAATTTTGTCACAAACGCCAGCATTTTTTAAATTATGAAGACAAAAAAATGTCATTTCTGTTTTCATCAAGTTGTGATTCTATATTCAAAAGGTGTAATGTAAAGTAGTTTATGTTGTGGAATTGAGTTAAGAGCAAAAAAAAAAAGAACACAAATTGTGGTCTTCATCAATGGATTGTGTGCATTCTTGCTGTCCTCAATTGAAGGAGGAAGTACATTGTCTGTTAAGTTTTTACATATCCATTCAGAATATGTTCCTACTTCTAAATGCAATCTCAGATTAATGATACCAAGTGATGTTAGGCAGCATTACCATTTCTCTAAAACACGTTTTTTGATTTTCTCTCATTAGTAAGACAAAAATCGAGTTGCTCATCCTTAAACTCACCGCACAATCAAACTGTACACTTTTGGTACTCTGCTAAAAAAAAAAAAAAAAAAATCAAGCTTCTTTATCTCAAACCCTTTATATTTCTCTTTGTAAATGTAACTTTGGAGTTCTTAACAAAATGTTTTAGAAAAGATAGAAAGGATGCGTCAACTGAAAAAAATCCCCGCAAAGATACTTTTATTTTGTTGTTCTAAAACAAAAAGACAAAAGTCAAATAAATAAATTCCTCACTGCAACAAATAACCCGAATGACTTTCAAAAAGCATGAGAGAATGGTTTTGGGATTTCAATTTATACCTGCAGATTCTGCCCTTGACTTTAACAAAAAAACAGATCAGATTTTTTTTTTCAGGCTTCAACCCATTTTCCTCTAAATCTTGACTGGTAAATGTTGGCTACAAAGTTGTTGTACTTTTTCCTTTCTTTTGCATTCATGTGTACGCTTTGCCACAGTCCAACGGTGCTGTTCACATGTTCCCCATGTTTACATAGGTAGTAGGGTGGAAGTTTTATACAGATTCAAATGTTTTCCACATTTGTCAGACTTACATCAAACAAAATTTACTTTAAAATTGGAATGTGACTATTTTCTTCTTGACTCTTTTGGATTGTTTTGTTTTTGTGCTGTTTGCTGCCCTGTCCCTCCAAACGATGTTATCAATGGTATCAGATTTTTTCCTTCAATTCTTGTACATTTTCCTTCTTGTTCCTGACTCTAGGTAGCCGTTACGATTAGTTCCAAAGATGTATTTTAGGAAAAAAAATAAGCTCAAATGATTTTAAGGTTTTTTTATATGTTACATACATTTTGACTCTAACCGGCCTTATTTTAGAACAGAGGTTGGATTATTTAATTGTGCTCAACCATGAAGTGTTACAAAGACAATGTCAGCCAAGTTCATGATCAAGCATCCCAACAAAACAGTTGAAACATGGTGTTGCTCTGTGTCTGTGTCCACTGTACATCTGAAGTTTCTTAGTATCTGTCCGACTGTTTGAATAGGCGGGATTAAAGCATGTGTTAGATGTTTCTGCAGTATTGGTTTAGAACACATTCAGTGTTGATTTAATTCCCCCAGCTGTTGTTTGGCTTTATTTCTAACTTGATTTAGAAAAGTTAGAGATTTTTTACTTGTTTGAGGACAATTCCCAGTACATTTTGATTAAGCGATGTGCACTTGTACAAAACAACTGTGTTTTGTCTAAAATAAACCCTTTCAAAAACACACTGGTCTGATTTGTCAGTTGTTGAAAACATTCAGTGGTCATTATAGTACATTTAAAACCTAATTTAAATGACTAATTAGTTATTTAAATTTAACTTGCATTAATTATACAATGCTGAATGAATAACTTTTAATAAAGCTTCACAATAATTTAAAGCAAATAATAAAGAAAGGTTTTGCAAATTGTTTATGAAGTAAATAAATAGCATCAAATCTAGTTTTCTTATACTTCCCAGTCTTATTTATGCTTTTTTAACTACTATTTTAGCTCCGAATGAAATACCAAAATGTCAGATCAAATATCTGATTCTTGTTTACAACAAAGTATTCGTATTACCAATGGAACAAACACATCAAGAGCACAACTAACAAAATTCGTACTCGTATATCCTCTCACACCAAACCTCATTTTTATATAGGATTGAGTAATAAAGTAATTGTTATTTAAGCTACAAGTAAAAAATAAATACTTCTACTATATTATGGCAACTGTTTAAAGACAAAATATTTTTTTAAAGGATTCTTGTGATATTTTTTGCTAGCTGGACAATCAAAAAAGTTACTGGGAGATATTTTTAATGGCTTAAATGACAGAACTTTTAGTCCAAACAGTTTGAATCTTCAAATTAATAAAACATCAAACATGTTAGATGTCGTCTAAAATTTGCAAAAAATTATACATTGGGCAATATGTATATATATTTTAGCTCTTGTAAAAGTTAGCAGCTATTCTTCTTATTACTACTGCTATTAATTAATATTTCTGGTAGAACTAATGATGATAATAATAATAATAATATAATAATAATTTATCCTGTTGCAAGCAGAATCTTTTTTTTTTTTTTTTTTTAACTGGATTTTTGATCGTTTTGATCGCCGGAACCTTTCTTTCCGGAACTGAAAACGTGGGGTAAGTTTGTGGTAAGTTGCTATAACCCGACGGACCGCATGTCCGTCTAAACATAAATTGCGTGCTGAAGGAGTTATTAATTAGTTTTTCGGTTCCAAATGGAGATTTTTGGAAGCACATTTGATGACTCTGTGTTTTTGGAGGCCAGAGACCGAGTATGTGAGTCTCTGACTTCTTATAATCCCAAGATGTGTGAGGCAGAGGTGAGTGAAATGAACGCAGCTTCAAAACGTTTCATAAATAAATGAAAAACATAGCTGTTAAACGCATTCGTCACTTTTTAGACAAACAGTATAGTTTAAAAAAAAGAGAAAAAATGAGATATCTTCTTGTTCCAGCTGTTATAAATGGAAAAGAAAACAAAAATAATGCAAACAGCAGAAGAGGTAAAAGAAATGTGTATTTAATTAAAAATGTATTTGCTGTATTTCATTTTTGTATTGTAAAGCCTGTTACTTTTTCACCAGTAGATTTGTAAGTAATATGCTCAGTATTTTGGCTATGCTATATTTAAAGAAAAATAAAGATTTTCTTTCAATATTCACAGTCAACACTACACTGTTTAAAATAATTAAACTGAGGAAGAAGACACCTTTTGAGACAAAGAAATGCTCCATTGAACTCAAGTTATTGCTTCCTTTTTGCTTTATGTAATTTTCAATTCTTTGAGCTTAATAAAAAAAAAAATAAGTATTTTTTTTCTTGACAAACTTGCAGCATGACGTTACTTTTTTTTTTTTTTTGGTCTATGCACAGCCTGTTAGTTCTTAATTGACATATGCAGAAATGTTTGAAGGTGTTTGTGATCATCTTCTCTTCTACACAGTGGTTTTGTGAAAGTGTCTCATTGGAAACGGATGATCCCATAGAGAAACAGAAAGTCTATAAATTCAGAGGAGATCTGGCCATGAGAAAAGGGAACTATCAGGTAAAGTAAAACAACACTTTGATACCTTGCCTATTCTTTTAAGTTAATGAATATTTGCTAAAATGGCACAAAAATCCTGAATTGATCTAGATCTACATCATGAATGTAACAATTTGATACTGCAAACAGAAGGAAGATGACTTTTACCAGTCAGGAAAGTGACTATAAACATAGTTTTAAATATATTTAGCGAAAATATTCCTTGCATATCAATAAGAGGCTAAACAGATGCTGTTTCCTTTCTCATTCCCACTCTAAAAGAATGAAACAACATCATATTCATCTTCTGTTTAAAATGTGTCTCAGAAAGCTTTAGACGCATACAGCAGCTGCCTGCAGTGGATTGCTGACAACAACCTAACTATCAGGCGGGATGTGCTGGAGGGAATGGCTCGATGCTGCACCAAACTGGGACAGAGAGACCAAGCTCTGGACTTGGTTGATTTACTGGTAAATGCCTTCCTAACATTTGTTCAATAAAATGATGTAGAAAACAGGTTTAGGAGAAATGTATTTGGCAATGAGATCAATAAAAGTTCAATTTTGTTAAAACTCTGAGTTTGGACATTAAAAATAATTTGTATTTTTATATCTTTTAGGATTAGGGTTATTCTGGATGCATTATTTTTGATGTAAAATTAGAGAATGTATTTTTTCTTTAAAAAATGTTTTTTGCTTGCACAAAAAAGTTATTCTGAATGGAAACAAGTAAACATGATTGATGACTTAATGAAAAAAAAGAACTAAAAAAACAAATTTACTCAAATTCACAATTTTCCATTTTATGCCAGATTTAAAACACACTTTAAAATGTAAAAAAAAAAAAGTTACTGTTTTTATGTTTCAGAGCAAAGAAGCCTCAAACACCTGTCATCTGACCAGTCTGCTGCTGCTAAAGGTCAACATCTGGAAGGGAACATTCAAGCACTCATCCATCATGTCATCAGTTCAAATCAAAATTGAACATTTGTAAAATCGTTTCAGATGAAAAATCTTGTGGTTTTCCTGCAGGTCAGCATACATCAGCATTTTGGAGGCTGTGAGATCAAAGATATCCTGTCTGCAGCAGCTGTGCAGCCTTCTGCCCTTCAACCCTTGGCACTGGTTAAGCTTAGGACAGGTTTGTTTGCAGCTGCTTGACCCCAACCCAGTCACAGGTAAGCAAAGTCGTCATTACTTCTTATGGGCTTTTCTGTGTTGTTAATCTGAGTTGTACCGGTAATCTAGTTGCAGAAGTGGAGAGACTGCATGCAGAGGAGGAAGAGGAGCTCCATGAGGATTGGATGTGGCTCAAAGCTTGCATCAGTTTCATCAGGACAAGGTACGTTTTTTTGGTTGCTTCTGCTGTTTAACCCTTGACCACTTTCATTAAAAAAAGTTACACCCTCACTTTTCCTGGGTAATTATTACCCAATATCATATTCCCAATAAAAAGTATTTCTCATAAAAAATAGATCAAAATCTGACAATGAGTGATAAATTAAAGTAGTTTTATTTTATTTTCAACAGTAGTTTATGTAACAAAATGGTAAATAAAAATATAGGAAGATCCTCAAATTTACTGGAAAATGTAAGAATTTGAGGACAATAAATTCTTAAAAAATAAAATAAGGATACTGGAGACTTTGCTTTGGTTCACCCATTCCTGGGACATGTGAGACTTTACTCAGTGACCAATGACACTCAAAAAATGTAACATATTGAAAATCATGTAAATATTTTTGCTCAAGTGAAAATCACCCAGCGATAGTGCTCTAGTGTTAAGAAGAGCTTGTCTGCATTTAAATCACATATGAACATTACTTAAGTGTTCAGAATTTACAGATTCCAGAATTTACTGGGAACTTATTTTCACTTAGCAAGAAGTTAAAAAAAAAAAAAACACACATTTGGAGAGTGCACTTTCAAACTGATCGTAAGAGAATGAGCTCTGTCAAGTGTAAATCAGAAATGTCTTCTCTGCTTTTCAGATTACTCTTAAGAATCCTTCGGCAGCAGCAGTCCTCTTTTGTCCTGCAGCGCAGCGAAAAGATGTTAGCGATCACGGAGGAGGCATTACAGCGCTTAAACCCTGAAGGAAAAACACTTCAGACTCTTACTGAGGTGAGGACACTGCTTTTTATTCCTCTATTCCCAAAGTGTTGACTGTCTGCTTTAATTTAAAGTAGTGAGATTAGTTTAACTGATTTAGTATTTCCATTCTCCCAGGTGATGTCAGAGGATCTGATCCCAGAGAAGATGAGGGAGGACTTCCAGGACGGCGAGAGTCTGTCCAGCGTGTGCTTGCAGAGCTTCAGAGAGCGATGGTGGAGCAAGGCGCTCCTGACGTGTGCTGGAGACCAAAACGGGGAACAAAAAGCCACAAAACTGCAGTGACTGAAACATTTCAGCCAATATTTGAACATCTTGAAATATTTAAACTAAAAGGTTTTCTTGTAATGTGTAAGTGCATAAAGAGAATTGTATATGTTGTATTTTGAATACATATGTTTTTAAACTCACTTTATTTTTCTTTAAATAAAAAAATTGAAACATGTCTTTCAGTTTTATTTATTTTAGTACACAAAGTAATAAAACCCTGTTCTGAATGCTACATGTTTGAAACTGTTTTACAGTGCAGAAAATGGGGTAATTTTAAATCTAAATGGTCAAACTGCATATTTTTTTTACGCGATGTTAGAGGCTGTAAACAGCATTTCTGCAAAGAGATGAATGTTAGTCAGACCTACTCTGTACTTGGAAGAAGACCGTCTCAGAGGCCTGTTGCCCCTCTCTCATTTATGCTCTTGCTTCTCTCCAGCGATACGTTCACTGTTCTCTGGAGTGGCTTCCACCCCAGCTGTCCTGCCATGTGAGCGTCGCTGAAAGAGTGTTGTCTCACCACAGCTCTGGGCCCAGCAGATTGATAGTTCTGCTGAGCCCAGTTGGATCTCGGCAGAAGATTTACTCGCTGGTACATGTGAGTCTGCAGGGGGGTCTTGGGGCTTGAACCTAGCGGATACAGCTTGGGTTCTGCATGTGGCTGAGTCCTGAGATGAGTTACCCTTCGTGCAGATTGTTGGTATGAGAAGTCTGTGTTAGGCTGTGATGCTTGTCCTCTGGAGCTGCTAAATGGAGACTGAAGGATGGGGTTTGTTTGTGAAGCAGGATAGATGTTGGAGTTATCAGGTGGAACTTCTACCTTTAGTTGAAAGTTTGATTGATTCCAGTGGCCTTGTGTGTTTTAAGGCTTCAGCTAACCCTGAATGTTTGAATGCATGAAAGCCAGGGGGATTGAGGTTGGGATTTTTCATCTGGAGCCTCTCATACATATGGGTCTTGGAAGCAGAGCGAAGAGCGTTCGACTCTTTGATCCACTTATTCTTCTCAGCTGTTGGACTCCTAGAAGAGCTGATGAATTGAGGAACAAAGTCTGAGGAGGTCTGATCAGGAGCCGCCATGTTGTGTGAATTCTGTTTTTCAGCCAAACAGGTTTGCAGCGAAGAAAGCTGATTATCACCCTGATCCCCATGACCTTCTCCAGTCAAAGGGGTTGTTGTTGAATTGGTCCAAGCTTGTCTCCTGGCTCCATTCCCCTCCCAGTGATGCACTGTCTTGGTTTGGTTTGATCTTTGCTTACCAATGTCAGTATTCTGAGCTGCAGTTGATGAGTGGAGACAAGGAGGGAGAGGGGTTGGGAGGAAGTTGACAAACCCGGCAATCGGTTCAGAGCTGGAGTAAAGTCTGTGAACCTCCTGATAGAACGGTCTGATGGAGCTCCCCTTCAGGAGGACAGCAAGACTCCGGTGGACCTGCCAGGACAGCCATGTGAAACTGTGATGGCAGGGGGAAATAGAGACCCAGTTTGTGCAGTTTTCCTGTTTTCACACAGATTACAGCTCTTGAACAGAAGTGCTTCTTACCTGTATGAACCTGTGAGCACCTCAGCCCAGTCAGTGATGATAAAACTCTCAGCAATCTGACCTGTCAGTTTCTTTCCTGTCTTGGAACAGTAAGTCTGTCCTTGAACACTTCTCACCGACAGCTTCTACAAACAAAAACAGCAACTAGTTTCAAAACTACACCTGTGATCTGCAAAAGGAAACATAAGTTCATATACTTTAGAAAAAATATGCAAATGAACTGGAATCAACCTAAAAAATGTATGGAAGCCAAGTGGTGCCATACTAAGACTATCAAAATATACACATTTTTTTAAGTTTTAAAAAATGTTTTTAAGTTAGTATTTAGGATGAAGTTGTTTCACCTTAATTCAATCAGAATGGAGAAGGTCTATTGGATAAAAGGCAAAGCATTTTATCTCAACTCATAAGAACTCATGGTGGCATCAGTGTAACAGAAAACATTAGAATGGTTTGTGGTATATTCCACATAAATTACATTTATGAGGATAAATGGGTCTTATGGGGTTAAAAGAGGAAGTGCAAAGGAACATTTAAAAAACGTTGGTTTTTCAGTGTTTTTTAAATTTATTTGGTGAAATTTGCTTTCTTAAAAAGTATTTAAAAAAGAATGAAGTGCAACAAAAAAAATCAAAATTTACCCACAACATAATTAGATCAAGAAACACTTCACGTCAGTCAGTTCTAACAAAGATTACAGTGTTTCATGAAGGTAAAACTAATTAATTTCTTCTCATTTTACTTTTATATCTTACAATTTATCTCCTTAGATATGATGCTTCTCTTTTGCTTTCAAAATAATAGCATTTTTTGTAGCTGGAAATAAAAATTTAACAAAAAAATAGTTTTTTCCATATCATCTTCATTGAAAAAGGACATTTATCACTAAGTCCACCTTTACATAACATTTTTAATAACTAATCTAACTTACTTTTTCTCATAATATATTGCATCCTTCAAGTTAAAATCTGTCACCTTTCAGTTCTCACATACTTAGTTAAATACCTTTGACATTTTTTAAAATTCATGTATGAAAAGGCTCACAGGGAAGTCTTTGCTGTTGAGTTGATGGCCATTCCACGTGCTAGTAAACAAGTCCAGGTTGAGATGATCCAACAGCAGATAAACAGAGACATTTCTCTTCCTGCTGGCCTCCAGAAGGTCACACAGCAGCTCTGTGTCGCTGAAGCTGTCAGTTACCACCACTAGGGTCTAAACACACACACAAATCCCATGTGACTCAATGTCTTTCTGAGCATTATAATTCATTGCTCAGGCTTGCCTCTTACCTGAACAAGCATGTGCACAAACAGCCTCCCCACCCCAAGCTCACCTGTTCAGCTTTGCTGATGAACTGTCGGACCAGATCTTTCATACCGGCTGCTCTGCTCAGGAAAATCTCAGTACTTTTGTAGCAAGCAGGATTTGTGAGTTTCATATATGGGAGGGACACAAAGATTCTGGTAAATTTGTTATCCAGACGTTACTGCTGTTTTCATAACGCCTTAAAGGAGCACCTTCTGGACTTGAGCTGTCCAGCTCTTCTACGGTGGAGCTACCGTCTGTTGACATCATGGAAGACAGGAAAGAAGACTGGCATTCTTCTTTGCCCTCATCTTCTGGTGCTCTTGCATCTTTTGAGTAAAGCACAAAACGGTGATCATCATAAAAATCAGCACATCAAGCTTTTAATTTTGAAAGCACAAATAATTAAAAAACAAATTGAACCTGTATTGCCATCTCTCTTATTTCTCCAGAATGTATTTCTTCTCTTGCTCTGATAAAAAATCCACTTCTCCTTCTGTCTTCAATGCTTCATGGTATCCCGTCAAGCCCTGACTGAGCAGGCAGTCCACCGAAAGTCTAGCGCTCTCGTTGTGACTCAGGTCCAGCACAGGTCTGTCCAGTAAGAGGGCGCACAATGAGGAAGAGGAGGAGGGGATGCGGAGATCCTGAACCCGTCGCCTCACCTTCCCCAGAGGTTTGGGCTTCATGAACCACAGTACAGACATACCAGAGGCTTCAGCTCTCAGATGTCATGAGAGCACGAAAACCAAACCAGGTGCAGCAGCAGGTCTGAG
Organism: Oryzias javanicus; assembly: GCA_003999625.1. Lineage (NCBI taxonomy): Eukaryota > Metazoa > Chordata > Actinopteri > Beloniformes > Adrianichthyidae > Oryzias > Oryzias javanicus. Next base: position 15,932,091 of record CM012452.1, read on the forward strand.
GGATCACTCTGTCTGAGATGTGCTGATGCAGTGAGAAAGGTGAATCCACCCTCCTCTGAAGAGGGTGGTTTCCACAGGCGTGATGAGATGGGACAGGTGAGAGCTGGCAGTAATCCTTTTAAGGTGTTTAGTATGGTAAAATGAAGAAACACAAATGAAAAATAAGTAGATTTTTATGACAGACTGCTGAGTGGCTTTTTCTCCCCCAAAGAACAGTTTTTTTTTGTCTTTAGGCACACACCAGTAACAGCTCAAATGTGATTTGTGTTGAGTGGGTGACGAAGAACTCCTTTCACATTTCTCTCTCCAGGCCAGATGAGGACGGATGAGTGGACAGATGAATGAGTGACAGGAATGAGCACGGCTGTCTCCTCAGCTCCTGTCAGACAACACCTGGATGTTATCTGGAGCTAAAACAGACTATTAGCAGGTAAGTCGCAAATCCTGGCGTGTTGATGTGCATCAGTCACAGTAAATGACAGTAAGTTTGAGTTCCACCTTTGACCTGTCAGTAACATGAACATGTTTGGGATCAAGCCGTTTACATGCACACGTCATTTACAGATTTCATTAGTTATCCAACAATGAAATAAAGCTATTTTAAGGTACAAATATTTTAGTATTTGAGTCCTCTGTTAGGAACTTGAAATGAATTTTCCTTAGTCTGTCCTTATCAATCCTGGGATTGATAAGGATGGTTGATAAATGATCTCAAATGGGGTATTTGATTATTTCCCCTAATAAACACATGAACTTTTGTAGTGAAACTAATTTTCTATTTACTCTTCTTTGCTAAAGATCCACATTTACTAATTATCCCCTTATGGATGCTCATTGACCTAAACAGTCACAATATTTTTCATGCGACAATTTCCACCTTATCACTTCAAATATTGTACTAATAACAAGTAGATATATATATTTTTTTCATAGCTGGAAATAAATTCAGGCGTTAAGGTTTCAAACAATGGCTACTTTCCTTTCAAATGCAAAAATGAAAATTTAATAACAAATTTTAAATCATTTAATTAAAGTAAAAAAATGTTTAAAGAAAATGGAGCAACAGGCCTAAGATAAATAAAAAGAACCATAAATGAAGATAATGTTCCAGCACATAAAAAAAAAAACAAACGTTTGTTTGTTGATATAGTCTTTACAAGATTTTTTACACAGCAATAAGAACTGTAGAAAAAAACACAACCTGCCTTTCTTGAATTTAATCTTTGCCCTCAGCAGCCTCGCTTAGATTACTAAAGCTTGACTGCTCTCTTCTTCATAGATTGTAAAGACTTTTCCATTAGCAGCTTAAATTCCTTCATTCTCAGAGACATTCTGTGCAGACAGAATCAGCTAAAGAAAAAGCTTACATCAGCATGGTGAAAGCATTTACAGTGTTGTGCATCTATCTGTAACAAAGGAAAAGTCCACTTCCTGCAGATCAACTGCTGAGAGACATGAGCGCAGTTAAATAAATATTTAAAGCAAAGACATCGGAGGACAAAAGCTTCTGATGTCATGTTTGGTGTGACGACAGAGAAATCTGTGATCATGGAGACGTAGGAGTGCACGCGGATTGTGAGGAGGCCGAGCTACTCTCTTTAGCTCTGGCTGCTAGCTTCTGCCTCAGTTCTCTGATTTCCTTCAGCAGCTCTCTCTCGCCATTGTCCAGCTGGGTCCTGCCTCTGCAAAATGAGACTGACAGAACGAAAAAAATTTACATATATTATGACAGGATTACTGACAATTCACTACAAATAACTTAAGATGAATATCTAAGGAAATGCACTTTTAGTTTTTTTCTCAAAAAGGAATTTTTTTTTTTTCCAAAAGGAATACTGGAAGATTTCCAAACAGGAACTTAAAGTCAGATAAAGTCTTTTATTTCCTTCCCTTTAAATGATAATATTCCTTACAGGCGGTAGAGGTGCTCTCTGGAGGTGAGGTGCTGTTCAGACACACCATGTTAGCTTCCGTCTGCTTAGAACAAGCGGGTCTGTGAGGAAATCCTGGAGCTTCATAAGCTGAATGGATCCCCATCAGTCTCTGGCCATCTAACAGAAAACAAACGAGTGATGTGGAGGCATGTGTACGTAGAATAAAACATTTTCTAAAAATATTCATCATACTTTGTTTTTTTATTATAAGCATACTAGCCAGAGCTGTAAAACAATAATTCAGCAGAATTTGGACAGAAAATGTACTCATCTATAAATATGTCATAACTCTAATGGGTTGAAAGCAGTCTCAACTCTTTTGATGTCAGAAATCAGTGTTGGTATGGATAAAATGATGTCTTCAGAGTTTTACCTGTGTGTGTAGACGTTTGGGGATGTGGAGGGTCCTGTATCTGAGCTCCACCATCATCCATCTAGAACCCAAATGTTCAACAAGCTGTGTTACTTCACAAAAACCAGTAGCACATCCAGCAGTTTTCAATTAAGTCTCCAAGATTGTGCATTTTCAGTCTCATGTTTCCAAGTTTTTGTGTTGTAAAAAAAAAAAACTTTCAAGCAAACTAAATATTGCTTAGAAAATATATGGTTTTATATTTTTCTAGATCAATCCTAACACCAAACTGCTCTTTTTTCCATTTATAATATTCATGTTTTGGGGTGGGTATCGTTAAGGTGTGAATCCCAATTATAAATTCAGTTGGATCTCAGATCTAACATGATCTGGTTAACTTGATTTACTTGTAAGCATTTGGTTTATAAACCATTAGGGGTTTCACATAAAAGTGATTTTACTTTCATCAGTAAAGTTATTAATCCTTACAATTTCTGCTACATAAGAAAATGCTCAAAAAGAAAAATATTTGTGGATCTGCCAAATTGATAATATAACCACTGCTTTTTTTTTTTTCCATTCTTAGCCCTGTTTGTGTTTTTCTCACCTTTCTTTGGGCTTCTTCTCTCAGGATCCGTATCAATCTTTGCTCCTCTTCTTGAGTTTGTCTTTGAAGCTCCTCCAGCCCTCCTCTGCTCCTCTCCTGCCCAGCATCCACCCTCTGCAGACGCTCCACCACCTCTCTCTGCCAGTCAGACTCCAAGTCCGGCCGACGAGCCTCTGCCAGAGACTCCTCCAGAGCCTGTGAAAGCATTTCAAGACATTTCATAGAAGATAACACAATACATTCATTGTCAGAATGACTGTGTTGCTTCAATGTAATGGCAGACAATGTCAGATAGACTGCAGCGTGTCATTGACCTGCATGTTGGTCTCTGCTCCGTGTAACATCTCTGATAAGTTTTCCTCGGCTTCCCTCATCTTTATTTGCACCTCCTCTTCCACTCTGCGCCCGACGCGTTGCTGCTCTTTCAACAAAAGCTGGAACAGACAAAATAACTTTTTAAAAAGGAATTTTGAAAGGGAAAAAAAATCATTTTATGGGTAATAAAAAGTATATGAGCAGTAAAAGGGTTTAAGAAACTGTAAAAGAAATAATGATTTGGTACATTTTTTATAGAAAAAAAAACAAACTAGATAAATAATTAGTGCTCTCTGAAAGCCATGGAAAATAAAAAGAGAAATGAATAAAAAAAGAAGTACAGACAACAAATCAGGAGGTGTGTATCACCTGTTCAAGACGTTTCCTCTGAGCCTCCAGTTCCATTTGTCTGACCTCTAAATCCTGGACCGCCGTGGATGTCTCTTTCTCACGAAGATCCATCTAGAAAAGAATGGAAATTTGACTTTATAATACAAGACAAATAAATAATTTTACCAACAAATATTATAATTTAATAGTGGTTACGCCTTATTCTTCATGACCAGGAAGAAACCATAAATAATTTGTATGTGATGTTCATGTATTTTAAGTCAAAGCACGTTTTGTTCAAATCCTCAAAATCAAATGTCAGCTCTCTGTTAAACGTTTACAGCCTTGACCAAAAACAGTCAAATTCAAATATTAATGGGAGGAGAATTTCTACTACATATTACCTTTAAAATATTTGTATTTTAATGATGAATACTTTCTGACCATCAGTCCCATTATTCTTATCACAGGTTCACAAAGCTGGCCATGAATTAAGGGGACCAGACAGAAGAGCTCACCTTCCTGCTGATTTCCTGGTCCAGTTTTTGAATTTGTGTGGCTCGCAGCTCTTGTTGGTGTTTGAGAAAGCGTCTTCTGGTCGCGTCCAGCAGCTGTAGCTCCTTGACCTTCAGCTCTCTTTTCATGGCAGCCAGCCTGACCAGAGTAACACAGAGTCATCATATAGTTAGCCATAACTATATGATATACCATACTTTAAAAACAAAAAAAAAAAAAAAAAATATATATATATATATATATATATATATTATATATATATACATCTCTCTCTCTCTCTCACGGGTGCATTATACTTACTTAGCCCTCTGCTGTGTTAGCTTTTCCTCCTCTTGTTCCAGGATGTGTCTGCGCTGCTCCTCTGCTTTCTGCAGTAACTCCTACCAGGATCAATTAGGCAGTATAGATTATTTTAGAACCATTTCCTGGATTTTGAGAGCCAGTTTTGCAAATATCTCCTGGAAATGCATATGCTAAAGTACGACAGTAAACTATAAAGTCTTTTGAAAAGAAAAATGAATTTACCTGCTGTGCATAAAAGGCCTCTTCTTCAGCTCGACGACGCACAAAGTCTGCACGCAATGCTGACATCTGCTGTCTGAAAATACAAACATAACGTGTGATTATATTTTCTTCTGAAAACTCAAATGAGTCAGATTCATTTCTCCTTTTGATTCCTCTAAAAGCTCACCTCTCGCGCAGATACTCCATCTCCTGCAGTCGTATTCTCTCTCGCTCCCTGCTTTGGTATTCCACAATGTATTCTGGGTACTTGTTGAATACGGGATACTGACCACTGGTAAGTGGAGTAAAGTCAGAGAGCATAGTGCTGGGATGGAGGTCAGCCGGGGTGCTGCTCATGAACCTGTAAGCTTCTTTGATCATGGCTCCAACATCCAGGTTGTTACGATGGTGAAAGAAATACTAGAGGGGGAAAAAATGGCGGGAAATTCAACAGAGAAGAAAGTAGCGCGGATGCTCGTTTTCAAACCAGTCGTACCTCAAAGTCCTGCTTCTGAGAGCAATGCAGCAGAGGCTCGCGGCAGCAGATGACGTACGCTGCACAGGCCATGAGCAGGAACGACGGATGATTGGAGAAGATGTTGTCAAATAGTTTTAGCCATTCGTCACGAGTCAGAACCTCTGAGAACAAAGTCTCCAGCAGGGGCCAGACATAAAGCTGGAGTAAAGACAGAAAATCATTTCAACAAATGATGACATAATTTAAAGCATCTATAGTCTTCATGCATCTTTACGGGGAGCTGATCTCACTTGTGAGGTGATGCCACAGTCCACCAGGTGCTCCAGGAGCTCCTTGTCATGATGAGCCACAACATTCTCCACCATGCTCAGGATGTTCAGCGGGGGGTTGGGAAAATACTCGAACCAGTGCTGACACCAGTTTACTAACAAACAAAAAACAATTCATCACAATTAATCTATTTAAACAAAGCTGATTGAAAATTAAAACAGAAAAACACTAATTTGTTCTTACTTACAAAGTAAACTTATTATTACGACTATTAAGTCAGTGCAGCAGCTGTCAAAGAACCATTTCAATTAGGTGCAAGTGAAATTTCATAGTACCTATGACAGTGGCCACCACCTCAAAACAAAGCATGGCGTTGTTCTGGAAGAGCTTCACAAACGGGAAGGCCACCAGAGGGAGATATTCCACCTCTCCAAAAATGGCAGCCCAGTGAGCTAATGCAGACAAAACTCTGGAGCAGGAAAAAAAAAACAGGAGAAGCAACAACTCCATAAGAGGAAAAACATTCTGTGATTACATGGATTTTACATAAAAGTGTTTTGAAAACAATAAAATAGAAGAAAAAAAAACCTCTGCAGCGCTCTCTGGAGTTTCTGACTCTTGATGGGGTATTTCTCGTGCAATGTCAGGAAGGCGGAGTGCAGGCCTTTGTCAGTCAGACTGCTGTACGCAGCGTGGTTTTCTGGGAGACAGAGTAAAGACCGCCAAACAAACATCCTGAAACAACGGGAAGCAAAAAAGCACAAGAAGCAGTTAAGAGTCTTGTAGTGTGTAATATGGAGTCATGAAAAAGATTGTTTTTACCTGTATTTTGCAGGATATTCTCCGAATGCTTTTAGCAGAGCCACCAGTCTCTTCTTATTTAGACCAGCTGGTAACTCATTCTAAACAAAAATAAATAAATAAATAAAAACAGGACAATTGCTATAAACTTCTTTGCACAAATTTAAGGAAATAATGTTTCGGCTGCATGTTCAAAAGTGAATTACAGGATCAAAAAGTGTCTAATCAGCAATAAAACCAAATACAAAACATGGGAGCATAGTTAGAAAAGGCAAGTTTATTTGTATAGCACATTTCATGTATAGAGACAATTGAAAGTGCTTTACATAAAACATTAAAGAAACAATAAAACAAATACTAAAGGTGTGATCATTAAGATACAATTCAAATAAAGTAACAATAACTGAATTTAAAACAAGCATAGTAAACTATATTCTGTTGTATACTGAAGGAACCTTTTTTCTTCCTTACCTCTTTATTTTCAGCTGAAGACGCAGCAGGCGGACACAGGACCTTCACCTGAGCTTGTCTTCCTGAACTCTTCTTTGGTCTCTGAACCACCTCTGATCTGACCTTCATTTTCAGGTGAGTGAGGTCCTGAACATCTTCACCTCCAGACACGACAGCAACCCGGGCTGGAGGAGGCTGAGGAGCAGGTGGGTGGAGAAAAACACACAAACTATGAATCATACAGTCTAGAACCCTGAAGGGTCATTTCAAAAGAAATGGACACATTCTTAAAACAGGGTTCTTGAATTTCTCCACATGCAGCTAAAAAAGAAACTAAAAATATATGGTATTTATCCTGGATTTTTCTTTGTTTGCGTGAAAGAAGTTTAATAACAAACTTCAAAGAAGACGAAGTAAATACAAAATGGTTATCCAAACAAAAGTGTGACACAACAGAACGTCTGTGCAGTTACCTTGTTTAATTCCTGTGTGAGATTCTGCACATTGTAGATGTTAATGCTCCCGTTATCCATGACGGCCACAATGTGCCGACCACCGGGGCTGACGGTCACCGTGGTTATGGCCTCATCATGGGAACCGATGTGGAAGAGAAGCTTGCACGTGTGAATGTTGATGAAGCGCATCACACCGTCCTGACTCAACACACCCACTGTCTGTTAGGACAGGTAAAGAAAAAACTATGAAAGACTGAAGGACACCATGCTGCATAATGCACACATTCATACATCCCAGCAGTCACAGAGGTGTCCGCAGCTTACAGCTGTGTGTTCACACAGCTTTACAACAGCCTATTTGACTGATTTGTTTCTAAAAAAAAAAAAATTACAGACAAAATCTACATTAGCATTGTTAAACAATGCTTTCTTGATACATTATAGTGAAGGGATTCTTTGTGAGCAATTTTCAGTGGATTTTACAGCTAATTCAAACTTACATTCTCACTCAACTTTCTAAATTTCTTATTTGCCAAGGACAGTTTTCAATAGGATCTTTGACAGACTAATTACAGACTAAAACTATTTACAGTTTATATTTTATATGATTATTATTAAAATAATTTCCCACTACAGGTGGGTGTGTCTGTATGACAGCCGCTTCAGCGTGCTTTCTCTGTCTCTTTGGCCGAGCTTGAAGGCTCTATGTTTGTTATTAACCCAAGAGGGGCTTAAAATAAGGGGACCTTTTTCTTTTCTTTTTTTTTAGGTCTCGATGATGCCAAAGCTTCTGCACCATCAGCTGCTCTCTGTCTGCCGGCATATTGAGTGAGTGAGCTCTGCCGCGGAGCAAAAGTCCCGTGCCTAAAGCGGAGTTCCTGAGTGGCTGATGCGACGCAGCGACCTGTCAAACTTCAGGCATTTACATTTTGGCTCGATTCGCACCTCGCCACTTAAATTGAGTTGCTGGCAGAACTTCGCATTGTGCCCGTCACTCATATCGTGGCACGGGGCTTCAATTTGCCTCAGAACGCACCTAGACCATTGATTAACATTGGAGCTGGCCACGTCTGCCGCACAAATCAGGTTTGGTGCGAATATTCAATTTTCTTTTCACAAATGTTTTTGTGTATTTTATTTTTCCAAAAATTATCAAATTAAAAAATGTAAAACTAGTGTCAAGGCAGATAAATTTGTTCTCACTCAGAGAAAACCAAACCTCAGACAAGTAAACACAGTCACAAACAGAGACATGTACCTGGCTAGCACCGCCATCAAAGCTGTCAGGCAGAAATTCCAGCTGCCTGATGGTTCGAACCTGACTCGGCATCTGAATCACTCGGACAAGCTGACGGCTCTCCAGACACCACAGGTGCAGCAAGTTTGAGCGACCACCTGATGCAAGGTTTTTACCATCGCTGTCAACACAACACAGTGGTGCAAGACCAGGTAAACAACTTTTGAACTACCATAATGCTGTGTGGAATATCAAGAACAAAATACAGAGAGGAGAGACAATATTGGTTGTCCTGTGAAAACCCACCGGGTGACAGCAAAAGCCTTGTAGGAGATTCTGGGTCCAGAGTCAGGAACAGGGAGCTGATATTTGCAGAAAAGTGTGTCACATTCCCACGCAAAGATGGAGTCATCGCTGAAACAGCTAAGAATTGTGTTGCTGAGAGGGAGGAAAAACACCTGCAACATACATAGTTGTGAGTCAAAAGAAATAAAGATAAAATTAAAAATATAGTGTCGGTTAAATGGACAATCAATATCAAACAAAGAACATTTACTAAAAGAAAAAAAATGTTTCTTGCAGTTGCTCTCGTTAAAGATCATTCCAATCATCTTTTGATCTATTTTCAAAGCATTCCCAGCGGAAAAAAACAAAAAACATGATGTTTTCTAGGACATAGTTTCTGCAGAGTAGCAGGACTCGCTTCAGAGTTGTGGGTAGAACTGTTGGTTGGGAGTAAGCCCATCCTAACTTCCCATCAACCCTTCGTTTACACCCTCACTAGCTTACAATCCCTCACAACCCCAAGCTAACATTTGCAGTGCAACAAAAATGGCGAGCAATATCGGCATCTATCTAGCCGTACAACTTTAAACTAGATGCAGCTTAGACAAGGAAAACAAAGATGCACATGGATCTATTTGTTTGCAAGTGGATGCACCAAATAAAGTGGAGCAGGGAGCCTGTGGCTTTTTCAAATGGCATTTTTTCATCTGATCCTGATTCACCGTGATTTTCATAAAGAAATACTCAGAAATTTAGTTTTAATCTGAATTTTCTTTAAATAAAATGTGACATGTAAAAATGCTACAAGAACATGTTAAATACATAATTTTCCCAGGAATGGGTCTTCGAGAGAATTCAAGCAACGGGACATGTCGTCATTTCAATTTGACATAATATGAACTATTGGAACTACCTTTTGAATACCAACAGACTGTTTTATGTTGAGTTTCCTTTTCCTCTGGAAGGTGTCCAGGTCCCAGAGCTGAGCTGTGTCTGTAGATGTCGTGATGGCGTAGCGGCCTGAGCTGTGGACAGATATGGATGAGACGGCCCCCTCATGACCTCGCATCCAACTTACCAGCTGTTTTGTATCTATGGAATAATCATTCAATAATATAATTCAATCACATAAAGAAAGGGTACAATTATTGTTTTTGGGTTCTGCTCATCTCACCTTATCAAAGCATCTGATGGTGTAGTCGGCTAAAGCCACAAGGAACTCTGTGGTCCTCCGAAGGTTGAATGCCAGAGCAGTGCAGGCCTGTCCTGTTTTCTGTACAAGACGAAATCTACTCCAAGATAGACAATAAATGTGTTATGCGCAGAAGTTTAAAAATACTCTCAACTTTAGGTTTTTTTTTTTTTTATCAATCAAGTCAATGATAGTAGAAAAAAATGTGAGTAAAGTCAACTACCAATGACCCAAAAGTAGTCACCTGTTTCTACTGATGTCAAACAGATAGATGTTTCCGTGGTGATCTCCAGCCAGAAAACAGTCTCCTGTGGGGTCAAAGGTCACGTGAAGGAAGCGCACAACCTTGCCCTGCTGAGCAGTCCGCACCAGAGAAGCTAAAACACTGAAAAAAGGAGAAAACAAAGTCATCTTAAAAGAACAAGAAGAAAGTATCTATCTATCTATGATTATATAGATTTTATGTAATATATAATGAATATAAATTGATAATCAATTTGCATCAAATAAGAAATTAAACTGAATTTTTAAATTGTGGCCCAAACCTTTTGGAAGTAACTAAGTGTACACTGTACATTTTGCTTCTGTTACCATCTTTTAAAAGTGCTTAAAGAATCAAAAAATGTTTTATTAATATTTTATGTGCAAAATCGTAAGCAAAATAGCATATCTTGAACGGGTACGTTTGTAAATTGATAGCAACATCGGTGTTTTAAGGACTTAGGTCAAAATAAACTAACCTTTTCCCCTGTGTGGGTTTTCGATGCCACACTTTCCCCTCCTCTTTGTTCCCGATGTCCGTCACCTCCATTGAACTCGTACATCAGTTTTCATCAGCTGTTAAGATACTTTTATTTAATTTGTCTCATGTTTTTAGATCATGGCTTCCCAGCTAACAGGTTATCGCGTTCATTAGCAGCGGAGCAAACAGCGCGAAATTTAAAAGTAACGGCGTTTCCTGCTTTCCTCGCCAAGAAACATTAAATATTTCTTAATTATATTACTATAAATGCTTTAAATTTTGAAAAACAAGACCTATATTTATTTTTTAAAAAAGAAAAGGAGAGGCTAAACTGCTCGATATAGTTTAGAGACGTGGGTTCCTTGTTTTGGTTAAGAACGGTTACTTTTGTCGCACACACTTGCCGTAAACGAAGAGTTGCATTGTGGGAGTTGGAGTTAAATACACAGACAGCTCAGATTTTCTTCCCTTAAAGCTATTTTTGTCCATTAAAATTGCTTCTTGAGTTTGAATACGAGAACAGCATTTGAAGGGACATGTTTCACTCAGTCAGTTCATTCTATGTATGAGTCTCGTGATCGTGTATAGTAACAGGACTTTACATAATAAGACAGGTACAAAAAAAAAAAAAAAAAAAAACCATCTATTTATCCATTCAGGTTCTGTGCAGGATCTCAGGGGTTCAGGGCAAAAGCTAGTTAAACTCTGGATATGGAGCTATTTTGGGGCCATTAATATTTGAAACCCAAATAAAATATTTTCACTCTGGTTTATTGGGACTATCGCTTGGCCATGACACACACTGGACTCTGGACAAAATCCCACAAATACACGAGAAGAACATGCAGAATCCAATCAGAAAAAGGACCTTGCTTGGATTTGAATCAGGGCCTTGTTGATATGAGGTGATGCTAACCACTACACATGCATACTTTTTGCATCAAAAATACAAAACGAGCTATCTCCCTCCACTGTATTTTACAGTTGTTACTCATGAATAGAAAAATTTGAGTTGCCTTTGCACAAACGTATATCAAACATCTGATATGTTGATGTAAGTCCAAGGAGTTGCTTTACACCCATTTGCTTAAGAAGACATTTATCTCCAAGATTTCAAACACAGGAAGTTCTGACACTGCAAATGTTTTCCAAATGTTTCATGGTTTCCCAACAATATATACAGATGGAATTTAGTGAGCTTTTGTGACTCCTTTGGGATAGGAGCACTCTCCCACAGAGGCATGATACAGTCCAAAATAAAAAAAAAAAAAAAGCTTTTTACTACACAAAGGCTGATCTTTATTTGTCAATTAGTGACATATCCCTGAGAAGTTAGTCCGATCTCACCCTACCTGAAGACACTGGTGTTCTCGGTCGTGCTAGAGCTAGATGATGTTTCAATGTGAGGTTTTTTAGTACAGATTATGCTGCAGCTCCCGTCAGTCCATCTCCCATCCATAGCATAAGATCCAGGGAGGGATGGATGCATATGGATGGATGGCATTAATGGCTACTTGCCAGAAAAAGTGGAACCTTCTTCTCTTATGAGTTCTACATTTTACTCTCCAGAATTGTTGTGTTTAGAAACAGAATATGCTACTACAGGGGTGCAGAGAAGGAGTTCTGTTTAGTCCAGAGAAAGGGTAAGTTGCCAAAATGGCAGAAACAGACTGTTAGTGTCAGTGTATAAAATAACACAAAAATTAGGGAAATTGTTTTGTCGTTCCTAGAAACATTCAACCATACGTGTTAGGAAAGCCTTGAAGACCTGCGGGACCAGCATCCTGTGCTTTTCTGAAAAAGTTAAAATTAAACTGTCGCCCCTGGGGTCAAGTTTTCTGTTGGGCTTTGTGTGGTATCAGCCAATTCTCACAACACATGTCTCAAAGTACTGAAAAGCTGGTGATGATGATGGTGATGGCAGGCCTCAAGAGACCTGAGACTACAATGTCACATGTTTTATGCTCATAAATTTTGGTTTTGTAAAACGAACACAGACAATGAAGCAGTTTTTACCATGAATAGACTGATGACTAATGAATAGACTGATGACTTTGAATTCCTGGTGTACAAATGTACTCCCGGATACATTTATTGCTCAGCCAGATGCCATCGTCTCCTTGATCCAGGACACAAAATTACAAACTTTGGTGTAGACTCCAGGCTTGTTTTTCATGGCACAGCCATGGCCCCAAGACACAACACCCTGAAGCTCTCCATCACATGTCATTGGACCACCAGAGTCTCCCTGAAAATTGAACAGATCTGGGGTAATTTTGAGTACTGTTTTAAACCCCACATAAAAAATACAATTCTGTGTCAGAAAAAAAAAACATGCATCAGTTCAAAAAATGCATTTTAAAAAAGAATAACAAAAATACTTCTAATGACAATATCAACAGTGATACTTAAAACCACAAATATTGTTGCAGCAATCATAAACTTTATTTATTTTCTCATTATTCAACTTTATTTCAGCTAAATTGTTTTTAACCAGAAGGATTAAATAAAACATCTTAATTAAATTTTTTTCAACATTTAATCTTTTTGAAAAGATTATATTTTGCAACAAAATTCCATTAGTGGTTCATCAATTATTGATACATAATTTGAAATAATGCAGGGACTTTCAAAACAAAAGTTTTTGTTTTGTTTTCCACAAATCATTCTCCAATCATTTAAAGAATGACAGAAAAGTAAAAAAGGAAAAGTTTAACATAATTATAAATGCCTTCTGCTATTGTGGAACATATATATTATTTTAAAAAAGCTAATTGCTTATAACATTTAAATTCTTTCTTTTATTATTTACGTTTAAAATGTTTTTTGCTTTCTCTTCCTCTCATTTATTTAATTCCGTGACTCAGCTCTTGTGTGGGTTTCCTGCACATTCCTTACCTGACAGGAATCCTTCCCTCCCTCCAGATATCCAGCACAGATCATATTTTCCGTGATTTGGAAAGGATATGAATTATAGCAGGTATCATCACTCAGGAGAGGGGCATCCAAGCATTGCAGTTTATCAGGATATCTTGCTATGACAAACATAAAAAGAAATATACGTCATATTTTATTCAAATATTGCTTATTAGTACTTTATCATGTAGACCAAGTTAAACTCACAGCCCTCGTCACTGGAGCGGATGTTACCCCATCCGGATATGCGGCACATTGTTCCTTCTTTTGTACATTCTGAAGGAAGAACTGCGGGACGCACAAAGCTGTTCAGAATGGCAGGTTGACTCAGTTTAATCAGCATGATGTCGCTGTCTTGAGTGCGGGGGTCATAGTTGGGATGGCGAATAAACTTTGCAGACATGATGTGCTGTTCAGTCCCTTCAGGTTCCCATATATCATGCTCTCCCAGCCGAACTTCCAAATTTGAGCTGATAGAATTCAGACGTAAGTAAAATAACAATACAGAAAAAACAAACGTCATCACTGTTATTTCTTACTTTGGTTCACAGTGTGCAGCTGAAAGCACCCACTGCTCAGACAGAAGTGTCCCACCACAGTAGTTGTACCCGGTGAAGAGTGACACCTGGTAGGGGACAGAGTTTTTTTGGCACTCGAACCCTCCAACAATCTTCTCATCCTCTTGTAAGGCAACTGAAGAGATAAATTGGGGAAAAAATAGAAATTAATCATTTGAAATTAGAAGTGTAAATCATTCTCAATGTTCATACCTGCCCCTTCAAGAAGTATCAGGAAAAGAAAAAACTTCATGGTTTCAATGTTTCTTGCCAGAACTGGGTTCAAGCTTTTTGAATTTGAGGTATTTGGCTGTCTTATCTTCCTTTCTCAAGGTTTTTCTATTCGCTTTAACACAAAACATGTGTTACATTTCCCTAGTGATACTGGGTTAATCTACACCAGAAGATAATTCAGATTAAACACAAAAAAACTATGAAAAATGGGGAAAAAAATATATCAAAATGACATTAAAACTGCATTCATGATTTTATTTTACATAATGTGCTATGCACTAAAATTCTACGTCAAATACATTTTTTTTCTGTTTTTCTTGTTTACTTTAGCTCACACACAAGGACTCTCTCACACAGGAGTGAACTACAGTTGTGTGTCAGTCACAACTTAATAGTTTTATGATGGAAAATTTAAAAAATCCAATTCCACCAATTCTTCATTATTGATATTTCACCCCTCCTTTGCTGCTTTGTAGACAGCTTGTGTCAAATAGAGTGGATGCAGAGCGACTGCGGCTGGAGTTTTTTGACTTCAATGGTTTTGGGAAGTATGACAGGTTTCAGACACAACATGATAGTAAACATGCCATGGATGAATGACAACCAGCTTGTGTCTTTTGACAACTGATAATTCTGCAGATGAGACTCAACTTTATTTTGACATGCTACCAAATGACCATTAGAGCCTCTCAGATCAGCTAAAGGTCCGTCAAAATCATTAAGTTAAACAATGCAAGCTTTAAAAAAAGGTAAGAAATTATGAAAACTTTGACCTAGAAGAATAAAGACCTAAAAATAAGCCCAGATAATAACCTATGTCCATGTGATAATTCACTTGGGGCACCACTAAATCAGCTGTTTCACGTCTACCTGTGTTTTACCAGAACCAGAAGAACTGATCATTTCAGTCCTGTTGACATGTCTAAATACTAACTCCTAGTAAAATGAGATCGCCACTAAAGTTGGCCACCTGGCTAAGTCATCCTGGACACATCCAGTCATGTCTGACCTCGGACGCCAAGCAGGGTCGAAGGTTGTAGACAAAAGACTAACTGAGACAACCAGGTACAAAACCAATCTAAAACACATTCTGCTTTTTTCAACACAATCTTTTGTCATTTTTGTTTTATTATAGTAAATAAACTCAATATAATTAAGTGAATACATTCTCATTTTGAACCTTACCTCACCCGAGTGCTTACAGGTCAAACCAGACACAATAATTTTCCTAAATCCCTCTGACGTAAAAACAATGTGTTTAAGGAGTATGGCATTTCTACTGTCAAGAAGACACTGTCAAATTACTGTTGGATCAGTAATCTGAAGCACACAGACACATCCAAGGCATCTTACTCATGTATGACTGTACCAGTGTTGGGACTGACGTTTAATTGGCATTTTTAGAGGTTTTCTTAGAGAAAAAAGTATTTTAAACTCTGTTGTGATGCCACAATAAGAAAAATATTTTCACAAGGGTTTCACTGATCAATTTTAGAGTGTGAAAAATGACATTTTTCCATCTCAGACAGACAGAGATTTCTGTGTTGGTCATGCACTGGTAGCCTTGTTTACTGCTCAACAGATTCTTCTTGTCCTTCGTTCTGCTGATGTTAGACACAAAGGAGGGACGAAAGTGAGGAAGTGGTTTAGGTTACTGAGGTGCAACTTTTTCCCTCCTATTGCTGCTGTATTTACAGTAACAATGAAAAAGAGTTCTAACAAAAGCAGAACAGTTAACTCTTTCCATGTGTGCAAAACTTCAATTTGTAGCCTGCTTTATGTAAAACCTGTTGTCCCATTAGTTTTTTAAAAATGTCTTCTTCAGGTTTTCAGTTTAAATACTTCAACATAACCGGAATAATATTCACCATAAACAGTTTGTGGATAAGAAACCTCTACACAGCAAGTCACTGTTACCAAAAAGAGCAGTGAAAAATATAGAGTGTAATGGAGTGACGCTTGATGCTGCAACGTATTATTATAGTTAGCACTTTAGTGTCTCACAAGTGAACAAGCACACACAAAAACACGCAATTATACACATCTGTGCATTTTAATAAATTTGCATTTCTTGTCCTCCATATTGTATGATAAATCCTAAAACTTTGCATCTCCTTACGTCAGGCTGAATCTAAAATCCTTGTAACCATCCACTTGTTTAGCAGACTAAATTGGTATTTGTTCAGCTCCCATGATTACATGTTTGGCTGGTATATCAAGAACTCTGGCAAAACCCTCGGCTCTGAAGGCTTACCTGAAACGATAGCCCTGGAACACCTATCAAAATACATTACAGGCTGTTACAGTGCTGAACATTTGCAAATTCACTACAGTAAAATTCAGTCAAAACTGCTGAATAAAGCATCTGTGATCAAACCACATTGACTAACTGTTTTGTTAAGACCAGAAGTGGGCAAACTACAACCTGGGAGCCATATGTGGCCATAAAAATGTTTTAATCTGGCCCCCTGACCTGGAATAAATGATATGAATGATTCTTATTATCAGCGTTTCCCCATAGATGATGCACTACGAATACACTGACCTTTGTATAGGTGCAGAAAGTTATTTTGTAGCCATGTGGTGTTGGAATATTTTCTGTTTTTCTGACATTTTTGTGGGTTTTCCGAGGCAGACAGTCATTTTACAGATCATTCCAACACCACATAAACGCAGCATTTCTCCAAGTTTGCATTATTCATTGAAGGACATGAACCAATTGGTGCAATTGTCACTAAAATTACAACAAAATTTGAACAAAATTAAAGCATGTTTGATTTTATCCAGATTTGAAGTTATTTTTGTGTCTAATGACCTGGATTATCAAAACCTGTGAGAACATCTGCTCCTGGTCCATCCCTTCTGTCAAATTTTAGAACCCTTTGTTGCCCAAGAGTCTAAAAGTCTGTCCATTGGTCTAGACTTGAACTAAAACAGGGGTACTCAAGTATTTTGTTGCAGATAGAAAACAGTATTGACATGAGAAAAATTACTTTTTTTACTTTTGATCAGAGTTCTAGCTCTCCCGCCCACTTAAAGAATGTTGGTTTGAGAAATGCAGGAGCTAAAACAGACCCAAAAATCCCCAGTTGTGTCATGTATGGGAACCCCCTCCTCCCCACTTATACATACACACCCCACCTTTTGTTCCTCCCCCTCACATCTGGGTTACTGGCAGGACCCTGATCCTGTGTGGGCTGCGCTTACATTAGCAGGGGATCCAGTTTTGGGGTTGGGCAGGTGGGAGCAGCAGCTAAAGCTGTAGAATCAAACCAGCTCTTGGAACGGTGAGGACGATTACTGGAACTGGGGTGTTTAAGCTTCCAAATGTCCCAGTGGAATCAGTTCATAACCTTGTCATAACACGTAGGTGTTGAGAAAAGAGAAACTAAGTGTAAATGGATGCTGGTGGGGTAGAAAGCATGCAGCCAAACTCCAGCTTCCTTCCCTACAAAGTGAAGCTGATTTGAAGCGGATTTTCACAGAGATGCGGACACTACCTCGTGTTTTTTCTTGTTCTGTTATCACTTTCCAGCTTTTTTGCATCTTACTGTGTTTATGTTGTTCACGATAAATAATTTATTGAAGAGATGATGAATTAAGGATAAAAAAAACATCTCCCATTGCTAAAAAACTAAATTCTAACACCACGAAAATGCTTTGTTTCATTGTTTAAACACAAGTTATTTAATACTGAGTTGAATTTGGAATCTCCGTAATAAGTGTGTAACTAACCCTGAAGTTTGAAACTTCAGTCTCTTTAAAGAAGAGTTTATCAGCAAAAAAGTTTTTTTTAAACTCCAACCCAAAAGTTACTCAGACCTCAGCAGCTTTCTGCAATCGAGAGAATTATTGAAACGCATGTGCTCAGATGTAGAGTAGAGCAGTCGACACAGAGCAATTACTGTTAACCTCAAGCAAACACATGATGAGCCCACAAAGGGAAAAACATGCTGTGCAGCAGGATCGTGGGTGGGCATGAGAAGTCAATACTCTCCAAGGTAGTCATCTCTACAACCCTCAATTGATGCATCTAGCTGTTTGCTGACACTGTTTTCACTGCTGGAGTTTTCCAAAAGACAACATGGGGCAGATCATTTGAAAAGGATATGTTTTTTTTTTTTTGAAATATCTGCTTTCTGTTTGTATGCAGAGATGCTCTCAAGTACCTTTTGGAAGACTAAATCTACTTGGGACTTTACTATTAAAGTCTCAATCCGATCATATTTTAATGTTAAAAGTGTTCCCAGTGATCTTTTAATTAGAATTATGTAATCTTTAGACAAAATTAGTAAAAAAAAAAAAAAAAAAAATGCATAGTTTTCTTGGAAATAGTTGAAAGGCAATAGTGATTAGAAATTCATCTCTGAGTTGTGGGCGGGACTTTTAGCATGGAGCATCCCCACCCCCACTTCCCATCATCTATCTTTTCACATGTTCTCCCACTAGCTTACCGCTAGTCACAGCCTCTACTGGCATTGCAAAAATAGCGAGCAATGTTGGAGCAAAACAAAGATCTATTTTTCAGCAAGTGGATACATCAAAAGGATGATTTGAATAAAGAGTTACTTGGAAATGCAGTTTTAATCTCAATTTTATATATTACTTATTTTTTAAATACGACCTCCATCATGAGAGAAATGCTACAATAACATGCAAAAAACACCCAAAACATAATTTTCACCGGAGGGGGGCTTCAAGGTCCAAGTCCTAAAATTAGCAGTAAAAATAAACATTTTTTATTTACCATTTAAACCATGGAGACAAAGCATATCAAAACAAAAAGAAATAAAACAAACAAACAAACAAACAAGCAGTTGGTGTTCCAAAGAGACAATAATGAGAGATTTTATTTTTAGACCTGACAGCATTGTCCTGGTGCCAAAAAGTAAGTAATTAATCAAGAAACCAAATAAACAAATATCAAATTAAAACTTCTCTTCATGAGAGACTTAATTTCTCAACAAATACCTCATTTAATCCTCATACAGTGCAGCCTACGCATCGATGAAGGCTATTTGATACCGTTGTGAGTGCGCACGAATGTTTTTGAGTCCAAAACATTGTACTGTCCCTTGTTGACGTGACGTCACCAAATCAGGGAGGCTGGGATGTGAGCTCCGCGCGCCCTGCAGTCAGAGCTGAGCGGGGCTGCGCTCTCTGCACACGGACCGCAGCGAGGAGGTAAAGGATGCTTTTGGATTCTCTAAAATCAATCTGTTCGAACGGAAGCCTGTTAGACGTAAAAACAAAATGTCTTTATTGTTTGTTTTTTCTAAAATAATTGGAATAATTTGGTAAAGAAATAACAACAGAATAACTTGTGTGCATGATTCGCGCTAACAAGTTCACTATGGAGTGCATGACATTGTATTTATAATAGGCAGAAGAAACAGACATTTTGATGTCTATTTATTGCAGCTGAACAACCAGTTTTAAGTGAAAGTTTAAAACTTGAGAGAAAAACATGAGCTTTTTTGTAAAGGCTATTGAGATCCAGTTTTATCAGCATATTTTTTAGAGAAACGTGTGCACGTTCTGAAGAGTCCCTATAATCCTAAAAAGGCTTTAGTGAAAGATGAAAACTGTTTTAGTATTATTAGTGGTTGACATTGTCAGGTGCCAAATTAATTTAATCTGTCATTTGATGGTTTGTTTGGATGCAACATTTCAGTATATGTACTTATAGGGTTAGAAGGACTTTCCCTTTTTGACTTTATTTACATGTTTTGGTTAAGTTGCAGTTTTCATTTTTATGTTTTAATGTTCCTCAAAGTACCTTTTAATTAAACATTTAAGTCAATAGTTGATTCCTTGATCCACTGATATAGCGAGCATCTAACTGAGACTTAACTTGTGTGACTTTCTGGAATGTCATCTTGGGTTCATTTTAAATGTTCTCTCTACAATTGGCAAAATGTTTTTTTAATAAAATTGGTTGTTACCCAGAAGTCCTCATCTTTACATTTCCTGTAAAAATTGCATTCTGACATTTATGTTCAGCTTTAAGTGTTAAGTAAGGCACTTTCCCTGATACCTGCTGTAGCTGGAGCCTTTATAAGTCCAGCGATGACATTTTAGGATATTTTGTTTATTTCTTTAACATATTGCAGTCAGCTCTTGCTTAGATGTCTAAACCTTGGCACATTAGCATCTTGTTGACCAGTTTAGACGGTGGAATGACTGATCTCAAATTACTCCACTATTTTATCACTTATGCTGCAACCTTCATTCCCAAAGTCCCAGAAAGCTCTGCTGATCTGATCACAGCGCTGATCTTCACTTTATCAAGATCTTATTTATTCACATTATTGTAAATCTGTTCTACAAATCCTTTTAAAGCAAAAATACATTGAAGTTGCTCTTTGTAAACATATTTTTACATGCATAAAATGAGTTTTTTGTAAATAATGCAATGATAGAGAAACATCTTTTCTTATGTTTCAGGCCTATAAACAATGATGGAACTAGTGACAGTGTCCCCCTCCCATCACATCAATTCAACACACACCTATGGCAGAAACGTCTCCCTGTATGAAGAGTATGAATACAGGGATGAGTATGGCTACATGGAGGACCACGCTGACCTGAGACGTTCCCTAAACATCATGTCTGTCATCGTTTACAGCCTTGCTTTCTTTCTCGGTGTGCTTGGGAACGGGGTGGTTATCTGGGTAGCAGGCTTCAAGATGAAAAAAACAGTCAACACAGTTTGGTTCCTCAACCTCGCAGTGGCGGACTTCCTCTTCACTGCATTCCTGCCTCTCAGTGTGACCTACACCGCCATGGAATTCCACTGGTGCTTTGGGAAGTTCATGTGCAAGCTCAACACCACCATAAGTTTTCTGAACATGTTTGCTAGTGTTTACATTCTGGTAGTGATCAGTGTGGACAGATGCGTGTCTGTGGTGTGGCCCGTCTGGGCCCAGAACCACAGAAATGTACGTAAGGCCTCCTGTGTGAGCGTCTGCGTGTGGGTGCTGGCTTTGGTTCTCAGTGCCCCGTACTTCGTCTTCAGGGACACGGCCTTCCTTCTTCAACCAAAACATCATCAACTGCTTCAACAACTTTGCTTTCTCTGACGACTACGAAACTCCCGCGGTGAATCGGCTGAGACTTTTTCGCCATCAAGTCATGACCATCACTCGCTTTCTTCTGGGATTCGTCATCCCCTTCTCTGTCATCGTCTCCTGCTATGCGGTCATCATCCATCGGCTCAGAAGGAACCACACTTTAGCCAGCCAGTCTAGCCGGCCCTTTAGGATCATCGCTGCCATCATCGTTACCTTTTTCCTGTGCTGGTCTCCTTTTCACATCATGGGTCTGATCGAGTTGGTAAATCACATGGTAGATAGTGAGACACTGGGTCACGTCATCACTATAGGAATCCCAATAGCGACAAGTCTGGCTTTTCTCAACAGCTGCTTGAACCCACTTCTCTATGTGTTCATGGGCCAGGACTTCAAGGATAAAGTCCGCAAATCGATCCTAAATGTGCTGGAGACTGCTTTCCAGGAGGAAGCGTCCCGCTCACACACCTGCACAATCTCAGTGATCACAATCCGGAGCAAGGACAAGTCATTTTCTGATCCTGAGCTGCTGAGCTTTCACTAAAAAACTCACTTTTACTACCTAGAGTTAACATATTTCTGTCTCTGTTATCATTGTTGTCTCTTCGTTAAAATTGAGCTGCATTTTGAAAGCACTAGAACTAATTTCATGCATGACAAACCCCTTACTTTATGATCCAAGTTAGAGGAATATAGACCCCACTTAATAATTATAATTACAAAATAGTCATTTTCTGTCTGACCTCTGAAAGCATTAACTTTACTGCACAACTAAAAAATGCACATAGGATCTTATAGATGATATAGTGCAGTTATTCAAAAATGACTTTGAATTCAAAATGATTTAGGAGATTATACAATAAAAGAGTGTGCCAAAAATGTCAGATTATCATTTAATGTGATTTGTATCACGTGCAGTCTGAGATTTTGCAATTGAAGACATCTGCTCATGTTTAGCAGACACTGTTCACTTGGATCTCTTTCAGTGATTTTGATAAAAAGCAATTTAATTTTAATTGAGTAATGAAAATATATGACTTTAGCAAATATGGGGTGTGGCTGTTAATTGTGAAAATATATTAAACTTTGTGTGTGAAATGATATCAAATTTCTTTAAGTGCCAACTTTGTGGTTAACCTCATTTAATTAAATTCTTCTGATTTTTTTTTCTTTTACAGCTTTTCTGTTTATGAGTAAAATTTAAAGGTAAAGTTCAATCTTTTTTTCTGGTTAATAGTGTTAATAAAAAGTGATCATTACATCTATTGACCCCATTCTGATTCAGTGTAGAGTACAGTAGAGGGAGCCCTTTCCAAAATGTAATTATTCCCTGAAACAGACTTTAACCAGAAAAACTGATTCATAGTTTGATTACTTTGCATGAAGAATTCCACAAATACTTCAGATGAATGATAATCTACAAATTATTAAAACATGTTTTTGTTAATCTAAGCTGGATATAATTTTTACATATGATTTTTCTTTTTAATTAGCAACTTTGTGTGTTTTTTTCTCCCATAATTATAAACCAACCAGCAGGCATGAAATACATAAAAAGTACCAGGTAATGTAATATATATATATATATATATATAATATATATATATATATATATATATTATATATATATATATATATATATATATATATATATATTTTGGTTATCACTGCTTATAAGACACCCAAACAGTTGGAATAGTGGAACCGCAGTTCAGAAATATTGGGGTAAATTAGAGTCATAAAGCTATAAATAAACAAGAACGTGGAAAATTTTCAGCTTAGTAAAAAAAAAAAAAGAGTTCTCTGATCAGTGGACATGGTTGTATGACAGGAAGTTGTAATTTGTTGTGATAAAGTTGACTTTTCTCATACTTTCTTCATAAAGCAGAAAATCATTTTACTTCAGTATTATGCTGTGAACTGGAAAATGTTTCAAAAATGTATCTTGAAAAAATGTGTTGCTGTTATGTTTAAAGAAATTTTCTGATAATTGCATTTCTAATAAATTTTTGATTAAATACTTGAGTTTTTCTGAACTGGTGTGCCTTACGGAACACAAATAACCACAAATAGTTTATTAAAGCCTTGATATTGAGAAACTAACCTCAATTCATGTAGTTGACAAGGTAATTAGACATTTCAAATTTAAGTTTCAATGAGTTTTCACTCATCTAATGTGTTTACGTTATATTTTTGATATCCTAAATTGTTTTGTCTTGATGTTCTGAGATAAGAGTAATGCTTGTGTACTGGGGACTGTTGTTTTACTGTGTTTTGAATAATCATTAAGTCTGTTCCTTTGCTCAAGTTTTTTTTATTTTTATTTTCTGAGGACAACCAAAATAAAATAAAAAATGATTAAGAAACTGACAAGTGTTCAAGTTACTGTCAGGAAGAGGTGGAGAACCCAAAATGCAGGAGATCATGCTTAGTGACAGAAACATAAAAAAATGTAATAACTTAACCAAAAACCCATGGCGAAACAAAAATGGTGACTGCACCTAACAGATGACCTGATAATGAGTTACTGAAAACCAGACACTGAAATACGCAGAGGGCAATTAACTGAACTTAAAACAGCTGTGGGTCATGACAAGCACAAGCTGGTGTGACTGATGACGACAACAAGAACATGACCCAATATAACAAAATCCAAACTAAACCACAGAATCCTCACAGTTACTGCCAGATTCTAGTCTCTGTACATGTATTGTTTTTAACCCTTACACCTTACTATATTATTATCTTAATATTATAGTCCTCTAGCAACTGAATTATTTTAAGGTCAATTTCTTTGAAGAACTTAAAAAGTGGAACACAATTTGAACTGTCAAGATAAACTCCATAAGAATTTTCAATTTTTATGAGAAGTAATACTGTATAATAAACACTACAAATACTATTATTTGCTTTTCCTAAAGTGAAAACATACTTTGGAGAAATAATAACATGTCATAAGTGAAATGTTACTGAAAAAGTTTTAATAATGCTTTCAAATACGTCACTACAGCAAAAAGTATGATTTTACTGTAATCCATTACTTTTAAGTTACTGTACTATAAGCACTTCTAGTTTTTTTTTTAACTAAACACAGCAATACATCATTTTCCTGTTTTAGCATTTAATCAAAACCAAATAGAAACTATTAAAAAAATAACAGATCTCTTTATCTTTAGGGGTATTTGAAAAAATAAATTAAAAAAACATGATGGTGATTAAATAAATAAAAATGTTCCAGCATAAATACACAATTCTTACTGAACTGCACATAGAAAATGTGCTGGATTTTAGGATACATTTTATTTTAGGAATATTTTTGAAGCAAAGAGGGACAAATGGACATAATGAAGTTCACATTTGAAATAACTTCTGGGAACCCCCCGAACAGATGTTAAGTGAATGTGGCTGCATGGGTGTGGCACAACTGTAAGTATGAGTCACCACAGGGTCTTGCTCGACCAATCCATAAACATTGAAGCCAAACAAGACTTATGAAGAGTCATATCGCACATACAAAAAGTCTCTCAAACAACCCTCTCCACAAAGTTGTTTTTTGTGGCACTGCAGACGTTTGTGTTGGAAGTTCTTTGGAATTTCGCCCACCATGTTTATCAAGTCTTTTCAAGCTGTTTCAGGTTGATGTGGTTGTGCGAGCGGCGTTCCAGTTCACAACACATCTTTCTTCAAAGGAAATTATGCTTAAATTAATAAATTTTTTGCTTTTATTTTCACTTATTGTCTTTTCGTGTTGTCATAAAGATTTTTTTTATAAATTAAATAAACTTTAAACATAAATGTATGTCACTCTTTACTTGAGTTATGCTTGACTAAAGTTTTAGTAAATCAAAACAAAACAATTCTGTTTAAATTTCTCTCTTTTGTTGTGACTCATGTGGGAAAGGCTCTGTTTTGATGCCTCCTGACGGTAAAGTGATCTTTCTATATATGAAAAAAGAAACAATGTGACCCTTTTGTCCTCAGAAGACAGGTCATTTTCTGCCAAATTGTGTGATGTGATGATCCTCAGAAGAAACCCCTGCATCTTAAGAGATTGACCTTCACTCTACAATCAGAAAAAGACTGAGCACTCGAGCATGATGTACTGAAGTGTCTAACATCCTGAAGAGCAGCTCTATTTTCTTCATCTTGACTGTGTATATGTCGATGTGTCCTTGGGCAGGAAGCTTAACCCCAGGCCTTTGTGACTATGAATCTGACGCACAACCAGTCATTTTAAAGCTGTGTACACATACCAAGAGAGAAATAAAATTATTTACAGGAGCAGGTAAACAACATTTATGGTTTATTTGCCAGGAGTTGGGTAAAATAAATACATTAATAACCCAATATATTCATAAAAAAAGGAAAAATTATTTTTCTTTTGCAGTTTTTGTTTGTTGCCAGCAGAGGGCGACATTCAGCTTGGTAAGCTGGAACAGTCTGTCTTTCCTTTTTTCCCTTTTCTTTCTTTAGGCCTGAAATTCCACATTTGTAGTGAATGTCCAGATTTAGCCACAATCAAATTCACCGATTACAGTTTTATCTTTTGGAACAGAAAAGATAAAAATGCCAGCTGCAGGGAATTGGAGAGTTTAATAAAAATAACTTAAAACATTTTAAAAGTGGATGACTGTTTAATCAACTAAGAATATAAACCATAAATAAGTTAGAATTAATAATAAACAACAATTAAATGTAAGTTGTATAAAAAGGCTTTTTATCTAGAAAAACTGAGCCACTGTTAGTGGTTGAATTAACCAGTGGATTTTAAGTGCTAGGTTCTTATGATACTTACGGTATCAGAGCTGGGATCCCCTGAAAAATGATAAGACTCTGTGGAGTGTCAAGAAAAGTCATTTTACACCTCCTGATGAATCTAATCATGTAACTATTAATGCCGATGACAACTATATAACACTGACTGTCTGTGCACGTGTAGAAATTCATCACTAATAAATGAATAACAAAATGACTACTTTTCCTGATTTAGGCTTTGAAAAACGCCTGTTCCTTGGATTAGATTGATATTTCTTCATAATACTACTAAGTACTTCACATAGTACGACCACTGAAATGCATACCTTTTTTTTACCGTAACTTTTTTGAGTAATCCAGTAATACAGCAGGACTGTAGATGTACCAAATTTGAAAACAAATTTTATTCATATCCAAAGTCTGCTAACGAATGTCTATCTTACACATTTCATACTTCTAAGTGGATTATTCAAAATCTCAAACTGTAAAAAACTTTAATATTTTAATTGGTTGTACTCTATGAAGTATGTATGTGAAGGAATGGTGATTGAGAAACAGGATTTAGTCTCTGCCAAAGTTTTCTAAATTATATCAATGTTACACTGATTTGTGATACTTCATAAGTGGATCACTCAAAATCCAGTAATAAAATGAGTAGTACTTTATGAAGTGGGTCTGTGAAGGAATGATGATGTATATTGGGTATCATGGTTTATTCTCAGCCCAAATCATCTAAATTATGTCAAACTCACACCTTTTATAGTAAGCAGAAGCAGACTTTCGATCTAGAAAAGGTAGGCAATCTCCTGGGGCCCCGAGCTGAATCCTTAATAGAAGTGTCTAAAATTAATTTACGCCCATCATTATTTAACTCTTTCATTTAAAAAACAAGTAAATAAAAATGACTGAAACGGCATACGGCTGACTATATGAAAGTGTTTCGTCCTCCCCTGTCCCTCTGAAGCAATTGGGTATATATTGGAATGTGTTTCTTTAAATTCTTTAACAGGCACGTGGGTTCAGAGGCTGCAGGTGAAGCAGTGGCTCATCACCTGCATCACCTGCCATCACAAAATGCAAAATGTATAACCTACTAAGAATATACATATATATACGTATATATATATATATATAAGCTGTTCAATAAATGCAATTTATGTGTTTGAGCTTCACTGCTTCATTTTTATCCTCAAAATCAATTAATTTAGTTTATTTCTTGTTTAATTTCAACGCAGATGGAAAGAATATTAATCTAATCCGAGGAGCAGGTGTTATTCAAAATTTAATCAGGAGAATAAACCATTTGCGTTTTTGTAATTAATTAAGTTATTTCTAAACATGCACATACAGTCAGTTTTATATAGTTGTATAGCTGTTATCTGATTTCATTCATCAGGAGGTCTAATGTAGACTAACTTTTCTTGAGTCTCATCATTTTTCAAGCCCTGATACCGTAAATATCATAAAAACCTCGCACTTAAATGGAGTGAAGGCTGATTTGACCACGGAAATGTGAGAGACCCAGACCAAAGGGAAAAAATGCCTCTGGGCAACTCCTTACCCAACAGCAGACACAATTATGGCTGTTTAGTCACATCCACGATGATAAAGAGTGAGAGGCAAATCCTCTGCAGGGACCACCGCCTCGCTCCTGACGTCACACTGAGTCAGCGGGAGCGCGCCCGCTTGATAATTTGCCGGGACGGCGCGAGCGTAGCTTCATTCTTCAGCTGCATACTTCACACCAACTTTAGACACAAGGAGGAGGACCAGCCGGCGTGGCACGCTGAAAACTTGAGGGAAACAGAGTCCAGGTAGGCTTCAGAGATTCAGGAGTCAGTGTTTCTGCAGATTTATAACTAAAAAAAGATAAATACCATGGTTTGTTTTAACTGTAGCTGCACTACATATGAGTAGTTCACAAGATGAAAAATGACTCCAGCTCTATTGTGTTTGTATAAAATTGCATTTTTATAAGTTTATTGCATAACTGTCTTCAGTGCATTTTGCATCAGCATGTCAGCAACAATACTATTGTTCTTGCATGTTTTTCATTAAGCAGCTCTGCACGTGCTATTAGGTTTTCCACATTTCTTACATTTATAGATTAATAAACTGTCAACACAATGGGTTATAATCATCTTCTTATATATATATCAAATCAGATGGGTCTTTAAGTTTTAAAAAGTCAGAATAATCTTTTTAACCATCCTTTCTGAAAAGATCAAACTAACCACCTTTCTTGTTATTCCAGGAAAATATGGATCCGAAACCTTTGTTATTAAAGCTGGGCTCAATAATCCGTGCCATCCTCACTTTCCTCTTTGCTCTGCTGGTTCTGGGTGTCATGGTGTGGGCTTATGTTGCTGGTTTCCAGTTAGTAACATCCAGCTACGACATCATCTCTTTTGGTTTTTATGGACTCCTCCTCTCCCTCCATGTGCTTGTTCAGAGCCTCTTCGCCTTCATTGAGCACAGGCGAATGAGAGCCCGCACAAAACCCTGCACGTTCACCAAAACCATCGGTTTCACCATATCTGCTTACCAGGAAGACCCCGTCTATCTCAGAGAGTGCCTCAACTCTGTCAAGGCTCTCAAGTATCCGCCGGAGCTTCTGCGCATCGTCATGGTGATCGACGGGAACTCTGAGGATGACCAGTACATGATGGATATGTTTAAAGAGGTGTTTGCTGAATACGATCCTGGACTCTATGTGTGGAAAAACAATTATCATTCGTGGGATCCCACCCAGGTTGAGCAGGATGTAGAAATGGCTTCAGTGACAGCTGATCATACAGTGACAGATGATTTACAACGATATGAAGTTGAGCGGCTGATCCAGACCAAGAGGTGTGTGTGCATCATGCAGAAATGGGGAGGGAAACGCGAAGTGATGTACACAGCCTTTAAAGCTCTCGGCTCATCAGTCGATTATGTGCAGGTATGTTTATTCTTACTCTATTTCTTACTTAAAATCCCAAAAGAGGAGTTTGTGATTACATTTCCAGTGACATTGTCTTTTTTCTCACCCTCAGGTGTGTGACTCTGACACAAAGCTGGACTCCTTAGCTACTGTAGAGCTGTGCAAGGTGCTGGAGAGTAACTCCAGGTACGGGGCGGTGGGAGGTGATGTGATGATCCTCAACATGAAGGACTCTTACATCAGCTTCATGAGCAGTCTCAGGTACTGGATGGCTTTCAACATTGAAAGAGCCTGCCAGTCTTTCTTCAACTGTGTGTCTTGCATCAGTGGTCCTCTGGGTAAAGACATTATTTTGTTTTAACGTAGATCAAATCATCAAAACATTGTCAAAGTCGTGAAGATTTACGATATCGTCTTTGTTGACGTTTTCCACAAAGGTCTGTATAGGAATGATGTTCTGCAGCAGTTTCTGGAGTCATGGTACAATCAGAAGTTTCTGGGAACTCACTGCACGTTTGGAGATGACAGACATCTCACAAATCGAATGCTGAGCATGGGCTATGCAACAAAGTATGCCTCCACAGAAAGCAATATATTTTAGACATTTACATGGCTTGATTATGGTGACTTTATTACCATTTCTGTTTTTCCTGTCGCTTAGATACACAGCACAGTCAAGGTGCTACACAGAAACCCCTGCTCAGTTTCTGCGGTGGCTCAACCAACAGACTCGCTGGACTAAGTCCTACTTCCGCGAGTGGCTCTACAACGCCATGTGGTGGCACAAGCACCACCTGTGGATGACCTACGAGTCCATCGTTTCAGGTATCTTTCCGTTCTTTGTCACGGCGACCATCATCCAGCTGTTCTGGACAGGCACGCTGTGGGACATCCTGTGGATCCTGTGCTGCATTCAACTTATTGGGCTGGTGAAAGCCACCTATGCCTGCATCCTGCGGCAAAACCCGGTGATGGTGTTCATGTCGCTGTATTCAGCCCTGTACATGACCAGTTTGCTGCCTGCAAAGTACTTTGCCATTCTAACAATGACTAAAAGCAGCTGGGGAACCTCAGGCAGGCGCAAAATAGTGGGAAACTACATGCCCCTTCTGCCTCTGTCTGTGTGGGCTGCTATTTTATTGAGCGGATTTGGGTACACTATCTATAAAGAGAGTCAGATGGACTGGTTAACTCTAGCAAAGTTACTAGAGACAAAGTTTCTTATCTATGGGTGTGTGGCATATATATGCTATTGGATAATTATGATGTTTTTATACTGGGTGGTGTTCCGTAAGGTCTGCAGAAGACGCTCTCAAGATTACACATTAAATGTGTAGCTATAATGAGGAAAGATAACTTATTCAGATGTCTTTAATTGATTATTTTTTGTGTTTTTGCGTGTATGTTTGCAACATTTTATACCTATGGTAGCTTTTATTTGGAAAGCTACTAAACAGGGGAAGGTGGATGTTTGCACTTTTTAAAAAAACTGTACCGAGGCTTTCAGCTCTGTTGCACTTTTCAGGTTTCTCTTTCATCAATAGATGACAGAGGAGATTTATCCAGAGTTTATTTATGATATCTAAATATGTAAAATCATGTGATGTTGAAATGTTAAATATTTTTTTGTATTTTTTAGAACACAAACAGAATTGTTTTGTGTCTGTGTGTGAAAATGAGGACTGTTTTAACGGCACAACAGAGCCTTGTTTCCACTGAGCGGTCCGGTACGGTCCAGCATTTTGAGCGTTTCTATTGTAATATGGACCCATTAAACAGTTCCGACCCCTACCTCTTAAGGGCCCCCATTTGTTGTAGGTCCAAAGATAAATAGTATGGGATGGTTGGGGTGGAGCTGCTGTTGCCTCGCACTGATTGGCAGAAAGTGATGATGACATTAGAAAGCCCTAATATAGAACTAAGTTAGCGTTTCCATTTTCTTTTTCAAACAAAACTAAATTCCTGTTATACACGATGTACAAAAAGTAAACTAAGAAAAAGACGAGCTGCTGGATGCTCTCTGTTGTTGTTGCCTTTCTATTCAACAACAACGACGCGCTAGGACACCACGAATGCGCCGTGAAAACAAACCGCTCAGTGGAAAAACTGAGTGGAAAAACTTGCCAGAATTAACTGGTCTGTACCGTACTACTCCTTAAAGGACCGGACCGCTCAGTGGAAACGAGGCTTTAGACAAGCGTCTGTATTAGTTAAGTGAACCTACCTTTGCCACTTTAGCTGCACTGGATTCTGGGCTGCACTTCTGCTGCAGACTTACTTGAAGATGTAGAAAACTGAACCAAGAGTGCGACAGTGTTAAACACCAATGAGAACATTGGGATACTGCACATATCTCATTGAAACCCTGAGTTACATGGTGCAACATGGAACAACGGGTTAAACCTATTTTTTTCTTAAATTATTTTTTACAACAGATGCTGCATGATTTGTTTAATTATACTTTGTGAATGCACTTTTGTGAATATATGGAGTGTGTCTTGATGTGTGCAATGATGGCTGAACGTTTCCTGCAAATGTGAAAACATTTTGAAGATTTTTTTGTTAAATAAAATATTTTTGTATCACATACTATGCTGTCATTTTTTCAAAAAATGTTTATTGTTATAAAATAGGTGAAATACTTGGCTTTGGGCAAGTTGTTGCTATCAGTAGGGGAGGTGCTGTGTCACGATAGAGACACACTTGGAAGGAAGTAGACCCACATGCTCAAACACATGAATACATTAACACTTATCGTGACCTTTGCAGCCTTCTGTGTCTGTGTAAAGCAGACCACCAAGTAAAGAGCCTGCTACAAAACATAAAGGTAATTAGGTACCAGAACTATGCTGAAAAAAATTAAGATTAAAGAGCAAATGGGACAAAATTCGAAGTGTGGTTCCTTGGTAATAAAGACAAGGAACTAGATTGTTCATAATATCTGTAATCGTCTGTTCAGATATAACATGATAGGTTTTTTATGATGGCTTGATAACGCATCTATAAACATAGCTGGATGCTTTGTTTTACTGATTGGGGTCATGAAAGAAACAAGATAGTTAAACTCTAGGTGGGATATAAATGAGAGAAATAAAATGTCCAAGTACTATAAAAAGCTATGTCTTGATTCAATTTTTTTTTTTGCAAAAATATGAATAAAAACATAATAACATAAGTCTAAGATATAGTGAGTGCAAGTATACATCTTTTGTATGGGTTTTAAAAACCTGAAATTTCACTCTGAATGAACTTCTATTTTTAAATTAAGCTCAGAATAAACCCAAAAAGATTAATGCTATAAAAAAAAAGAAATTCTCGAGTTATGTCAGTTTTTAGGCCACTCCTCTTTTTAAGACATATATAACAACAGAATTTAATTCTATGTTTCTAATGTGATTTTTTTTTCTATGTAAAAAAATACTTTTCTTTAAAAGAAATGGCCGATGCTGTTCTTTATATTTGGAAAAAAAGCATGAATCTTGCTATGTGTACTTGTGTAAGACAGCAGTGCCTGATGTGACTTTGGAGAAACAACCCATAATGAATCCCCTTCAAGTGTGTGACACCACTGAACCTTGCTTTACACTGTGCACAGCATCTTGGGTGGAGTTGTTATTCCAAGAGTAATAAAAATGAGGAGGGGACGGTTTGGAGTTTTATATAACTATTGTTAAACAATTATTTTGTAGTTAGGGAGAGTTGTAACACTAAAATAAAAACACAGTAACATAGATTTACAAGTTGCATGAGCCTTTAAACTGAAAGATGAAAATGAGTTTGTGACTACAAGCAGATTTTCTGTCAGAGAATAATTTGAAATTTTCCACTCCTCCTTCATCGTAGGCCTTGTCTGTGTTTTCATACCTATGGTCATATTTGATGTAATCGTTGCTGTCGCTGACTGTTTTGTCTTTTGTCTAATGACATGTTTTTGTGTACATTGGGAAAAAAGTTCAAACTTCTTTAGGATGACACCTTTTCACGCTTTAAATAGTCAGACTACAACCTCTCCACTGTGACCAAAGAGCTGTCTAAGGACACCAGAGACAAGATTGGCCATTTGAGCAAGGCTGAGATGAACCAATCTACAGGAAACAGTTTAGTGTGAACAGATCAACTGTTGGAGCAATTATTAGAAAACAGAAGAAATACAAGATCACTGACAATCTACATCCTCCTGGAGCTCCATGTAAAATCTCACCGTATGGGGTACAAATGAGCTTGAGAAAAGAGAACAAACAGTCCAGTACCACACAGGGGAAACTGGTCAGTGACCTGAAAAGGTTAGTATTAGTAACACGTCATATTCAAATCCTGCAGTGCTCCAAAGATTCCCATGCCCAAACCAGCACATGTTCAGTCTTGTCTAAGGTTCTCCAGAAACATCTAGTTCTTCCAGAAGAAGATCGGAAGCACTTAAATGTGGTCACATGAGACAAAAATGGAATTCAGTGGTAGAAATGCCACTCGCCAAGTATGGAGGGGGAAGAATGCTGGGCTAGACCCCAAGAATACCCCACACACTGTGAAGCATGGAGGTAGAAGCATCATGCTGTGGCACAGCTTTTTTGTGAAGGGAACAGGAAGACTGATTTGTATTCAGGTGAGATTTTGGACAAAAACCTATGTCCATCAGTGAAAGCACTGAGGAGGAAACGTGGCTGGATCTTCCAGCACGACAGTAATCCTAAACACATTGAAGAGGTGGCCACAAAAAATGTATTTTCAAGCGTTTACAGATTGTGGCCTTGCCAAGATCTTCTGAACCATAATAAATCTCCTCTTCAAGACTCTGCAGATGGAGTTGAAAGTTTGTGTTGCCCAGCAACAGGACTAAAACATCACAACTCTTGAGAAGATCTTCAAGAGAGAATGGACCAAAACAGCAGCTCTGGTGTGTCAAAACCTGATGAAGCTCAACTGTTTGACCACTTTCACATCCAACCAAGGTTACATTACAAAGTATTTCAGAAAATTTTCTTATTGACCATACAGTTATATTGTGTCATTATACAAATATTAAAAATCATACAAAGTCCTTTTAAGTCTTTCTTTTTTACTTTTTGTCTTTCATAGTTGAAGTGTATCTATAATTAACATAATTTAATTTGTGGAATTGAGTTACTGCCAAATGCTTTTTTGGTTACTGTATGTATGTATCTGTCTTACAAAGTTACTGATGAATTTATTTAGTTTTAGCAGAAAATAAAGGTTTGTATGTTTGTCTGTAC
Source organism: Oryzias javanicus (assembly GCA_003999625.1). Taxonomy (NCBI): domain Eukaryota; kingdom Metazoa; phylum Chordata; class Actinopteri; order Beloniformes; family Adrianichthyidae; genus Oryzias; species Oryzias javanicus. Next base: position 15,966,245 of record CM012452.1, read on the forward strand.
ATTATTCTTGTTGTAGTTGCAACTAACATAGATGTTTTATCTCATAGATGATACTCCAGCAGTTTTATTCTCATCTGCTTTCTGCAACAACCAAGTTGTCTTTTCAGTTCTGCAATAGATTTTTCATGTAATTTGAGTTTGAGCTGGTCTGTGTTCATCATGTTTTGTAACCATTGCAGTTTCTGATATGTTTCTTTGGTCTTTTAGCTGACCTTCTGTGATTTTTTTGCTCTATTGATCCCTAACAGCTTCAATGACTAACACATTTCTTCGCTTGCTTTGTGCTGGGATTACATGAAAGCCCTTCAATGTGACCCAATGGCCAATTAAATAGGCCATTACTATACAGTTAAAATGATTTGAACTGAATTATCATTATATTTAATTTGTAAAGCTCTGTCTGATTCTATTTGTATTTTTGGGTTTTTGTTTACAAATTTGTGAAGTTCTTATAAAAACTAAATTGAACTTTCATCTGAATGAGTGTGAACATAATTTAATATCATGAAAAAAATGTGATGGGCTTGCAATTTATTTCAGGGTGTTTTCTGAAGCATAGCTAACACTGACTAATTCTTGTTTTGAAAAACTGGTTATGTTCTACCATCTTCTTTCATTAGAATATTTTGTTCCCATTGGTATTCCCATTTTCTGAATTAAAAGTGATGATCAGAAGTAAACGTCATTCAAGACCTTGCTTGGGTATTCAAAATGTTGAGTAAAGGTGCAGGAACTCAAGCAGCGGGCCTGAGCCTCTTAGCTTCATGTACTAAGTTAGTCTTTTATCCCATTTTTTTGTTTTTTACCTTTGAACTCCAACCACAAAGGCTGTTGGTCAGCATCCCTAAAAGCCAGGATGTTCTGTCAAGCATGCTCCGGTCATGGTCTGGGGTTCAGATGTTTGATGTATGATCTCCCTGCAGCAGAAGCTCTCGTCTCCCTGGGACATAAACTAAAAAATAATGTTTTCTTCTCTTTTCATTTTTGCCTCTGATCCTCTCTCCCACATCATGCATTGATGTTAGATTTTACGTCAAAATCGTCTAAGTATTGGTCATATATCAGGATTAGATCTAGTTAGGTTTTGTCTTAAAATGTTAAGGCAAAAAAGATCAAAGTGTCCTGTGACTTTGATGTTAGCTGTTAACAAGCACCAGTTCTTCTGCAGCAAGCGTTTTCAAAGTCTCAACTGCTCTCCTCCCACTATTTGTTGCCGTAGTGCCCTGCATACCTGTCCTCATTTGACCCTTATTCACTCATTGTAATTCTTGCAGTAATAACTTGTTTTTTTTTTCTTCTCTTAGAATAATTTTAACATCATCAAACCCTCCCTTTTATGTAAGATTGAAAATATTTAGTATTTTGTGACATCTGAGAAGTTTGATTCAGCTATTGGCTTCAATTTTAAATTGTGTTTTGCTGAGACCGACACCAACGTACAGTGTCTAATTATTAATTAGCGTTTCACAGCATCCATCCATCCATCCATCCATCCATCCATCCATCCATCCATCCATCCATCCATCCATCCATCCATCCATCCATCCATCCATCCATCCATCCATCCACTTAACCTTCTGTGTCTCTTTTTGGGTCACTGGGTTGCTGGAGCCTATCTTGGCCACTCTTGGGCAAAGGCAGGGCACACCAAGGACAGGTCACCAGACTGTTGCAGGGTCGCACAGTCACACACAATTTCATACATAAGGACAATCAGCTATAAACATATGAAGTATGTTTTTAGACTGTGGGAGGAGACTGGAGTGCTTGGAAAAAACACATGCATGCTCAAGGAGAACATGTAAACTCCACAAAGAAAGGACTCAGCTGGGATTTGAACCTGACCTTAGGCAAGATCGCTAACCACTACCCCACCATGCAGCGCAGCTTAGACCACAAAGATTGTAATTTTGAATTTTTAAGCCACTTTGATTCCTTTTTTTGGCTGAATATGCAAATGGAGACACATGTACTGGAACTTTTCTTAAGCTTTATGAGACTTGACTTGAAATTCAAGGAAGGTAGCTGTTAGAAACTAGAGGTGTGAATTGGTAAGAATCTGACGATACGATACATATTACAATACATGGCTAATGATATGATATGTATCTCGATAAATCCCAACAGTGTACCAGAAAAACTTTCACAATTTTTTTCAAAGAATATGACTTAGATAAAAAACTCTACCTGAGTATTAAAACACCTTTCATGGTAATGAAATTGTAAAATTCATTTTAATTAATGGTCACAACTGTGTCTCAATTACAGGTTGCGTTTAACCAAGCAAATTCATGGTGTTTTTTTTCCCGTTTGGTAAATTAAGAACTATTTGTTCTTATATGTAGTAGTCAATATTGCCTGGTTTCCAGAACAAAATATTTTTCAGTATAAAAACACAGAATTAGTGTGCTTTAACAAATAAGGCTCTAAAGTATGATTGAGGAAACAGAGTGTGGTTTATTTTCAACATTGTTAAATGTAGCTTATCCAGTACTGGTGGTCGGGGGATGAGGTGGAAAGGAAAAGTAAGACGCAGAAGGACGCTTAGAAATAATTAATTAAATATCCCATTTTCAGCATTTTAAATTGATGTAAGTATTACTACCTGAAGTATTGCGATATATATTGCCAAATTGATTTTTTTCCTACAATCCTTTTAGAAACCTAATGCCCCCCCCTCCTCCAAATCCCATAGCACTACCAGTAAAGGCTGTGATTAGAAAACAAATTGATTTACAAAAAAAAAAAAAAAAAAATAGGTAGCCACTTCCAGCTGAACAAAGGAAAGTGATACTCACCCCCTTTAAACTAGTTTAACTACTTTTTGGTCCTGAAAAATTTACAGTATTGCACATTCCAATATTAATCATTTTTATACAAAATGTAATGAAATTCTAAAATTTCTTAAGCTTTGGATTGCTCAAAGGCGTCCTATGACATACGTCAAAGGGACGGTTCACCCTATTGCGCTGTTGGACTGTTGGTCTTTACAACAATCAACATAATATTCAATAGCGGATGTCGGCGGTGACTAAAAGACCACTGGGACAAACTTCTGACGTTTCTACCAGACAGTGACGCTAAACCCGAGATAAAGAAAACTATTTGACCAGAGAAAGTTTTCTTTTCTCATGTCTAACTCTTGCTCAACTTTTTTCAGCAGTGAATTAAATGCTACAAACCAGAATCCACAAAGATATTCAGTGTTAGTCTCCATAGCAACCACCAAATACCAAAGGTCAATAATAGGGAATGTAGGAAATCATTTTAGTAAGACCTCTAATGACTAAGAGAAAAAAAAGGAGAAAATTTAAGAAAATCAGTTCCTATGACGAAGCAAAGCATCACATCCCCTCTTCTGCTTTCAATTAACTTGTCCTCCCCCACCCTGTCTGGGCTTCCCTTTCTGACCTCAACGAACATGTTGGGAAGCACGTTCGGTCTCTGGGAGATGGTAAGCCGAAGGGTTGCGTAATCCAACAAGCGTAACTGCATCAGCCTTATTCCTGATGAGCTGTTGAGTTGGTCTTACTGGAAAAGGTCCCACCGATTCCCCCCCCCAACCTTGTAAAGACCTGACCACCAAGGAGAATAGTCTTCTTTGTCATTGACACTATAAGTGGGTATGATATTGCATACTACACAAGACATGACAAAACCAAAATGTTTTTTAAATGTCATATTTTACGGCAAATGGTTTCTGCTTGCAATTAAACATTTAAACTCATTCCTAAACCATGAAAAAGTTAAAAAGTAAACTAAGAAGGGAATCCCTAAGGAGCTTTCATTTTAGGAAAACATACTGAGAGGAGAGGAACATTTATGACCTAACGCGAAAAATGCAACTGGAAAAATCACATTTAAAAAAAATATATTTTTCTTGTTTTAGTTTTTTCTCCTGTCTGCAAAAATAGCCTCCATTTACAAACCTCTGTGTCAGTTTTGCAGGATGGACACTCACACAGCAAAAGGATCTTAATTACTGGAAACAATGCAACACACACATCTGGGAAAAGATACCAACTCAAGCCCACAACTTTTTCCAGACTTTTTATTTTTTTGGAGGTGGAAGGGCAGTCTCTAATTTACACAAAAAAGGAAACAAAAAACCTCAGAGTTTATGTGGTTACACCTTAAAGAAACAAAGTGAAAAGTCTTCACTTTAACTGCTTTGTAAAACTTTTTAAACATACATGAGATACAATTTTGGTAAAAAAATATATTTGGGCATTTTATTTCAGACAAATATTAAAATACTTTTTCATTTTCCACATTTGTTTCATTCCATTAAATAGGAAGTGTTTTCACTTAATGGGTGGCTTTTAACTGATTTAACTTACAAGTTGCAGAAAATTCACAGTTGCAAAAATGGCTTTCTTGGAGGTTCCATTAAAATTCTAAAAACAGTGTAAAGGATACTCCGTATAGTATTCTGGAGTTTTTCTTCACTCAAATTTGGGTGCATTTGGTGCACCTTTGAGTTCTCTTCAGCTAGAATAACACTGAGGTACACCACAGGAAAGCGTAGGGGTGATCTGTGTTGAAAAAAATCACAAGCAGATTTTTGAGGTTTTTGCAGTGATGTAACAGCAAAACACATTACATATTTTTCCCTTTATATTTAAAATAAGTAAAGGTAATGCTTATCACACTCATCTGATTTTTTTTTTGGTTCCTTTTTTTTTGAGAAAAGTTTTATTTAAAAAAGATTCTTGATAATAACAAAAGAATTGTATTTTCTTCAGCAAAAATAAAATATCCAATCCAGCCAAGATCAAGAAATCTTACGTTTGCCAAACTTTTAATGTAAATAAATAATAATTCTTATCATGTGCAAAGTTATAATCAATTAAAAATCTGAAAACTAAACGAAACTAATTAGCAAATGACCACAAACTTCATGTTTATATACAAACGGGACAAAGTGCAAAGTAACTTTTCTGTGGAATTCCACAGAGTAGTATCAAAGTATGGAATGATTTATGGTTCTTTCTGGACTGTAGAATTTTCAAAAATAAAAGATATCAATAATTCTTTAACTGTTTGGTCACCCCTCCCAGCTACACATTTGGGGTAAAAGTGAGAAGCACATGTGAAGGTTGTGAGAGTGAGTCACTATTGGGCAAAAAATGACTAGTAAAGTCTGTGAAATAAAAAAGGAGGTACTATATCCAACTCAGGCAAGTTTCCTGTTGTGTATCTTGTTTAAATCCATCACATGTCGTTATGACAACTGAGGTTTGAGTCATGTCTGGCTATATTTAGCCGCGTCACAGTAGCTATTTAAGCGCTGTGGATCGGATTCTGCTCATATCCCAAAAGAACTGCTTTCTGGAAGCCTGGAAGAGGGAAGAGAGAGGAGTATCCTTCAATGTTTTTGTCAAAATTTGTTTGATTAAAAATCTCTTCAAAAAAATTTTGAAGGCTAAACCAAAATACTCTGATTAAAGTTTTCACATTTTAAATTATTTATAAAGTGAAAAAAATTTGTTCAAACAAGTTTCTGTTTTTTTATTTCATAACTTCTTCTTTAAGCCAATTTTTTTTTTTTTTTTTTTTTTTGCTTCACGCAGGCTTTTTTTCTGAATTAAAATGTAGCCCAGAAAGAAACAGAATAGAAAATAAACAAAAAAAGATGCTGCACATTTAAAAAACTCAAATACAGATGTGATGCAGAGCCATTTGCCCTCTTTTAGTCTGGTAAAAGCTTTTAAAGCAATTTCCAGAGTGGTGCAATCTAGAAAACCACAAAAAAGAATGTTTGAAAATTTGAAAAGACTTAGAACTATTATAATGTTATTATATTATTATTACTATTATTGTATACTGTGATAACTTGATACTGAAGGTAAAATTGACCTCAAGATCCCTCCTGGTCTGTTCTCCAGTACTCACTTTTATTTCAACCATCACAAAGTAATGCACACGCACAGATCGGATGCATTAAATATATGTGAGTGGTCTGCAGGGCTGGGTGATTTGGACCCATAAGTGTCAAGTCCTTACTAATGCCTCAAGCTGCTTCAGAGACCTGTGCTTTCCATTTGTGAGTTTCCAAAGCCCATCTGTTTGTTTACCCTAAGGAACATTGTTGATCCATTTGGTGAAATTTGGCCCACAATTTTAATAGCTTGCTCTGCCTTCAAGAGAAAGTCTAGAAGTGAAGACATTCATTTTAAAATTCTTTATTGATGCAACTTGATTTTCTCATCAAGCTTTTACAATTATTGGTAATTCAGGTCTTAACTTCAATAAAAAGGTTTCAGAATAATGCACAAAATGTATTTTTTCTTTGCACCTATTAACAAATTCAAGTATATTTATAACAATTCTTAACCCACAAGCCCATGGTGAAGTTAGTGTGATATAAAAATATCAAATTGTATGCATTTCTTTATTGTCACAGGCGACAATGCATTTGAATGCATAATTATTATTTACTCAAAGTTTGGACTGTATCTCAAAAAAACTATAATTTCCAATAAGTCACTTGTGCTTTTTCCTTTTAGTTGGTTGAATGTCACCATATGTAATGTTTATTTGAATTTTATGAACTAAAAGTTCATTTTTTTACACATTCTGTCAGCCAAAAGTTTTTCAAAATATTTTCTCACAGCTTTATCAAATTGTGTTTTCAGTATTTTTTTTCATCATATAGTCAGCACAAGCACTTTCTGGAAAAGAAAGAAACAGAAGTAACAATAAACTTAGTTTGCAACAAACAAAAAACCCCAATAAAAATAGGATTAAAAGAAGAAAAGACAGATCCTGATAAGAAATGTATTAAGTGAAAATATAAGGGAAATTGAAAAGAAACTGGCTTAGACAGGAAACACGGCATTACAACAAAGCTGATAATGGTCATGTCAGTTCCTTGTTAATGAACTGATCTTATCATCAAATATAGGTTCATAAAATGGGACTTTATGACTTTTGAAGGTATATTTTGTGGCTTCCTGACAAAAAATGAAAGATACTATTGATTCTTATCACCTAAAATGAACTTCAACTGTTTTGGTTGTTTTTCTGTCATAACTTTCAATGTCTTCTCCATAGGAATGACTTTTACAGAATGATGAAAGTCAGACTGATTGATAGGAGTTCTGTGGTCCAAAAGCGAATAAAAAAACTGATTCTGATGATAAAAGTAGAATAAAAAAAAAAACTTTTTCAGATGGTAAAAGTATGTCTAGGGTGCCCCATCTTGGTAGGCTTTTCTGGAAACAACCACTGGATTTTATTATTTAAGTTGCATCTGATGTTAGAGGAAAGTTGTGCAGAAGTTTAGTCTTAATGAGCAGCAAAATCTTTCTTTCTTTTCTTTTTTTTTTTTTTTTTTACTTATTATCACTTCTTGAGAAATCCCATGTGAAGAATTTTACTTCTCAGAAATTTTTTTTTTTTTCCTATAAAACCTTTGATTAAAAAAAACAAAGTTGACAACAATGCTTTTATGTCTAAAGAAATAAAGCCATTGTCTTTTTAACAATGGCAGATGTGGTTTCCAACGAGCAGGCATGTAACTATTTTACGTTGATTTGAAGAGCAGGAGAACATACTGTGCCAGGTTTGCCTGACATCTCCACCTGGAACCAACCCCTGCAGTTACAGTGTGCTGGCCCGCAGTAATGAGAACGGGAAGTTCAACTAAAGTATGTATCTACTACTCTGTGGCAGAGAGCTTGTTTCCAGTGCAGCCTTTTGAAGTTCACTCACTACAACTCGTTCTGCATGTAAGTCTGAAGCTTGAAGCGAGCTTAAACTTTTCTACCTTGTGTCCTAACCCTCACTAATTTCTATCTGACTAATCATCTGAGGGTCAAAGAGGCCTCCAGTCATGATACATGTGATTGAAAAAGGAGAAATATGTTGTAACTCTTTATGCAATGTGGACAATCCCAAAATGTCAGAATATGTGCACTGTTTCTGCTTTAACTTTCTATGTTCTTCATTATTGCAGGCTGAAATTATTGACTATTGTGGTGATTGTTTTTGGAGCACATTGATTTTGCATCTATAGTGTTGTTTTTTTCTTTCTAAAAATTGTTAAGAGTTTAAGACAACCTGTTAGTTTCCTTTTTGCAGGTTTAGTGGGGGAATTTTGATTTTTACAGGACAAAATTGGATTTATTATCTAAGTCAATGAGGCAATGAAAGGAATTAACATTCTGTATGGCGCTCCTTCATCATTTTATGTTCACAGGCAGTCTGCTAAGCGTTCGCATGCTACAGTATTTTGGAATGTAAACACTTCACCATGAGTGCTTTTAAATTGATATTAAACTCTTGTATTTTTTTCAATTTGACTTGCAAGCAAATTATTTCCTTTAGTCTAAACTTCATTTTATTGAACCAATATTTCTTTTAGCTTTGCTGATAAAATTCTAGCATAGAGAAATGTGTTGTGTGATTAACAGAATTTCTTGTTATTGTTAAAAAAAATGCATTAACTAACCTAAACTGGTTGGAATTACTTTACATTTTTCTCTAAAAATGTTTTCTCCTTTTAATGAGCAAATTTTAAAACTAACTAACAGAACATTTATACAAATATTTTACATTTAGTAATTTCCCTTTTGTTTGTTTTTTACTTTCTTTTTCATGCTGACCTGTGTGCAGAATCTGTTGCATAATGCTTAACAACTTATGGTCCCCTCCTGACAACCAAAGCAGCAAACTCTGACATCACACAGATCTGAGTGAGGTATTTATCTTTGCCATAAACATCTGCAGGCTAACTTCTTATCGTTTCGCAATCAAAGTTGTTCCCTGCCATGTCATCAGCCCAGCTTTGTATTTGGGGATGTTATGCTTACTCCTTTCCAGGCAACAATATGTGGAAAAAAAAAAAACAGAACTTGCTTATATTACAAAAAGACAGAAGGTTTCTACAAATGTTAGTGGAGTCTTCAGTAATCTATAAATTGCTGCCCACTAGTGGTCACAAAAAGACTTCAACAACTGATAGCTCCACCAAAAAATTGTAATATTTCTATATATATATGTATATATTTTTGTATGGTAAAACTTTATTTTATTTCCAAACAGACCGTAATTGATTTTAATGTTCGCAATATCTAATTTTGTGAGTAATAGTGGTAATCCCTGCCACACAGAGTAACTTTAATCTCTATTTTTCCCCACTTCTTCATGGTTTTGCCTCCCTTATGTGACCGATATGGACTATCAGGTCTTTCCATGACGAGAGGTGCAAACTGCTTCCTTAAATTTAAATCACGGTCCGCCCTGTCTGCACACAGGGGTTCTGGTTAGCTTTAGAACTTTTTTGTTTATCTTTGACTGATAAGACTTTGCAGTTATCACCCATTAGGCTCCCCAGATGTTATTTCAGACATGTAAAATCTGTTGCAGTCAGGCAAAAAACTCAAAACTACTGAGAATCATAGTTGTGTGTTTATTGTCCGAAAGGAACGAAAATCTCAGACAGGCGGTGCATGTTTAACTTCATGCTTGTGATATAAATCACCTATTGCAATGTAAGAGTAAGAATAAACCTTATGAGATTTTTCTTTAAGTAAGAGCACAAATACTATACTTTTCAACAAAATTGGTAAAAGAATCACAACACTATTTGTGTGAGAGCAGCAGCATTCAACACAATGTTGAAATACTTCATTTGCTAATTATTATTTATTAGCTATTTAATATAAATTTATTAGTTGACAATCTATAAGGGCTTTAAGTCAATAGAAATACCAATAAAGCTAAAAAATCCAAACTTAGACATTAAAATTAACACATTATTTATTGATATTGGTTTCTGGGGCATAACAATTAAATCAGTTTAAATTATAACACTCAAATTCTTTACATGTTTGTTACATGTAATAATATGCTAACAAATGTAATATTTTTGGCACAAACGCTAATATTTTTGTGTTTGTGAAATATAAAAAGCACAAATTTTACATGAAAATAGAATAAGTTGGGCCTCAAAGTAGAATATAAATATAAATTGTAATTTTATTTATATTAAACATGTGCTTATAGATGTAAAATAGATCTGGTATAAGAGAGTGGACAAATCACAGCGGAGTCTTCATGCGTTTACTGTTGTGTATGCTGTCCTCCAGTGGTGAAAGGGGTTATTCACCAGCTTTCTGTAAAAACTCTGCTCCAGTGCTTGATGGGATGCCTTTCACGCACAGGACTGTGTGTATCACAACATTGAATCCTCTTCATTTGAGATCACAATCTCCTTTTCTGGCACAAATGACCAAATAAAAGCCCTGAAAACGATAAAAGAAAAATTCTGAAATCAAATGAAGGCCTATCATGTATTCAAGGGGCAGCTGTGCTATGCTGCTAATGTCTTAAACTGTGCAAATAATAGCTGTGTCTTACCCCAGAGAGAGGAACAGCAGCAGCAGTGAACAGGTTAAACAGGCGATGAGAAGAAACGAGAGAAGGGGGAGGAAGGAGTCGGGAGAACCTTCAGGCGCAGGGCGTAACTGCCCTCCTGGGAGCAGAGACAGGTCAAATATCTCCTGCAGCTCTGTGTGGCCCACCACAGCCTGGGGGGTCACTGACAGTCACAACAAGATGGAGAGAGCAAAAGGAGGTTTGATGGCGTGTAATGATGAGAGAATTTGAAACTATTCAATCTAAACTTTGATCAAATGACAACTTTCAGAAGCAACACATTTTGCTTTTATCTTGGGTGGACTTAAGAATTTCCATTAAGAGTTTTGGAGTACAATACTTTAAATTAATATATATTTTAGGCAAAATATATAGTCTGGTACGCTTTGGGAAAAACTGTACTCACATATTCACATATAAAACTCTTAATGAAAGATTAAAAACTCACTTAAAATGTGGCAGAAGATCATTTTTAAAAATCTGCTTATTTGATTATGGTTAATAAACAAATTTTGAATAGACATTTCACTCTCATTTTAGAGGCAACATTAAAAATTTTATCTTAAATAGTGATTTTTCTTGCATTTTTTCTAATTCATCCAATATGAGTTTGTCTTTAATTATTGTAAAATTACAATGCTGTAAATAAAGTTGAATGTATAAGGGAAAACTGTGTAATTGCTTTTGATTGAAATAGTATGCTTTGGTTTGCTCTTGTATTTTAATATATTCATTTTAATACTTTATTAAGTAATTGTAGTATGGGTTTTGAAAAAAATCCAAAATGTTTTGCTTTTATTGTCACTAAATTATAATTTAAGAACATTTTAATTTTTCAAATAAACTGTTCATTTTTTGATGAGTTTTCTCTGGTTTTTATCAGCAGTCTAATTTTATCCACTAACTACATTATTATTTTTATCAGCATGACAACATTTTGACCAGCAGCTCAAAATAACCTGCAGTGAGCATAAAGGCTCGGCGCTCTACTGTGTATTCCTCAGCGTGCATATCAGGTTACCTGTGATGTAGAAGTACAGTCGAACGATGGAGAGGTGGCCAGTGTAAATCTCGCACTGGTAAGTGCCCTGATGCTGTAAGCTGGTTGAGGGGATGGAGTAAAGCCTGTCCACTCCTGCAGTCACTTCTTTAAACTCCTCCAGCTGCTGGGTTTTAACCTGAAGGAACAATTACCAACTGATTTTGTACACTGTTAAATTAAATTCAATTAAGTTATACTTAAAATGATTAAAACAGAAAAAAAAATCTTGCAAATGTTTGTTTTATTGAGCCTTTTACTCTGGGGAGTGGTAAAAATCACTTAGATATTAGTTTGAAATTGTATTGGTCATACTAATTAACCCTGTGAAAAACACTATGTTAATAATTGACATAAAAAAATGATAATAAATTAAGATGTTTCAAACCCTTTGATAAAATCCACATTTTATTTGCAATATCATTTATTTGTAAGATATTCTCAGCATTAAATATGATCCATTGGGTAATATGTTTTTTTTTTTTTTTGCTCACAAAATTGTTAGTCTAAGATGTAGAAATATTGACAAATATTTAGGAAATGTTTAGGAAAAAAGCACCTTTTGCCCACTATCTCAAATTTGATTTTTAACATGGTATAAATTGTATATAAAGAATTTTTGATCAACATTTTTTGTATTCTGTCAATACAAGTAGACATTTATAAAATTAATGACAACAGTTGAGTTATTCTCACCAAGAAGTTTGAAAATCGGCAAAACTTTTCCCACCTTAAGATTTTATGGAGTCAACCATTTTAAAATGACAAGATGATCATAAGTGACATGGTGTCTTTTATTTTGAAAGGAACTTCTGTCAAGTGTTAAAGGACATTTTCTTTTAATGTTTATGTTTTATTCGTACAAAATAATAGCATAAATGCAATCAGTGTTTTCTTTTTTTAAAGGGATGAAGTTAGACTTTGTGGCTCCTACTGTGTTGTAGTCAGTGAGAAATCAGCTTGAATTTCTCTTTCAGAGTTAAAGGTTGCAGACCCCTGCCCTAGTCTAATAGTGATCCACTATAGGAGCTAAAACACAGACTGTTATTTACAGCGGGTTTATAAAAAAAAAATTTGGATCATGCTAATGAGATAGAGGTCTCATAAAAGACAATCAAATATTTTATGAATGGCTAAATAGGGTTAAAAATCATTGAAAATGTCTTAAAGGCTTCGCAAGCAGTTAGGCCTATTATATTTGAATATTCGAAGTGGTAAAGTTGTCCAAAATAGTTCTCTTAGGGTTAGGCCTTGAGTCAGCATCGCGCTGTTGTGGAGGAGAAAAACGCTTTCCTCCAAATGGGTAAACTCTGAACCACAGAAGTTTACATTTAAATGTAAGTAATGACTTTTTGCTTTAGCACAACCTTTTTAAAGTTATAAAACTGATGTTGTCATGTATTTCCAAGCGCTTGCAGCTCCTCGCTAACGTAGCTGACCGGCAACTATTGATAATGTCATGGAGTGGGAGTGACGTCTGAATTTGAAGACATTATTTTTCTGTAACTCTCTGTTATAGGGGGGTAGAGAGAAGCCATAGGGGTAGGGAAATAATTCAGATTCAGCAAATTGAAAACAATAAACAGCAAACAATAAACCCAAGCATGAATGTTCTCCAGCTTACCTCCTCTGCAAACCTCCATATCACCTCAATATCAGCTGGCAGGTCAAACGGCACATCGCACCACAGCCGGCTCCTGCTGTTCTCCATTACTTCAATTTCTTCCACTGAAATATACATACAGCCACCCACATATAGGCAGAGACAGACCTGGAACAGTTAACAATCACCGGGGTGGTGGGGACCTCTCACAGTCTGAACTCTCCTTAATGATTATACTTGAGCCTAGTCTCTGAGGAGTGGAGTAAAAGTGATGATATGCTAAACATTAGCTGCGCCGTTCAGGGGTGATACAAATACCACAGTGAGTGGGAGTGAGCTGCAACCTTATATAAAGAAGCCAAGGACTTAAAGAACACCTCAAGGGGCTCCACGCAGGAGATATAATGTGAGGAAATAAAACCTTTCCACTGTCTTTTTTTTTTCTTCTCAAATCCTGGCTTCTGCTAAGAGCATTTCAGGGATCAAATACAGAGCATCAGGAAACTATAGCAACACAAGGCGGTGTCGAGTCATGCTTTCTGCCTCTCAAACCCACCTGGACAGTCGAGAGGGAACTCACAGGAGTCGTATGAGCAGGTCACACAGTTGTACACGGCACCTGCACTCTGATAACCTGATGAAAGCACCAGACAGACCCTAATTAGGAGCCATTTCTAAAAACATTCTAAGAGACCATTTTGTGGAGAAAAGCTGAATGAAAACACTAACCGCATGGAGGGAAACACCCAGAGGCTGTGAAAAAGAAAAGAAACACTTCATTTTCCTCAGACGACTCGATTTAGTGCCAAACCAAAAGTAAGAGTCAGTTCAACCTGACCTCTTCCTTTATTCTTCACACAATCTGAAAGGCTGTAATAAGGTGCCTCGCTTATTACACACAGAGGAGACAGATCAGAGGGAGCGGTAATGGACCAATATAGGCCTTACTTTAGATGAAAAGATGAAGGAAAGGAGAAGAGACTGCATCTCACCTCTAGGCAGTTTGGAGGCAGCTGCGATGAAATTGTCTGCTGCTGTCTGAAACCTTTGCTCATACACTGTCTCTGATAGACGGAAAAGAGGAGGAAAAAAAGAAATATTTGGCTCAATGCACCCTGGTAAAATGTAAGCTTTGGGGCATCATTTCTAAAATCTTTCTGTTTTTAACCTTGAAGCTTTAGGCCAACTAAAATGATAAAAGAAATGAAAAAAAGCTTTTTTTATAGTTACCACTGTTCAGTTTCTGATCAAACTCTTTCACCATGGGCATTATTTCTGCAAGTAGAATCTCCTTCAGCTTCTTGTCAAAGCCTCCACCTGGGAGACGGACACAAATGACCACTCTGTGGATCGTATTTTACTTCTAAGACCTTTTTTTTCTCCTACCTACTCTGGCAGCCTCCATCATCTTCACGTTGTTATTAAAAATGCGGTCCACTTTCCTGAAACACGCATCAACGTTCCTAGCGTTGGACTGAATTAAAACGTGACCCCAGCACAGACGAAGAGAGTCTTGCGTGGCCACAAAGCACTGGAAGCAGCTCTGAGAGGGCCAGAACAACAGAGCCGCACAAAAAACCCTGAAAACAAATGAGCCCATTTCTCAAAATAACTGGTCAGATAGTGCATTTCTTTTTAAAATGTGTTGCTATTCAATTCCTGGTTACTTAGAAACAAGTGTGAAAATTCCAACTGTTCCTGTTGTAACATGATGGCACTGGATTCCAATTTTTCTAAAGGATAAGCAGAATTATTTAAGCATTCTGCGCTCTCAGCCTGGAGAGCTTCCTTCTGCACCTCCTTCCATTCTATTGTCTCGAGTCCCCATTTCCTGCCGCCTCAATGCAGCAGTTTTGCTGCAGAGCTCAGAGAAGGAGCGAGCCAAGAAGGGAGGTGGTGGCGGCAGCGTGGAGAAGAGGGGCAGATGAAGAGGGAGTCAAACCGCTTATATGTTTATTTGTAAGCGAGAAGAAAGCTCAAGAGAAATTTACAGCAGTAAATAAATGGCAGGTGGTGTGGGGACTCAGACGCAAACAGGAAACAATAAACGGGGGGGCAACACACTGAACTGCATACATAGAGATGATAAAGTTGTTTTTTCTTTATAAAAAGTAGACCTCGATGTAAGACAGAAGCCGAGACAAAGAAAGAGGAAATGGCATAAAGAAAAAGAGTCAGAGAGAGGACACAGGAGTGACAGACAGGGGGAGGCAAAGGAAGAGCGCAACTACAAATCAAGTCGACTGCCTCATCACATCCTGTATCCTCCACTTGTCTCCCGTCCTCATCCCTCCAAGTCCGCCCCGCACACTCCACCCCTACCACCCTCCCCCTGGTCCCTCGCTCCTGGTGCATCTCCATGGCAACCAGACAGGGTGCCTAATACATGAACTTAATATATTTCCAGTGGCAGGGTGAGCGGGGTACTAATGCATTCATCTGTCTCCTCACAGACAGGCCAATCAATATCAGGCACAAGAGTGTGCTCCAGGACTGCCAAAGTCTGATAGCTAGTCAGATGGTTGGTTGCAGAAAATCCCAAGCAAGCATGTGTGTGTGCGCTGGCGTGTGAGGAGGATATGTGGGTGTACGGGGGGGGATGTTTTTTCCTTTACCACAGGCTGAGTTTGATGACAAGGACACATTGATAAATCTCTTTTCTTTACTTCATTCAAATGTTTATGAAATCAACATATTTTTATATGAAAACGGGAAAGAAAA
The DNA here is from genome assembly GCA_003999625.1 of Oryzias javanicus. Taxonomy (NCBI): domain Eukaryota; kingdom Metazoa; phylum Chordata; class Actinopteri; order Beloniformes; family Adrianichthyidae; genus Oryzias; species Oryzias javanicus. Next base: position 15,981,991 of record CM012452.1, read on the forward strand.
AGATGTTCTGGATGTGAAAGAAAGACATCTAAGATATTAACCAGAGAGTTTTTATTTCATCATACACAGACATCACACACACTACTATTGCACCTAGTGTTTTATGCAGAGAAGTGCTTTAAAAAGGATGATTTAAGAAGTGTGCAAATGGGTGCATGGTTTTTAGTGAAGATAAATAGTACGGGGTCACAACCCTTGGCTGCCTTCCTATTGGCCCCCATTAGAGGCTATAACACAAAGCCAGCCAAAAGGGACGGCCCCCTGATAGAGGGTGGTGCAGGAGAACTGGTCATCATCTTCTTCATAAATGACGGATCTACAACCAGCGGATACTTACGTTCCACGCGGTGTCCTTTTAGAGAAACAACACACAAATGACTTTTATTTTTTTAAAGAATTATGCTTTATTGTGGTAAATATTCCAACAGAATTCTCCTTTCTTTTGAAAAATGTTGACACTGAATGCAGCCCTGTTCCCGAGGACCTCACCTGTGACCTGCTTTGACCTCACAGGTTAAGGGTCTCAGGGACAGAGGGGCATACGGGAAAAGTTACAAACACGGTAAGGGTTAGCAAAAAACAAACAAAAAAAAAAAAAATCAGACAGACTGGACTCCAAAACCCATCATCAAGATGAAAACAGAGCGAACTGCAGAGCTGCAGCACTGAGACAAAGAAATGACCTTATCTGACATTTGGATTCTGCAGCACCAATCAGTCTCTCGGTTTGCCGCAGAACAGGTCGACTTCATTAAAGCTTTTTATATTGCACAAATGTGACTGAGAAATCACATAAAAAGTACATTTGCTTTCATCAGGGACGTAAACAGCAAGAACAATGTAGAGAAGGATATTCAATGCAAAGGAGGAACAGGTCATTTTCAGCTTTTTCTGTCAAACATATTTAATTTATTTTTTTCTGTTAAATTCAAATGTTTTTCTGAAATTGAAAGAAAAATAAAAGTTAAAAAATAAATAATCTATTTATACAGCTGTCTCTATATATTATATATTGGGAAGTAACTCATACCAAGAGAATTATAATCTACATAAATGCATTGAATATTTATTGTAAATATATTGTACATATTTTTTTAATCAGGAATTATAACAACTAGTAGTAATAAAAAAAAAACATTGCGTCCAGATGGTAATTACATTCCCCAATAGGAAACACCTGATGACGCCTTCATGCAACAATTTTATTCCTATATCCTGAAGACTTTCTTTCTACTCACCACTTCATGTGAATCAAGTCGTCTGAAAAAAAAGATGAAAAAAGAAAGAAGCATCCGCCTATAAAAACAACACAAAAAACATCTTATTCAGTGCCAACTTCATTTAACTCAGACAAGTTCATAGAAAAATGCAGATTAAAAGGTGATGCCATCCACTGGTAGACAGACAGAATGACACGCAAGGACCGCAGATGACTGCACGTTCATGTGATGTTGAGAGCAAAGGGAAAGAAAGTCTGCACTTCTCTGAAATGTCCTCTCCGTCATGCCGATTGAGCATTGCTGTAAGCTTTAAATGAATATAAAAGTGTAGTCAGAAATGAGCTAATTGCATTTATGTAAATTTCTTAGACTTAGTTTGTAAACTGCAGGCCTGAGATTTTTCAAACGCAGTTCCTATGATCTTCCCTGTTTTCTTTGTTAATGCTGTGAGATGTGGCAGCTGGAGCGCACCACAGGCAACAGCAGACATTTGTCATAACTGCAATGAATAATGGATTTGTCTGCAGACAGATTGAACATTTTCCTCTAAATACTGTCACCCCTGTCATCGATGTAAGAAAACTCCCACAGCTCCGGAGAGATCAAAGTTTGCTGCAAGGACTGTATCCCAACCCTGCATCATTTACAGCTGCTAATCTTTACATCTTTACATAATGAGAATTGTACGTTTAAAGGAGCTGCAAATCAAACATGACTTCAGTGACATAAAACCTGCGTTCACTTTGGAGTGCATGCAAACCCTGGGTAGAACAGTACATCAAAGCTGCAAATATGTCCACTAGTGGAAGCAAGCATGCGCATAAAGATTGTAAGCGATTTTATTTGGTTGTCATTCACAAAGAAAAAGTTTCGGATAAAAATTAGTATCAGCGTGATCCAACATTATCGAATCTGGATTTAGCCTACCTTGTGATTGAGAAAGAAAAAAATAAAGAAACAAGAGACAATCATCTTCCAGTCAGCCTCTTCTTCTCCTTTCGCTGCAAGTCTTAGGGATTTTGTGCCTCCTCTCCCAGCTCCCTCTCCCTCTGATGGTCTCTGCCGGGACCAGACAGGGAGCCCAGCGGCAGGTAGGTTACAGACAATAGTATTGATTCCATTATTCTGCTCTCTACCTACCTGACAGCTCGATGCAGAGCTTCACCTTTTGTCTCTGCAGGGCTGCTGTCTCACACACAAGAGCTGAGAATGAGGGAAAAATACAGAAGAGAGGGGAAAAAAAAAGCTTGCTCAGTTGTTCGTTCACATGCCGTGTGTACGCCGAACCGGCTGGTGCACATGCTGTACTACACTTTAGAGATGAGACACACATGCAAACACACACACATTTTCGCCCTACATGCTGCATTAGTGGTACCCGGCTCTCTCTTTTCGCTTTCGTTGCACCATGAAGTCTTCTCCGCTGTTCTTCATCATCCCTATTTTTCAATCTCTGGCCATCATTTTGTGCCTCACCCCCACCCCCCCCTTATCCTCACTTTTTTTTTCCCACACACACACACAAAAACCACACACGCGTATACACACACGGGTCTGGGAGCTAGGCTTGTGAAAGTGTGTGATGGAAAGAGGGTGCAACGAGTGCATGCGCACGTGTGTGTTTGTATGTCTGCGACTATGAGAGAAGGGAACTGTGTGTGGGGTGGGGGGTGGGTGGGGGGCAGAGAGGCTATGGCGGTAAAGACGGAGAGGGGGGAGGGAGGGTCAGAATCTCTAATAGGATGAGAATAGAAAAAAAATATGAAGCCCGAGAGTCTTGTGAACCTGAGAGCCTGACATTACTGCCTCCTCCTGTGCATACAGCAATCATGGCATCATCAAACTGATTACAGGATTTATGGCGTGCCTTCAACACAACTGTAAATTGCAGCTGGAGTGACATCAAACGCACTAAATAAAACCATCATAGAGAGCTCTGCCAGCTATAAAATGTCTCTTGATTATGCAGGCTGACACCAGAGGTGCAGAGTGTGCAGTTAGCCGTTCGCCGCGACCAAATCATTGACACTGATGTAGAACCTACATGCACTCTTTGTGCTGAATGAAACAAAGAAGCCGCAGCCGCTTTCTAAACATAGTTTTTGTGTGTTAACCACTGTTTCGTGTCTAAAGTCAGTTTAATTCTAATATTTGCGCTCCCCTCTTTGCGGCCGCAGATCCACCGCTGTGTTTGTCGGATAACAGAATCATAAAGCCCCCGGGGAAATTGAGAAATGAGAGTAAATCTAATTTAGAGCCGCTGATTAGCTGTCTGTTCGTTGAGACGGCGCATAAACACTACACTTGATGTGTAAGCATCACTAATGACCCTAAAGTGTTCTGACCCTGTTGTAGGGCTAAGCGTATCAATAGACTAAATTAGAGTTAAACTCACACAAAAAAATGAAAACTTATCAGACTAAACTTTTTTTATACAAATATGTACTAAAGTTGTTTAGATTTAAGTCGAAAAGTCTTATGATAGAAGTGTTTTCAACAAAATTATTTTCCCGTTCAACCAACAGAGTTTTAAAACACATGAACACCTTTACTACGCAGCTGGAATAAAAATGTTATGCGGTGCACTCATACATGTGCACGCTACGTCCATAATTCCTCTTGAATATTATCAGCAGGCACATAGTGAGTGTGTCCTACGCTTTGATCCTCCCTGAATAGCTGTCTTATTAACAGCTTAGATGCACAGCAGCACTTTCAACAACCTCCTCCTCCATCACTGCAATAATACTGTAAAGCCATGACACTGAAATTTGCATAGAGACAACATGCTGAATGTGTTTGCAGGATCTGCTGGGAGACGTGCGTGGAGCATTCTGCCCTATTCAGTATTTGCTTGTGCAGCAAATGCACGATTTGATCTCACAAATAATGTCACAAAGACAAACTCCTATATGTATATGTATATATATATATATATGTGTGTGTGTACGACGTTAATGTGTTGAGTTGGGAATAGCTTATGGCGTGCAGGTTTTGTGTCTGTCCTCTTGCTGTTCGGGTGTTTTTGAGAATCTCTCTGAGAGGCAGAAGCCATCTGGGCGCCATTTTAAAGCAAAAACCTAGTAAAAGAGGCGGCCGCCGAATGGGTCCGAGCCTGAATGACAAATGAAAAGTGTCACGGACAGGTGTGTGCGCGTGTGTGCGTGTTTGAGAGCTTGTGGGTATGAGGCAGATGCTGTACTTTGCAGTGCCGCTGCGAAACAAAGCACTGGGAGCGCTCCACAGGGATGACATCATCAGTCTGGGATGGTGTCTGCCTCGTCTGTCTCAAGATCGGCAGCCTCTAGGTTGCTGATACGTCCCGTGGGATTGAGCACGTCCGTGGCAGTGCTGCTGCCCCACCACAACTGCTTATTGCTTCGTGCTGTCAGAAATGTTTGTTGCATGTGATGAAATGGTGATGTTTATGCTCAACCCCTCACACATTTAGAGCAGCACGTGTAAAGGCAATATTTTCAGATCACAATCTGTTCCCACATATGTGTAATCAGCGTCATTTGCCTAGCTGCAAAACAAGCAAATCCACAAATATCCACTGATGGGAAACTATTTTTGACTCAACAAAGTCCCACAAATTCTGGTAGAAGCTATATAACTACCTCATCTACTTGCAGTGGCTTAATGTTTGGGTGCATGTTAGTGAAGAGTTGTGAGGTGGGTAATGAAGAGCTCTGACTGACAGAGCAGATTCAGCACTATTCTGATATATTCCCCCCTTTGTTTCACCCTTCCCTCTCAGGGAGGAGAGCCGGTTATACGCACTGCAGATGGCTGCTGTTTTGAACCACCAGCCTGACATGCTGGGAGGGGGGGAAGCAGGTAAGTGAGAGACGGGGAGGTGGAGGGATAATGAAGGGGAAATACTTGTATAATGTGAGAGTGATAACGCCAAACTACCAGAAGCCGTGGCATATAGAATTGCTCTGCTTGCTGTGGAAGTGAGGAAACATCCCGTCTGAAACCCTGATTACTTTTCATGTTTTATTGAGAATGTATAGAAAGTCTAGAAATAAAGCATGAAAATGACTTAAAGAGAGCAAGTTTTCCTGACAACTGCAGAGTTAAAATGTGAGATTTATGTTTTGTTTTTTAAATTTTTTTACTTTAACAAGCAAGGAATTATGTGTCAAATCATTGTACCCTCCATACTTTATAAAGTATTTAACAATATATTTCTTTTATGTCTTCAAAATATATTTTTTTGTTTTTGTCTTGATTCTTGCAAAATCTTGTGCTTTACAATTTTATTAATAATTTGTCTAACATAATAGCACTTTTTCCAGATTATTGTTCCACACTAATTATTTCAGTTTTGATTCTTCAAATCCAGCATTTTCTGAATCATTGAAGTGCTTTATTTTTTGTAGTAACGCACTTTTGAATACTTTTCTTGCTTTGCTTCTGCACAGTAACATCAGTATTTTTCTTGTGTGCATTGTCTTGAAAAACTGCGGTGTGCATAGTAAATCTAGCCACTAAATCTTTTTGCGCTCAAACCACAAAGTCAGATAAAAATAGAGGACGAGCATCTTCTCTTGTTGCTGCATTAGAACTACTGATTACCGTACAGCCAAAAGCAAACATGTCCAGCTGCTGCACATACTGCCCACAAAGTCTCAGACTAGCTGAAGGGTAGGATTCTTTGTGAGGACTGTGCCTTATTAGACCTTGAGAGGATAAAAGACATTGCAGCTCAGAGGTCCTGTTGTGAAACACCAGGAGATGTTCTGGCAGAGTAACAAAACATACTTACCTCTCCGCTTGTGGTACGCTAGTCGTGGCAAGAAGTGACTCCGCAGGGAAAGCTAGAAGGTTGTACAGTTATCTCCGTGCTATTTATTATGCGAAACCATACAACCAACTACCTCACACCGCAGAGCACAGATTGTAGAGCAGCTCTCCACACAAGATCTTCAGCAGCAGGACGCAGGAGTGTGTGCATACACTCTGCACCTGTCTGCCTCCAGACAATCATCAAGCCCCTTTAAGCCCGCTTTTTTTGCCTTTTTTTGGCAAATACATTTGATAATTCCTTCTATTCTAAACCTTTTTTAAAATTTAAACTTCATAAAATATATTTTTATGCAGTTTTTTTTTTAATATATGTAAATAAATTGTTTAAAACTAACAATCTGTGAGTATTTTAGCTGGTCTCAGATTTTTACAAAATCATTTAAAGCATTTTTGATGAATAAAATCAAACAAGGAAAAGTAAATATATCCTTAAACACTTTTTTTTGTTAAATGGAGTCTGAACCGACAACCCCGACTTCCCTGGAAGAACTGTTTGACGTTCTCTAAGTGCTGCAGTAATGGGACAGGAGGGGCAGTGTCCAATGGCTGCAGTGGGTGACTTAAAAAAAAAAAAAAAAAAAAAAAGAGCACTACAGCCAGGAAGGTGTGAATACACGACTTATGTGTGTCGATAGGCACCAAAGGAGGGCAAATATCATGCAGCTTACATAATCAAATAGGAGGCTGGAAATGATAAAAATCCTTTTCCTGACATTTAAGACTGTCACGCAGGTGTGAGTATTACAGAGGCTGCCCTTTCTATTCCTACTCTGGACTTCTATAAATTTCTTAGGAGCTGTTGCCCTCTGCTGGTAACTGTGAAAACACCTCTATGCCACCAGATTTGACAGCAGAGCAACGCTGACAGCTTAAAAAAAATATTGCTTCAGGGTCTGACAGTCCTGGTAACAGTTATGTATGACATCTTATTCCAAAATATGCCCACTGTGAAATGATCTCATATTTCTTCTTTAAGACATTTTCTTTTTAAAAAATGATCAACTGCATGGAGTTTTATGCATCCACACCACACTGACTTCATTCAGCTCAGATTCCACTTAATGGCTGACATGTTTTTGTAGTTAAAACACCATCTGCCATCTGTCAGTATCACTGCTGTCAGCTGTGACGTCTATACCTGGATAACTTTTACTTCACAGTCAAAATTGAACATTTTTTTCCTGTCATGAGAAAAAAAAATTGGCTTATAAAGCCAAACCTTTTGGAGACTTTCAGTGGAATCTGATTTGTTGTATACAGGAAGATTAACAACACAGTAACGTTCAAGAAATGGCAGGTCAGGGGGTGTTAAGTTACTCCTCTAAGAACTCGCTCAGACATAACTGGGGCAAAATGATATGCCACACGATGCCACTGAAAGGATTCCAGCCTGCACTTATGACAACAAAGTATTAATACCATGCAATCATGACAAATGTTAGATTCGGAGATATTTAAAAGACCTGATAAAGAAGAGCAGTAAACGGGAGCGTGTGCACTCTGCATGAAATCGCTTCTTGGCATGTAGAAATTAGACATTCCATTTTCCAACAAAGAAGAACTGCAAGCATTACCGAGACGAAGGGAATAAAAAAAAAAAAAACACCAACAGAAAATCTTCAGAATCAGAACAGCAACATTTGATAACCTTGCAAATCGTCAGATGAATTAGTGCCCTATTTCCTCACCTTTACTTTATCCACATCTTTCTGCTACTCCCTTTCAATCCACCCCCTCTCGCCTCGTGGGCCCCCATTTCCCGCCTCTTTACCCTTTTGACCACCTTCTGCTTTTATGCCCACCGCCCTCTCTGTGCCGACCAGCCGGCTTTTCTTTCTTTACAGCCACAAGCTTCTTTAATTTACACCCTCTCTGCAATATTTTCACAGTGAGTTCATGCAGAAATGCAGAGCGAGTGTGCCAATGTCAGCTATCTCTCAGTTTTCATCTCACCCTTTCCTGAAGCGAGCTCGTCTAAGCTGTGAAAAACAGGGCCAGAAAAAAGTCCTTCCGAAACAGGGTGGTGTCACTTCAACTTCAGAATTCCTCTCATGCTTGTTCATCTTGCGCAAACTACAAGATGACATTGATTGCATGTAAGATATTTAAGTTAAAGATTTACCTCCCCCTCAAAAAAAAAAAAAGAAAACTACAAACTTGACTTTTGTTCCAGCCGCTGATGAAATGAAGATGATGCAACTCGGGGAAAATGGAAAATACATGTCTTCTCTGGTCTTATTTTCAGATGCATTCTATTTTAAATATCACAATGTGGCCTGTGCTACTTCTTAACATTTGAATAATACATACAACATCTCTGACCGAGGGTTACATCAATGTTGCAATGTTTTTTAATGTTACTGAGTACAGCCACAATCTGCTAAAATATGAATGCGATTCTTCTCCCAGGTAAAAGCAGTTCTCGGTCCCACACTCATCTGCCGCCAACCTCATGTACCAAGATGGCAAAATGAATGTTGCCATGGGAACCTTTTGCCTGACAACCCCAACAGCCTGGCAACTAGCCAAACTGTTGCCATGGCACAGCTGTCAATTTGCGTATGATGGAATTGATTTATGTGTGGTCCTTTGTAATGTCACGCTTTCAAAGATGCTACTCAAGCACAATCTGAATAAACGCATGTGATTTATAAAATAGAGGTTTTTGTAGGAATGAGTACGCAACGATGACGGTGTTTAATTTTGATCAAAACTTGGACTACATCATAAGGGAAGTGAATCCAGATTTGGGAAGTGGTTGCTCCATCAAACTATTTAGATGAGTTGTGAATTATTTTTATTGTAACTTTGTTAAAACATCCTCCAATTTTAACTTAGGTAAAATAGTTAAAAACAAAGTAATATTTAAGTTAGTTGCTGTTTTACGAAAAATTACAACCTATTCTGCAAATGGGATGACAGATTCAAGCAACATACTTTTACTGATTTACATTTTTGGGCTTTTAGGTCATAAGTTTTTAGAAGTTACATGTACTTTCCACCGTTGCCAAATGTGTGATTTTATCTGATGCAAGAGCAGAAAGGGATGTAAAGATGTAAGCTAAATAATGCAGACAGTGTGAAGACATCCAACAGCGGAAAACATTTTTAGTTCATATGTGCTGCTTTGCTGCACAAAGGAACCAAGACAAGACAATGGATGTATAATTATAACAATTAAACTGTAGTTGTTAATGGTCATTTAGGATATTGTTTTGTTTTCTAATGATACAGAATCAACAGTAAGAGATCCTTCTCTAAAAAGATGGATGGGTAGGTGAGGAGGGAGGTAGGGGACGTGTAATGCTAATTAAGAGTGTGTGAGAGACCTTTTTAAAAGCCGAAAATGATGCAGACAAACAGGATTGATAAAATCTGAAAGGATATTACCTTGAAGTGGAGTTCCACATGTCCTTCAGACATGAACCAGAGTCCATCTGAAAAACATAAACAAATTTGTCAAATTTGCTTTTTATTGAAACAAAATGCTTTTTTTGTTATTTATCATTTCAGCTCCAAACTTGAACTCCAACCATTTTTTTTATTTTTAAAAGACATAAATACATTCAGATTGCTACTTGTGAAGCGATCCTTCTATCAACATGTTTTGGCACAAATATTTTTAAAAAATAAACATACAGAACATTTTAAAATGAAAAAAAATAAAAAACTGAATAACTAATACTGGCGTCATTGTTCAAGCCACATTTATGACTGTTTTCTGTCAAGTTTTTCCATCAAAGATGTTGACATTTTAGTCTTTAGAGGCTGTAACAAATTTATTTCTTCATCACTAAAAGTCTTTGGGGAAATCTCCACATTGAAAAGTTTGAAAACCTTCCTATCAAAGGTATTTCGGGGTGCAGATGCCTTCTGCAGTGCAGACAAAGCAATGCGCCAGCTTGGAGTGCTAAGCCTCCTGCTCCAGCTTGATAAATATAACTTCAAAAGAAGCAGCCAAACAGCTTTAGCTGGCCGAATGCACAATGAGCATAATAACTCTCCACCTCCTTGGAGCTTGAGCCTAGTTCATTTACCCTTGCACAACGCTGCAGTGCCTGCATGTGCACATGTGTCTTTGTTTTCCTGCAAGCCGCTTGGAGGCTCCCCACCTTCTGCTTTACAAAGCGGATGTATAGAAAAACCTTTTGGACCTCGTTTTTACAGAGGAAATACAGACCCCCCGATCCTCTCCTCCTTTCTGTTTGCCCCTCACATGTAATGCCTGATTTACCACAGAACCCCTTAAAGGGGTCAAAGGGCAGACAAAACAGTCTGGCGTCATGGCAACCTGTGTGCCACCAACCAGAATGTCAGGAGGGGAGGCGGGGGGTTCAAACGGGCTGTCAGTTTGACCCCTGAGAACGCTGCTTTGTGCCTAAACGGCACACAAGCGCTCACATGGTATGCACCTGCACTGGGGAAAACGGAGCTCCGCAGTTGAAAGTGTGTTTCGGTGCGCGTGTGTCTGTGCACGCGCGAGGCGCCCTTGCGTACAAGCTTCTTTGTGACCGCTCAATGCGGTGGCAGTGCACGGGCGATGGGGGGAGGGAGGCTAAGGAATAAATGGGAGGCAAATGCATTCAGATCAATACTGGGCTGAGACGGGGCAAAAGGGGTTGGAGAGGAGAGAGTGGAAGGTGCTGAGTGGAGAGGGAGGGGCCATGGAGGAGAAACTGATTAATCATTCCTGTATGCTCATTGATTTTCTGTTAAAGACAGTGAGTCAGATGCTGAATTACGTGCTCCTGTTTGTGGGTTTTTTTTTTTTAGACATATATATAAAACTAGCTTTGTTCCGTGGAAGTTTTGAGCTGGTTCAGCGTTGCTCCAAGCAGCTTTTGCATTCCTGGAGTGTGGTTACAACCTTTAAGCCATTAGTTCACAGCACCGGCTTAGTAACTGTGAAGGATTTAATTATTCATGCTTTGCAAAAAGACCTAATACGCCGCTCCATTTTAAGCAGGAATGGGGAAGTGAAGGAGGCGAACAGGAAATCCCCCCGTGAGGAGTTAATGAGGAGCTGACGAGTGAGCAGACACAACATAAAGGGAGGGAGGGAGGCTAAGGGGGGGTGAAGGAGGGGGGAGAGCTGCCCTGACATCTGACCCTCTGGCTGTGACCTTGTTGACCCCTCTGAAGGTTTACAGACTGGACATACTTAAGCACAGCCTCATGTGAGCCCATGTTTAAAACATTCAAAAATAGTATTGAAAAGTAAACCAAAATCAAGCCAAAAACTTCGTATAATTAGGTAGGAGTGAAATCATTAGTTTACTGCTCAAAAAGCATGAAACTGATGTCCGATTAAGGGAAGGACAATGTGTTCTTCTTCCCAGCTTCTTGCAGGCTGGCCGGCTGGGCTTAGTCAATGAAAACCCTATTCAGAGTTACCTTGAACTTGAACAATGAGTCTGGTGTTTGTGGAGGGGCCACTTCCTGACCTCTCCTTCCCCCCTGAAAGCAACCAACCGTAGCGTCTCCTTTCATCTTACAAATGTGACCCTGATGACCCACACTGACCTGTCAGCAACGGCAGGCAGGTTTCCCCTCCGCTATGGACCCTGCCATCACATATTTTATACACTGATCCAAAATTAAAACCCTTTGTCCTTTTCCACCGCGTCTCATCTCGCCTTCGTGTTTATCTTCCTCCACAGATTACTCAGTCCCTCTGTGCTTTACTCTCTCCTACTCCTCTGTCTGGCACCAGAGGGGTGTTATCGCGTGATGTGGGCATCAATGACACTTTCAGCACCATTGCAGACTATGTGCATCACTGAAATGTGTTAATGGAAGAGCCTTGTGAATTTTACCAACGCAGAAATAGTAGCACTTTAAGCCTGTGTCAGCACATAAATATGTTTTTAGGCTCGATGTTTGCATGGTGTGTTTTTGTGTGATAACAAAAGAACTGAATGAAAACTGCTGAGGACTTGGAAACTTAAAGCAAATTCAGTTACACCACCCAACTGCTGAAGCTAAAAATGCAATGAGAGTCTGCTTATAAAGGACTGGTTAACCGGACAGATCTGTTGTCAGTCTACTCAGTGTATGGAAAGCAATCATATTTCTGGATTTCCTGAAACAGTCGCTAATGTTAGATCATAACTCCAAAAATGTTTCAGATCAAAATAACTGGAATGTTCTCCTTTAAAGATGACTTATTACCAGAGGAAACTGCAGCTAAATAACTATGTTTTGCCAGTTTAGCCAAGACTGAAAAATAAAAGGGATGATTTTGAAACTGGTGTAAACTACATTGGTAATGCATTTTTAAGCACAAGGAGTTTACTCTTCTGTAGATTTTATGACTATAGTAACTTAACTCTTTAACAATTCAATCATGCAAAAAAAGATCTATTACACACAATAAAAATTTTTTTAAAAACATGTTTTTTTTACATTTGCTCTATCATTTGGTTGAGCAGGCGGTTAAATTGTGAATACGGCGGCCCTGTGCAAATCACATCAACAAATCACTCAACACAAAAACATTTTAAAGATCACGACAATTAAAAAAGCAAAACAAATATTTTTTAAAAACCGCATCACATTTTAGAAACAAAACAACATTTTAGAAACCAAAAAAAAAAAAATGTTTCGGAAAACGAAAGTAATTTCCAGAAAACAAAAAGAAGTGTTTGAAAAAAGAAACAATGATATTCTAGAAAAAGTAGATGCTATGGAGTAATGGGACATCACTGATTGGATGATGATATCCAGTATTGCATCATTTAAAAAGCTTTTGGTTAAAATGATGGACAAACAGCATCATGCGATCAGCGATGTTCCGTACCTACCTTTTCTTACTTGTGTTTCCATTTTTTTGACATTTCTTTTTGCTCTCTGAAAATACTTTTGTTTCTTCTTTTTTTTTCTTTTGCATTTTGGTTTCTAAAAATGTGTTTTGTCTTCTTAAATGTTATGCTTTACTTTTGAACATGTTTTCTTGTGAAAATGTTTTTGCTGAGAGTGATTTGTTGATGTGATTTGAACTTGGGGGCCACCATAGTTGAAGTCTGCGATGCTTGTGATATAAAACTGGGTTGGTACCACATGTTTAACATACTTTAACTTTTTTAAATGTTATATAAGCTGAGAAATTTAGTGATGAATGCTCACAAATATTTTAACTGTGGACAACTTTTGGACCCATAAACCAGGAGTAAATTTTAATAAAACTGTTTCCTGGGTCTGTCCTTCAAAGTCAACATACTGCACCTGTTGGAAAATCTTCAAGTAGAACTTTAACGTCCAACAACTGTTTATAAATGATCATTCTAGTATTTTTTTTTTTTTTGTTGAATTGTGACTGAAAAGCAAAACATTCCTTTTTTCAGCCTTTGTGAGTGTGATTACACACCCAGTGTGATATTGTAACCATGTCAAATCACTACACACACTGGCTGTCGTGACTGACGGCAAAAATTTCCCTCCCCATTAGAGATTATAAAGTACTTTTGTTTTGAATTTAAGATAAATTTCCTTGCAAGTTTTTCAAGTAAATATACAAATAAACATTCAGTGAAACTTTTCATCGCATTATTGTTGAAGACAAGACCGGAGAAGCACAACAGAGGTGATCCGACTCATGTACAGTTTCACTAGGTCTTGTTTTTTACCCAGCCCCCCACTCCCGAGGCTCTAAAGAGGTCCGTAAGAGACATCAAAAGAGCTGGAGAGGAGAAAGAAAACGGTTCGGATCAAAAGTTGATAAAGATGTGCGTCGAGAATGAATGGAGGAGGAACGTGGCAGGAAGAGAGGAGAGTGGTGTAGCAAGAAAGTGAAGACAGGCGAGAAGGGATTGATATCGGGGAGCTAAGAGGCAACACTGTGACCTACTAATGCAGAACTGAGGAATTCTCACTGCTGACTCCAAACACATTCCTACAGCCTGCAAATATTAACCCCCACCTCACCGCCTCTGCCTGCGTCTGAACACACAAGGCAACCACCTGGCCCCTTCAGGAGGAAACTTCTCATTGATATCGGCACACAGGCAAAGATTTCAGCGAAAGGGAGGAAAGTTAGAAGCATTTTTGCTCTTAGGAAAACGGTTTTCTTTTTGATAGCCCTTCACAATAAAACGACCAGGTCTTCTGTCACTCAACAGGTTAAAAAAAAGAAAAAATCATAAATAACAACCCATGTCAGTATGAATTTGCTGTCCCAAACATACAACCCCGGCACACCAAAGTGACACAGATATGAGAAGGAGACGTCTGGATATGTCTTCTTTGCTACAAACCATGCAAAATTAGCTTTTTTTTTCAGGTTTCTGCTTTATTTTAACTCACTTTTTTCATTCAGTAAACTGAAATCCAAAAGAGATTTTGTTGTCAATCTGTGCATTCCACTATTGTGCAAATATGTAAAAAAACGACAAACAATTAAAAAAAATCCTTCTTATGAAACTGATGATTTGTTTACTGGATTGTGATAGAATTTAAAATAAAGACACACAGGCTAAAGCAGGAACTTTCTGAATAACCAGTGAGAGATTTTGCTGACCCCTAATTCAGATAATACCCCTTAATCTGCGGCCTGATTTCTGCAATTTCAGAGTTATACTGACTAAAATGTGCAAAACAGGAAAACAAGGCTGTTTGTGCTGAAAGAAGTGTCAATGTATTCATGTACGATAAAGAAAATAATCCACAAAAACGACAAAAAACGTCAATTTTTATTTGAAATCGAGCTCAAGAATTATGTATATTAAAAATATATTTGGATCGCAAACTATAATTTCAAACCATAATGCAAAAACTGAGGTAATGCGATTATTTAACTCTGGAAAACAATAATATCACAACATGCAATCCTTGCAGCCGCAGCAAAATACACCAGTCGCAGATTTAAACTAGTGCAGGACTTTATGTCCTGTGCCAGAGAAAGAAACATTATCTGCTCTGTGCTAATAATGTAAAAAAAGCCCTGTGGGTATCCAGATGGAGCTCTCTCAGCTCAAGCCCCATTTCAGCCCCCTTGTCTTACAGAAGGCAGACAAACACTGATGCAACTGGAACACTAACTCCGGGGGGAATAGCTCTCACTCAGTCGTGAGAGAGCGGGAGTGTATCTACAGCAGTCACATGGTGCAGTGCTTTCTCTCTGTGCAGGACCTTGCAGCCTGTTGTGCACGGCACTTTTCTCATCTCTTTTACATCAGAGCTACATAATTGATAGCAAAGGCAGAGTTCTGTTTTATAAAGGGAAACACATGAACGGCTTCCTGCCGTCTACTGCTGAATGTGCTGGGTTCAGTCACTTGCAGTTGTAAAGTTAATGGATTTTCTGCAATTAAAACAATGCCGGGAGATCCACTATTTCTATCAAAGCAATTTGTAGTATTACAGCAGAGCCTGCAAGGATGCGCGGAGTGCTCCAGCTGCTCAAGTTTTGAAAACAATCAAACATGGATTTTTCTTCTAATTATATCAGCAGTCGTGTTAAGAGTAAAACTTTATTCTTACTTATATATGAAAGCAGCTTCAAGGGGCTTTGGCTGAACAACAGCATATAGAGTGTTTATTTAGCTGAAAAACTGCTAGTCGCATATTTATGTCGGAATGTGACCTTAGTTTAACATAACTCAAAGCTGTAGACCTGGTCTGAAATAAGGAACACTCAAGTGGAGTGAAGGGTGAGGGGCATTGAGTGGCACTATATACCCTATAAAGGCATACCAGGGCATAAAGAGGTTTAACTCTTCTTCTTCAGTATTTGATTGGCCAAAAAAAAAAAAAGAAAAAAAGCTCAAGAACTCAAGCACTTTAGGTTGCTAAAAGGACCAAGGAAAAGATTAAAGGGAAATTGTATATGGAAGTCAGAACACACGAATTGATGGATTTCTAGCTGCAATAAAAAAAAATAGACAACAACAGTCATCACTTGTGGCACTTTGTGTTTATACTCCTAAACAGTGTTGAACCATTCTAGAGAAGAACTCTGCTTTATCATTTACTATTGACTTTTTTAATATTTTAAAGCAAATCTTCTTTATTGCTTTTTATAGCTTATTTGCATCTTAATTATTGGGGAAAAAAATCAAGGATGAATCCAATTTATTTGGCTGCAATGTTGTATTTTTTTCTTCAAAATGTCTTTCATGTTGACTTTTCACAATCTCAAGATCCATTCAAATGCATAAAATGAATGAAATGAAAGTTAGAAAAACTGTATTCATATCATGAAAAGCTCAAGGTTCTACTTAATCAAAAACTGCCTTCAGTCTTCAAAGTATTCATTGTGTTTCTTCTGTATTTATTATGCCATTTTGCTGCAAGAGTTTCAAACAAAAGAGCATAGCTACATAATCCAATTTAATATTATCCTTTAACACAAATTAAGGCTTAATTATATCATGTAAAGGCACATATCAACTCAAAATCTGACCATCTCTGAACTAAATCTTTGTCTTCTGTTGTTTTTGGTGTCTCTGGTGCAAAGTTTTGCTCAGCCTCATGAGAAGCAGCCTCTAGGTTCGGTCGTTTAGGAGTGTGGTTTGACGGCTAACCCCTGCGTTTCTATTTATGCTCAAATGTACCATAATCCCCACAGTCGCCCTGTGATCCACCAGCCAGGGAAACTCCATGCCTGCCCTGAGCCAAATGGCGCACTGTGACAGAGAGTCAACAGCAGCGTCGTTATGAGTTAGCAGGCATAGGTACCGGAGCTAAGAACTTGTATCAGGTCACCATGGAGATGGATGGGCTTGTTAAGAACCCAGGAGAGGAAGAGCAGATTTCCCAGATCCTCAACATACATGTTGATACTAAACAATGAATGCAAGGGTAGGAATAAGCAGAGGTAAGTGTGTGTGCCTTAAAGTAGAAAACATGAACCAAATGAAGATAAATGTGGTCTGCCTGCTGGCAGAGTAACGGGGATGTATACTGAGACTACAAATAAACTGTGAGGGGAAGTAGAGGGTGGGACGTGCCGATTCCAGAGCAGGGAGGATGGCGGCCGAATAATTCAAATACTTCACGTCTTTCTTGTTTCATGTTAGCCGAAACTGAAAACTAAAACAGCAGGTCAAAAACAGAACACAGCGATACCGCTTGAAATATTCACCTTTACCGGGTTTGACTCAACAATGCTTCAGTACTGAGTGTCCCAACCTCTCTCTTCCTTCCTCTTCATCCTCCCAGCTGGGCCCCTAAACCAGCCTTGAGCTGGATCTGAACTTGTTTTCTTTTAAAAGGTCTGTCAGGCGAATTTGACAGATAATGAAGAAAGGCATGGTGGGTTATAGGAGAAGCATGAAGAAGCATCAGTGGAGGTGGGAACAGGATTTCACAAGGGAACCAAGCAAACCCTGCAGAACTGATCCACACACTTCAAGTACTTGAGTTGTTTTACCTTCATCCGAGCTGCCTCTTCCTCCCTGCCTCCTCATCTTCAGTCCCGACTTGGAGCCGTGCATCTCTGTCACTCCAGCCTCGACAGATTTTACGCACCGCTGCCTCACCTCCCCTCTTCCTCAAATCCCGGGACTTTGAAGGAAAACAGACAAAGGAAGTCGGTTCCGTGAGGGGAAGAGCAGGAGATGAAGGCAGGGATTGAAGTGAGGGCCGGCAAAGTGAGAGTCCAGAGCCGCTGTCGCTGCTTGGGACAGCGTGTGCCGGAGCTGTGCAGAACCGGTTCCACCGAGCGCGTCACGCAGAGGAGAGGCAGTCAAAGGTCTTCATTGGCGCAGAGAGGCTGAGGGGGCATCACTCACCGTGCGTGTGTGAGCTTCGGTGCATGCGGGATAGCAGTGAAGGAGAGGAGAGAGGGAGGGACGGATTGAAAGAAAGGACGGTGGGAGGGAGCAAACACACGGAGGAGGAGGAGACGTTAGTTTTCCTGTACGCGCATTTTTCCCCCAAAACGATCCCTTTGACCTCCCCCGCCCCAAAATGCGCGGCTCTACAGTGACAGTGGGCTATTGTACTGTCCTTCCACGAGGGTTTCTCTGCTCGTCACGCAGCCTCTTTGTTGGAAGCCAGCTGTGTCTTTAAGCCCGTGCACTTGAACTCGGAGAGCGCTTTTCATTCTCGGCGCACTTCCCCTCCGCTGGCCCCCCAGCACACAGGAAAGAGAGACGCAGCTTCGCGGGAGAGACAGAGGCACGACACACGGGGGCAAACGGGGCAGAAAGAGAAATGCGGGTGGGGGAAGGGGGGTGGAGAGCTGCTCGGACGATCCACTCAAGAACTGCGGAACATACCTGCAGCTCCGACGGACGCAAAGACGCGCGGGGAAGGAGCTGCTTTTAAAATATCGATTTACATCCTGAAAGGGTGCAGTCAAGAAAGTGCAAGGTTAAGGTCAGACTATTAAGCGCAGCCATGCAAGGCTGCAAAAAAAAAAAAAAAAAAAAAATCTCCATGGCAACTGCTGGCACACAGGTGAAGTGTTTCATAATTACCTTAAAAAGTCTTTATAGAAAGAAAAAAAACGCAATTTCACTTTCCTCCTAAAATGAAAGGAGTGGGCAGTCCACGCACTCACCTTGTGTGATTTAATTGTTGAGACAGCAGCGGGTGGGAGGGGGGTGCAGCCGGGGTTCGACAGAAGGCCGGCGGGGGCAAACGGTAAACTGAAGCGCACCACTTTTCGATTGTTCTGCAGTGCGGGAGCGCAAGTTTGAAAATGTGTCACTGATGTCTTTGAGAAAAAAACACACACACACAAAGGTTCATAAAAAAACACTTATAGAAGCAAATAATAATTAAAAAAAAAACTTCAGGAATAGGCCAATCTGCACCGAAACGCGCAAAAATAATTGATAAACAGGACCTTAAGCCTTAAGATTTTAGTTTTTTTTTTCAAAGTCATGTAAAAAAACACGCACACAAAGTTTAAAGTCCTGTTTAAACAGATGGTTTTGCCCATTGACACAACATTTATAACCATATTCCTTTTAATTTCAAGTCCTTAATTTCAGTCCTTAAAGACCCACTCTATAAAAATTGTGTTATGGGTGTTGTGGATGTGATATGAAAACTGAAATGGGTTGGTCATCTTTATTTTCCATACCTGAGTTAGCATCTGGCTCATAACAGTGGCTCCTTTGCTCACCATTTCTGTTGCACCTGTAATGCCAGCTTGGGCTTATGAGTGGCAGTAAACTTGGAGTGTTTAAATGAAGAGATAATGGGAAATAAGTGCAGGCGTACTCCATGCCAACAGTCCCACTCACAATTCAGAGGCAAATTTATGTATAACAACAGTCTGTTTTGTTTTCTTTTTGGATGATTTTTCAAAAAGATCAAAAGACGATTGGAGTAGAATTTTAAGAAATTGGATATTCAGTTTGCAAGATTGTGGAACATAAGTGAGTTTTAGCGACCCATTTATGTTTGGCTCAGTTCATTTGTGTTGTTTGTTGTGAGGAGAAAGTGCAAACTAAAAAGTTAGTCATCAGTCACATTAAAGTAAATGACTTTCTGATGTGTTGCAGCTGATGTTATCCACATGAACCATGATGAAACATTTCCTCAAATCAAACTTCTCCTACTGAAGTAATCCCTTACTTTTTGTTTAAAATCTCAAATTTCTTAACTTTACATCTTGGATAAAATTGGAAAATTATCAAGTGGATCAGAATATTAGCTGATTCAAAATTTTCCTATCATCTACTTTTAATTCATTAGATCTTAAACAGCACCCTAACTTTCCTAAACAGGTCTAATCCTTCAAAAACAATGTCTTTCTTAAAAAAACAAAATAAAATACCAGCTTTAATCACAAAACTCAAATCAACATATGTTATGATACTTTGTATTTATGTGGCTAACAAGTAGGCTCGTGTATGAAAAGCACCATTCATGAACAATCAAGATTATCTGACTCCACCGTTCCCCTCAGCTGCAGGAGGCTTTATAATATTGTTCAGCTCTTTCTGTTGGTTTAGAGCCCCGCAGCATTGACGTTTTACTCTCACAGCTTTCATCAGCAGGGTGTTCGGCCACAGCAGGCGGCTGTTTGCAGATATTAACATAAAAGGAGAGAAAGAAAGACTTCGCACTATTGGCTCAGGCTCCACGCAGACAGTAATTATAGCTCACAAAATAAAAAGAACTTGCAGATTTCTGAGAACTAAAGTTGTCAGAAATCTAGAATTATAAAAAGGTGAAATATGGAATTCATGAAATGATGATTGGAAGATAGTTCACCTTTTAAAGTTGTTTTTTTTTTTTTTTAAGTGACACATTTAATCTGATTTAAAAGGAAAATCTAACACAGTGGATCAATGCATCTACACTGTGTTCTTCATTGCAACTGGGTGTGTTTTTTAGGAGAATGAGTGTGCTCTGGTTTCCATCAGCGAAATCTGTTTATGGGCATCCAAATGTTCTCTCTTTTGAAAGTTGGAAGCTGAACGTCAACACCCTATCAACTATAGAAAGATTTTTTTTTTCCAGTAAAGTGGAGGCCTGTAAAGAATCAGTTTTCCCTAATCTCTCATTCTGCTTATTGAAAAAAAAGTTTGCATGAACAACAGGAGAACGGGATCCTGAAGAGAGCTGACTGAAATGTGGGTACTTATAGAAAACTCACAGATTATTAAGATGCTTGCAGGTATTTCACATGTACTGCACTGCTCCATTCTGGCTAGCTGTTATTGCAAATTTGTGACACTTCTGAATAAAATTAAGATTTTTTTTTGTATTTCTATTTTACAGTTATAACTTAATTTTCTCTTCTATTGTTTTGTGTGTTCCCAGCAGTCACAGCTTCATTTGCTTGTCATCCACAACTCACTTTTTTTTTTTTTTTTAAAGATTCTAGTTTTCTGATCATTTTTTCAGGTCATTTTTGTTTCACCTTTGGATCAAATATATTCCAATTCAATTCAATTTTATGAATATAGCCCAACATCACAAAGAAAAATTGCCTTATTGGGCTTCATGCCGGTAATTTTGCAGACGCAGAAAATTAGTCATAAAATATGGATAATAGCTAAAAACTAAACAGACTAAATAAAACTGGTTATGCCTGCTCTTAGACCTTCCCTTCTGGTAAGAAAAAAACTCTTCAACAGAACCTGAATCAGGAATTAAGAAGAAACTTCAGGGATGCCTAGAATGTTCCCAAAAACAACACCAGTTTTTAAATTTCTCCCAAAAAAGACAATCTTAATAAAAAGACCAGGAATGCTCTCAAGATACATCAAAAGATGATCTGAGTGGAAATTTTTTAAAAATTAATCGGCATTTCGAACTTAATTTTGATTGTAATTTTAAGGTTATTTAAATATTCATCTAAAACTATCTTCAGTTTTATTTATTCTATATAGATATACATCACCATGATAGGTAAATGTGTTAAAGAAAGAGTGGAATTCAGCACATAAATTGAGAACATTTCCATTAACACAATCTCCCAGGACACTTCGAAAAACCAGAAACTGCATAAAAACTGTATAAATTTCTGTCCCCTAAACATCTGAGAAATTAATAAAACATCTCCATATTCTAATAAATGTGTTGTTTTGTCTATATTTTATACTAATTTCATTATTTATTGAGTAAAGCTTTCATTTTGACAGGAACCATCAAGAAAGGTGACAACTGTTCTTCATGCTGACCATTTACTCTTTCCAGCCTTCATATAAGAGTCAAATTTGTTGTGTTGATTTGCTTGCTTTTACCACTGAAGTCAGAAAAATTTGCCTTTTTTGCTCAAAAAGAGGCATCTGGAGGGATGCTTGCAGAAGCGAAACACCATATCGACCCGCTGACTGGTGGAGGAGGGAGGCAGCGCTGGTCGAGTGGTGTGGTAAAGGTCAGAGAAGGTCTGTTTTACATTTGCAACACACTTTGTTAAAGAGCCAAATTTATGTTCCATACTTAAACAGTAGAAACCAGGGAGACAGTGTGGATTCCAAGAGAGGCACTTCCTCTCCAAATGCAGAGACTATTCTTCCACCCCAAGGACAATCATTACCTGAGGGGAAAGAGCCAGCGTGTGTGTTAGGGGAAGAGATGCTTATGCTGGCGCTGATCTTGAAAGGGCCCCTGAAATCAATCACGTTAAGCTCCCTGCAAAGGAGAGAAATCAATATGTTTTTAAAGGCGAAGCGGGCTGCTTGTGGTGCATGCGTGTGGCCTTCATTGATACAGCCAGAGGCATTCGGAGGGAAGCTGTTCCTGAAAAAGAACTATCGTGTGTCCAGATCAAACGGTTTCAGTGCCAATACTATCAGCAAATTCCTGACACACGTGAAAAATCTGTGAATGGAAAGTGGGGGTATTGAGTGTCTAAGTTTGGGGTTCTCATTATCTGCAGAATATCGGCCTCCGTCTGAGGAGCAGAAACACCTCACTTAGAGGGAAAATCAATAGTTTTCTGATGGAGAAGCTACGCTGACACATGTGAGCTCTGTGGGGTTGCATCGAGATAAGAGTGAAGAAAGATGGAAAGAATATAGACAAGTTGTGACTCTCTGAGAGAATTAATTGTTTAAAGATCCTCTAATCCAATCAGTCTTAAAGTTGATAACAGCAATCGCCTGCGCTGGTGCTGGCCTGGAATACGAAGTGGGAAAGAGGTCAGCAAGTGCAAAGAAGAAGGAAGAAAGAAAGATGGAGGGAAAGCAAAGACAGACAAGGCAATTTAATTTCCATCAGCTGTCAAAACAATGATAATCAATACACAAAGACACCCACTCCTCAACAACTTTCCACCGCACGCTTTCTTCTCCCTCCTCTCAGTCTGGTTCTGCCTCACTGTAGCATTTAGAGATATGTTCCTTTTTTTTTTTATAAGCAGTGAAAGCAAACTAACGGAGGAAGGAGAGAAAAGAGAATGTCACACAGGTCAAACACTGTCCTCAGCCTTCAGCTTTAACAGATCAACCAAACATCCTGTAAATATCGAAGAAAAAAAAGATCAGGCAATATATTATGAAGAGCAGAATAAGGAAAATGCATTCCTGACTACAAACAATCACTTCTATGATCAGTATTGATGGCGATGAAGAAAATGGTAAACACAGTTTGAGGTATTTAAAAAATGCAGACCCATTTAATACATTCTAACTTCAAGTAAATAAAACTTGAGCAGAGAAAAGACACCAAACTGCCCTCTAGTGGACAAAAAGAGAATGCAATTATTAAAGCAGTAGTTGCACTCATAAGAAAAAGTCTGTTGAACTGTAAATGTTTAAAACCTTGAATGTCTGAAAAAATAATATACAATTAAAAAACTAAACAGTCATTATTATTGTGGCTAACACACTTCTGTTACTACTAATATATGTCTTGTAACATATACTGTACATTATAATGCGAAAATAGCTGTACCATAAGGTTTTTGTAACAAGTAATTCACTCACTGCTAGCAGTTATCTAACACTTCAACTCAATTTTGTCATCTTGAATTTATTGTATATATTTTTTGTGCTTAATTATATATTAAATATAATTTTATACACATGACATGAGTGTCAACATCACCCTTGAACACTGATCTGTTGCTCTCAAAACTTGAGTAAAATGCAAGACTTGAAGGATTGCAGCTCTAATAGTTGGAGTTTATGCAGCAAATAGGAATGTGTGACTTAAATAAATAACTTAAATAAGAAATGTTAGTTTTTATAGCTAGTCTTCACCAAGCTACATTATCATAGCCTTCTTAAAAGGTCTACTGCAGGCTAAAAAGAAAATGTAGTAAAATGCATCTATTGAAAAAATTGTTATAATTGATAAAAATGAAGAAGAAAAAAAATATTAAGAGGTGACAGAGGAGGATCAACGTTACAAAAATTGAAGATGAGACAAACTGAACTATATGAACATTTTTTTGTTTAAAAGGAACAAGGAAAGCTGCAGAAGCTGGAGGAATAAAAAAAAAATCACAGGAATCACCGGGTGAGAATTAAGCACTCAAGCAATTTCAAGTTTCTGACAGAACAAAGAAAATGTTCTTTTTTAAATAAAAAAAAAAAGGTAAAGGATCACACAAATTATTGTTGACAAAAAAATATGTGATGACTAGGACCTGAACACACATTTTCATAAATATGACTCAAAGCAACACCAGGAGAGCTTTATTTAAAAAATTATGGTGGCTGCAAAGCTAGAGAAGAACTTATATCCATAGAGAAGACAGGCAGTCAAAAAAAAATTAGAACTTCTCTTGTTTATTCAAACCATATACAATCATTATTAAACTTAGAAAATGAACCAACAAAAATGACTCCGCAAGGGATAAAAAAAACAAAACAAGGTGACTAAATACAAAGAGAGGAAATGAAAATTGAGACAGTTAGAAAAACTAAATGTTACATGCTGAAAGGAATAAAAGTAAGCGTGCAAAACAACAGGACTCTACAATACCCATGGGGAAAAAATTAATCTACATTATCAGAAGTAATTCATATCCAATTAACACAACAGAAATTTATTTAAAGTAAGACAGAAAGCAGAAGGAAAACGTACAACTGAGAGACTGGAGAACAAAGGAAGTTGTGTTTATGGATAATTTACTAGTTTGAAGATGTCAAGATTTGTCACAACAGACAACCACACTAAGAGAATCAGAAATTAGAAGGAAGAAATAAAATTTCTCAACAGTAAACTAACAAATAAAAAAAGTGGGTAGAAGTGGGCAACAATTTAAAACCAAAATGAGAGAATTGACTGAAAACATAAGAGGAGATAACACAAACATGGGGGAAAAGCATACAAACATACAGCAGGGGAAAAACTATCTAACTATTCAAGTTTCAGTCAAATATGCATTAGATGACTGTATTTTGAAAGACTGTGCACAATGTATACTAAACACGTGTTTTTTTATTTTTTCTTTTCTCTGGATGTTGTCTCTCACTTTAGTTTACTTTAAAATTATTGTTAATTTATTTATCAATTCATTTTTTTTATCTTTCTGCAAAGTTGTGAGATATTTTCATTTATGAAAACTGTAGAACAATGCGAAAATAAAAAAATAATTGCAAAAAAAAAACAAAACAGTGTTGGGCCGAATTTTAAAGCAATTTGATGGAGCACATACATATTTGACTGAGACTGGGATGAGAAATGTTGTCCATCTTTCAGCATATCTCGTCAGGTGTCACAACAGCGAATGGGTGGTCAATTTGATCTGGCAAACAATTTTATGCCGGATGCCCTTCTTGACAGAACCAAATTTTGTCTAGGCTGGGGACCAGCACAGACTCGGGCCCCTTGTGGCTACAGTAGCGTGAAGGGTCTGGACTGGGGCTCTCTTTGGAATAAACTCATCGAGCCCCCTGGGAAACAAACCCTGGTTTCTCAAGCGTCAGTCGTGCATGCAGCCAAATGAGCTCTCCAGCTGCTACAGAAGTGAAAAATCACTTTAAGAATATAGAAAGATGGATTAAAAACTTTAAATGAACAGATTGAAACAATGACTTAACAATCAGCTGTAGTGGTAATAAAAGACGCTCAAGAAGAGCTTGAAACGTCTGACTTATGGTAAATGGCGTATACTTGTATAGCGCTTTCTACCCTCCTTCGAGGGCCCAAAGCGCTTCACAGTCACAGACCCATTCACCCATTCACGCACACATTCACACACTGGTGGTGGCTCCGCTGCCGAACACTGGCGCCAACCTCCCACCAGAGGCAATTTAGGGTTCAGTGTCTTGCCCAAGGACACTTCGACACATGGGCGGGCAGGGAATCGAACCCACTATCTCCCGATCATGAGACGACTGCCCTACCACTGCACCACGGCAGCCCATATAAATCATAGATCAAACATTACTCAAAATATGTAACAATATACAATAAAGACCATAATGCTAAGAAACCACAGAAATGAAACTTATATAACCTTACAGAAAAAATACAATTTTGATAAATGGGAAAGATCCTGGCAAAAATTTCAAAACAAAACAGATAAAACAGAAACTGAAAACATAAAAAAAGAAATTTGAAAGTAAGTAACAGGCCTCGAATGTAAATATATTGAATTTATTTAGTTTGGTCACAGGCTGCTCAGTGGCGCCGTGTTTAGTGCACTCGACTTAAAGAATAAGGCTTGGACCTTTTCTGTGTGGAGTTTGCAGGTTCTCCCTATAGAAACGTTGGGTCACCTGGATCAGATGTGCTCAGTTACTCAATCCAACTACCGGTAATCGGCAATTACTGAAGCAGGATTAGCTGCCAAACAAGGAACAGGGTTGGAGACACCAACTCTAAAGTGTCTCTAAGTATGCACGTGTGTGGAAGGGATTGAATACCCTGTGAAAAACTAGCGATCTGTCCAGGCTGTACCCCGATTTCTAATAATGGCAAAGACTAATAGTTGTACCCCAACTTCAACTAATAGGGATAGGCTCTGGGTTCCATGTGGCCTTTCGAATGGATGGATGGATTAATTTTGGCCAAAACCTATGATTGAAAAGTGTACCAAATTGACATGAAAACAACTCATAAGCCTAATGTCCACTGAGCGGTCCAGTCCGGTACACTAAGGAGTGGGATGTTACGGTCGGTATGGACGGACGGTACAGTTAATTCTGGTTAGCATTTCCACTCTGAAGCTTCGCTTCTACTGAGCGGTATATTTTCATGGCGTATGTGTGATTTAGACCGCTAGCGTGTCATTGCGTCATTGTAGACTACAAGAAAAGCAACAACAATGGAGGTCATCCAGCAGCTCGTCTTTTATTGCTGTACTTCTGGTGCATTGTGTATAACAGGTGTCCCTAAACTACGGCCCACGGGCTGGATATGGTCCTCCTCTACATTTGGCAGTCAGGGAGACTGCTTACCCAGCCATGTTGACCGTCAGAGTCAGCAGCTCCCTGCTAATGGCTGCCTAATCAAAATCTACCTAAAGAAAATAAATAAACAAAGCCTGCAAACTAACACTACCAAGGTCCAACCCTAAACTAAAATAACAAAACCCAGCAGTGTAAGACTGCTGAGGACAAAGAGGGGTAAAAGAACGAAAAAAGAATAGGATAGCATTTTTTTAAGGCAAGGATTACTTAATTGGCATTTATTTAATTTAGATTAGTTACATTTATAAACAGATGGCTGAGGTGCACATAGATGACAAACTTAATAGGTTTACATCTTGTTGACCTGAAGACCTCTTGTTTGCTCAACGCTTCCTCCAGAACGCACAGATTTATTGGCAAAGCAAAACTTTGATAAAAAAGGGTATCTTTTATGAGATAAAAGCACATATTATCTATGTTACACAACCCTGGTTACTAGCTGCACTGACATGATCCTGTTTGGCACAGATTTTCTTTTATTTTGAAAATAAGTAAAAAATAAAAATAAAAAAAAGAAGAAAGAAAAAAATCTAATTTTGAGAGATGGTAGGTTCTTTTTATATTTTTACTTTTGCCAAAAAATAGACATAATTCATAAAAAAAACATTATTACAGTTATTAAAAAAATGTCATGAATGGAAATCCAAATTTCTTAAAGGTTAAAGTAAGACTATGCGGCTCCTTCTAGGTTTTGAACAGTAGAACATGATTCCAAATGGCTATTTTGCTGTTAAAGGTTGCTGACCCCTGAGAGAAGAAAACAGTTATGTGGCCCTAACAAAAGTTTTACCCAAATGCTGACAAAAGTTTGCTTAAATGGGCATTATATTGTATATTGGTTTAGCACTGTTTAATGGGTCCATTTTACAATGTAAACGCTCAAAAACCGTGCCGTACTGGGTCGCTGATTATAAACAATATCTAAAAGTGTTAACACATATTGGCAAATTTGCATCAATAAGTTCGTAAACCCAATGTTAAGTCATTTTTCTGAATTTTTCAAATCAAATAAAAAAAACTGTCCATGAAACAACTGGAGTGTACCAAGTGAAAGATTTGCTTTAAACAAAAATAATCTGTTATTAAAAAATATATACATATGATCTGAATGTAACATTTCAGTACCGTTCAGAGTATGTTAAAATCACAATAATTTGACATTACTCAGAATTACTCAATAAATATAAAAGTTACTTTTAAGTCTATGGTGTTGATGGCAACCGCATGAAATCACCGTGAATCCCCAGCTCAGCTATTTACCACGCTGCCCATATTTGGGCAGGGCGGGGTGTCGCTGTCGACGCAGCCGGGCAGAATTTGCCCACGAGCTCGATTAGAGGAAGTGACTCACTCTGACGGTAATCTTACGTCGCTTACAGCATCATAGAGTAGAACAAGGAAGCAACATGTGCTCGGCACAATAACTCCCAACAGAACATCCGCACAGACAGGCGGGCGGCCACACCGAGAGGCGAGGAGCTATCAACGGCACGGAGAACCACGCGGTACCAGTAAGTGAGTGCTAGCTTGTTCTTGTTATGTTTCCCGCCGTTAGTTGTTTTAAAAATGTGGTCTTATTGTTACTTTGTTGAAGTTGACATTTTTATCGGACGACGTTCCTTGGTTTATTCCGCTGTTTTGTTACACAAACAATAAATAAAAGTAGAGTTATTTATAAAATACGTTAAAATATGTTTCTTTGAGTGGGCACGACTAGTTAAACCGTGTTTTTAAGCTAACACGTAACCCGAAACTACATCCGCTGGTAGTTGTTTTCATGCTAACTTTCTGAATTTGCATTTGGGGGATTCCACACAGTCAGCTCTCGCACACACTGTTTCCAGTCTGAAAACACACTCACACACACATAGGTTGAGGTTTCCCCAACAGCAGGAAGAAGACAGCTGCATACTTGCGTGTTTTTGTACCTGCAACAGATGTCCCAGGCGGAACACGTGTTCGCATCACGTTGCTATTTACGTGCTTTGTTTTGTGAACTTTTTGTCTCAGACGCAACAAACTGCTTTAGTCTGAATGTAAACAGAAAGTTGACTGAATTTCAAATCGCGAATCTCTAAATAAATTAACATTTTTATCATCTGGCAACTACTTTGATGTACTTTCAGACAATGCTGCTCTTAATCGATTAATCTCGTTGGTCATTTAAATAATGATAAATATGCAAATCCATATCTTAAATTTATGTAAACATTTCGTTGAAAAAGGGGAAGCTTTAGCCCTAAAACTTGTGTTGTTTTAGATATTATGATTAATTAAAACCATTAAAAAAAACACTGACTTACAATTAATTTTGCAGTGGTGGAAATTTGTAAACAAAATCAAAGTTGAAATAAATCTATTTAGTATTTTTTTGTTCACTAATATGCATCATTTGTTAAAAAAAAAAAAAAAAAAACTTTTAGGTCTGGGTTTTATCTGAGTGTAACATTGTCAACAAAGTGGAGACACACACAAAGCAAATAATCTCATCAGTGTTGCTTGAACACCCAAACATATGTCCCGGGTTATACGCTGAGGTCTATTTTTAAGTGGGTCAGGCTATGTTAGAAAACAATCTGAATCTGTCTGTGCTGGTTAAATAATTAAATCAAAGAACCCACACTTGAGAAGAGGAGTAAATGAGGCAAAGCAAACACGAGCTGGTGTGTGGATGTCTTTTAGCTCATTTTATTATCTAGTTAGCATTCATACAGGTGATGCAATCAGTTGCAACAGTGATCAGTGATATGTGGAATGCTACAGGCTGTTACTGAGCACCTCACCACAAGGACAGAGGTTGCGTCAGAATAATTAGAGGAAAAATTCCACGTTTTTGTTTTCTTCCTGGGAGTGGCCTTTTAAAAAGCCCCCTTTTTGTTAAAAGTACCAGAGGAATTAGACTGTTTAGTAATCTATTCCATAAACAGTTGTATTATGATTATTATGAGCATTTTTTTGTGACATTTCAGTTGTTTAAACCAAAAAACTATTATTTTTTTAAATTAAGCACACAAAAACACAAATATGTATAATTAAATATACAAAATTTTGATGATATTTATTTTTTAATAGTAAAGGTAAACACTAAAAACTGAGTAGACTTTATAAAAAGGTTTAAATCATCATTTATCCCACGGGAAGCAAGTTAAATCATACTTATTTATATGCTCTACTCAATAACACGTTTTCATTGCATGGCATCAGCTCCAATTCAGGTGAAAGACCTCTAAATGTACCTCTCTTTGTTGCAAGTTGAGCTGTGTGCAGGTGACGAGTGAAAGGCAAAACATGAATAGACCTGAGAACCTCTTGAGGAAAACGTGCAATTTCTCCAGCAGACTGACAACTGACTTGTAATCAAAGCTGCAGTTAGTCTCTAAACATTAGGCTGCTAACGCTTGAGTGCTCTCTGGCTACAACAAAACATTTGTTGGGTTTTTAAGTAGCTGCTGCTCTCACTTGTTGTGCCACTCTTCTCTGCTCTTAAGGGGAAAAGTTATGGCTACATCTGCAAGTACAAATAATAATTTTCCCTTACGACACTCAGGCAGACTGAAGCAATAATGGTGGAGCGTCAAAAACCACAAAAAAACAACAGTCTGCACCGCAACAGTTCAAGGCACCACTCTGGTCAAGGACAACAACAGCAGAGCGCTGTAAACCAGCATAACGCAGTTCAGCTGCAGAGTTTGGATTGCCCTGGCCTCTTTGGAGCACACTTCTCTGCCCGGTCGGCTTGACACTGTCACTCCACCTAAACAGATGAGCTATCAGAAGATAAACAAACAGAGCAGAGAGCTTCTTGGGTTTTCATTCAAATGTCAACACCTCAGTACCAAGTTTGCATCTCGTTTGACTGCGCACTAGCTGGAGCCATCACAAGCCAAAACCTGACATGCACCAACTCTCCTCAAGAGACACCAGTTTTTTATATTGTTCCCCCAGCTTCCTGTCTTTCAACTTAAAGTCATTTTAATTAACCATTTCTTTCTCCTCCTTAGTCAAAATGATAAAAGAGGTGAAAGCTGGAGTCGACTTCCTGAGACGCCTGGCTGTGGCACGAGGGAAGCTGGAGGAAGCCAAAGCAGAGCTGTTTGCTGAGAAGCTACAGAAACTATTATGTGACAAATATGACGACCACTGGTATCCGGAGTCTCCTAGCAAAGGCCAAGCATACAGGTAATCATCCAAATGGAGTCGATTTTCAATCTTTAATTTATTTTCTTTTTTATTCATGACGATGAGTGTTTTTTTTTTTTAATAACTTCTCAGGTGCATTCGAATCAATAAGGGAGTCCCCTGTGACGAGGTGGTCCTTAAGGCTTGTGAGGAGAGCGAACTCACACCCAGCATGCTGGGGCTTCCTCCTGAGATCACAGTGTGGATCGACCCAATGGAGGTCTGCGCGAGGTGAGTCATCTCCTGTGATGCATAGCGCTGGAGCAGACAGCCGTGTTCCTGCAACAAAGATACTGTCTAGGAAAAAAATGAGTCATCGTTACGAGTTTCTGTGTAGAGAAGTTGTCCCAAAGAATTGTGGGTAAATGTAAGTTAACCCTGGTTGTGTTGTTTTTTTTCTAACAGATCTGGAGAGAAACGGCAGACCCTTCACAGTAGCTTGCTTCGACCACGATGAGGAAAACGAAGAAGAGGAGGCTTTGAACGGAGACGACTCTGTGAATTTAGACACGTCTGATTACCATTCTGCGACTTCTGACTGTGGTTCCACTGCATCGAGTGACACGGAGGAGGAGGCCAAAGATGGGGAGTTAGACGGCGAGCGGGTGAAAGACAAGAAAGCTAAGCAGGAGGTGGAGGGGAACACCTACACGATAACGATGGTTCCCAACATACGGAAATGGTACGAAGATGGAAGAAGAACCAGAAACATCAGAAAGAAGGTACATTCCCTCCTGCGTTTATAAGTGTTTATTCATCAAATTTTCCATTACATCATTAATTTCTTTGTTTTGTGTGAGCTAAACTGAACAAATGTGTTTTTTTGAATAAATCGACAAGGCTTTTTAGAAAATAAATAACAATGAAAAAGGAATATGTTTCATAATTTGAATTAATCGTTGTAGTTTAAAAAAAAAGACTATCTTAAGTCATTAAAGAAAACACTAGTGTTTACACACAATAGTGTTGAAAAAAGTAATTTCTAAATATCCCTAATCATTTATCTACAAGCACAAGGCAAGTTAAATATATATCTTTTAAATTCGTGCAACAAAACGAGTTCTTATAAGTATTAGGCACTACAAATATTTTTGCCAAACTTGTTTATTAGGGATTTGTTAGAAAAAGCTTTGTCTTGTTGCTTCATGACTGAGCTAAAGCAACCTTGTTTGTGTACTGCAGGTTTTTCCAGTGACTTTGGAGAGGTTTCCTCTCTTTCAAGGCTGAATGATGGTTGAAAGTTGCCTAACAAACAGGGAAACTTGTTTTTTCAGACAATGAGACAATGCCCAAATGTCTGGATTGCTTTTACTTTAGAATACTAAAACCGTCTTGAGTCAAAAGATTCCTCTGACCACCGTTGTTAATCTTGTTGTCTTCCCGATCGCTCTCTTCAGATCCCTGCTAACCTGCAGTACGTCTACCACCAAACACCCGTGTGGCCTCACTACAAGAAGGCGGCTCCGGTGTTCCTGACTACAGTGTACGCTCCTCCAGCACACCCACCTCCTCCCCAGCAGGTGTTCGGTTATTACGTCTTGCCACAAGCTTCACCTCAGTTCATCCTGCCGCATGCTGCTCTGCCGTCCTGGGCAGCGGTGAAAGGTTAGAGCATCACGACAGAGAAGTGGAAAGAGCAGACGGAGAAGAGGCCTCACGTCCTTTCAACTGAGCCATATGATGATCTGTTTCTGTACTTGAGCCAAACAAAACTGTCTTATGATCGTTAACTTCAGGTTTGCTTCTTGCACAATCTTTGCTAATTCCACTGTTGTACTCTAAGCAGCAATACGGCACAAAGTCCAGCAAGAACTCTTTGATGCACTGCAACTGCATTCTGATTTTCTCATGTACTGTATTTAAAGAAATGATTTGAGGGTATTGGCCAGTGTAGGAGCAGTTTATGCCAAATGATAAACTTTCTCTGTTCTTCTGTGATGATGATGATCTTTGCCAGTTTGATTATCACTGTGTACAAATCACATTCAATCTCTGTAAAATGTGATTCAGGGTTTTTAACCAGGTGTAGCTGTAAATAAATAATGTTTGTTTTTATATAACTGCTTGTAAATACTAATAATTCAGTGACTTCACTGTTTTTGTTTTTTTTTGTTTCATAATTTATTTCGCCACCAGTGGATGGAGCCCAAGTCACATCTTTTACATGAAATTGTTTCACTTTTATAAACTGTTGCTCGACACAAATCCAACTTTAAAAAATACATTTTAAAATGCTTTCTTGAGATGAAATAATATTTATTGTAACATTCCTTGTGGGAAGAAGAACTTTAGTAAACTGCTTGCTTTCTCAGTCATTTGATTCTTGGATGAATATTTCTCTGTTTCTGTATCACTTTGAAGATTATTATTTTATTCCTAAAAAACTTTTTTTTACGCTGCATTAAACCAATTTTTATTGAAACTATGATCTCTGCTCTTTAGTGTTTTTTTTAAGCTGTCAGTGTGAAGTCATCCTGTCACAGGCCTGAAGAGATTGTCATCATTTGCAGGATGCTTCAAAGGAAGTACTCCTCTATGCTGGTGCTTCATTTAGCCCAAGGCCATGACGCTGTTCCTGCAGGTTTGGTTTGTGGAGGACTTGTCTTTGAAAATTGATCGAAAGGGAATTGAGGAGTGTAAAAGATGAGTACATTTATATAAAAGGAAAATAAACTTATTCTTAATAATTGCGCACAATGATCCAAAAACCGTTTGCGCATTGGTTTTTTTTTTTAGAATTTGATCTCTCCCATGATTAAATAACCTCTGCACTAATAATATTTATGTTATTAATAAATTACATGTTTTGAAAAGTCTGTAATGAATGCATGTTTTATTGACAGCATCTGAGCTGGTGCGCAAAATAATTTTTGTTTGAAGCACTCTTAAAAAAAAAAAAAAAAAAGAAAAAAAGTAGAGTACATAAAGTAAGGGCGCACAGCCTGAAGCAGTGTACAGATGGAATCGGGGCGCGCCGCCGCGCTGAACCAGCGGGTTCGAGCCTCACCGTGAAGGGAGGACGGATGTTTGGGTATCTCAGCCTCTTCGATGAGTTGCCGACAGGAGAAGAGTCTGTGCGCAATTCACCCACCGGGACATGCCTTCTCCTGACCGGGGGGACAGGACAGGACGACAGGAGGACGGCGCAGCGGATAGTCACTGCTGGGAGGGAAGACAGGACGAACGTGGCGCGCAGTGCGCTCTGGAGATGGAGATAACAAACCGCAGCCTGCACTCCAAAATGACCTGCGCAAACTGTGATGGTGCCATTCATCTTAACTGCTCGGACTCGACAGAAGTCTCCGTGTCACTTACCGGGAGGAAAGCGACACTCATGGAGGGACACAATCTTTACAGACTGCGAGACAGAAAACTTTTGATTGAGGACAAAAAGCGTCTTTGCGCGCTGGCTTTAGGCGCAGCTCTGCTGGGGATCCTGCTCATGATCATCCACACCGAGATATGTCCACACGTGAACGAGCCGGTAAGTACATGAAAAATGACCAAAACCATGTTTTGTCCAAGTCAGAAGGAGAAAAATTTTAACTTGGACTGCGGAAACTTTTAACGCAACCTTTAAAAATATCTAATGCAAATTGCCGCTTATCTCTGTAATTTGAATTTATGTGAAATATTTATATAGTGTACTTTCAAGAAGTGCATATATAAAGGCATCTACGTCATATTTCACCTGATTATTATTTCATCACACCTCCATAAAGCCATACCACAAAGGAAGATTTAAGCTTATCATTTCTTATTCATCTTAAAACTTTTCAAATGTGTCACTTAATATTTTATTCCCTATATCCTGTCATATGTTTTGCTAAAGGTTCATTTCTAAAAAAAAAAAAAAAAAAAAAAGAAAAAAATTCTATAATTTTTTTAGGTTTGGTGCCAAAAAAACTTCTTTTTTGTGGTCATGAAGTTGCAAAAAGCACAAACAGCAAAGCAATTTAACAGCCCAATCTGCACCTGGGTTCTGACCCCCCCTGATTAATGGATTCGTTTCCAGATCCACTGTTTGGTAGCACAGCCTCATGACATTAACATGCAGATCTCAGTGGATAACAATGCCAGGCCACACAATCAACAAATTATTAACTTCCCGACTTCCTAGAGCACACGCCAGCTCCACATGTGGAAAAAAGTTCTCATGCACGCCCTGAAAACATGTCCCGACTATACTTCTATGCTGTGAAGCCGGTGATTGATTACAGTGTCAAGGAGCCCCAACTTTCCAACACTCGTTAGAAGCATTTCTTTAAGTAACCTCACCTCTGATGAGGAGCTCAACCAAAAACACAACAAGAGTCTCCAATAAATCAGATTTTTCTTCTTCTTTTTGCAAATCAAACCAAGTGAGCAGGTGCTGTCCAATCTCACTTGAAAACAAGTATTATTTAAAATGCATCCCTCTCCTAGAGCTCTTTTGCGTGCAATCGCTTATTAATTTGATGATGTTTTAATATGAAAAGCCACAGATCAACAGAGTTTTTGCAAGGAAGGACTGTCTTAAAGTGCAACATCACAGGTTGTAACAACAGAACATCTTAATTGGAATATAGTTAGTGGCTGTTCCATCAAAGTTATATTTAAGCACCTTTACATGGTTGTGCATGCAAACCGGGTTATTTATGGAACGTTTTTCCACATTTCACTTCTTCCCCTGTAGCAAGATTGTTAACAGAACTGCAGGCTATCTTTCCACATCATTTAGCGCATAATTATGGTGTTTGCATGGCTAGTCTAGAGACTCACCGTATCCTGACTGGCTGTTCCTGTGCCAGGAGCCTATGCTTCTAAGTGTGCACTGGACGCAACCTTGTGTCATCATCTTCCTTCAACTTTCCTGGAACGGCTTACAGTTGAAAACAACATCCACCGTCTGAGTCTGGATGGGAGCAGAAGGTGTTTCAATTTAGAGGGTGAAATTAAGTCTGTCTGAGTGAAATTAGCTCAGAACCCAAGTGTTCCCTTTGTGTTTCCTGGGAAATAATTGAAATCGATGACACATCAAAAAAGATTAAAACATCTTTTTGCCCCGAAAAGAATGGATATAATGAACCTAGAAAAAAAAATTGTACAATTTTTTTGCTGCCATGTTTAACTCCATCAATCAAAACAAAACACTTTTTTATTAACAAGGTTTTTAAAATCAAACATATTACTTTTTAAAATAACAAACCTATTTTTTTTACATTTGTATTTTTGAAATGTTCCTATTCCGCTCGAAAGGACCTTGTATTCAGATTATCTGCTTTGCCTTGGGTGGCCTACGCTGGTGACACGAGCTCATTGTCAATCCAAGATTATAAAAACAATTGGTTAACGCACATGAAATTCACCAGGCTTAAAACGACTGTTTCCAACAGGAAAATTTGAAACCTGTTTTGGAAAAGGAGTTGTTGAACTCCACATTTAGAGTGTTTGGTGAAGCGCTGAGCTTTTGTGGGCTTTTCTAATTAATCTTGGATGAAACACAGACATGATGTGGATGCTACGGCAGAAACTGTGGAAAACCAAATAGCCTGCCAGCAGACGTCACAACATACCACCAACACGCTCAAGTTTCCTCAGGTTTGAAAGTTTGCAATTTTTTAAAAGCGAAAACCACTTCCTGTTTAAATCTTCCACTGCTTCTCCTGCGCAGGGATGGATGCATCATGGGCAGTAGCGGTTTTAGGCACGGGCAGTGCGGGCAGTAGCCCGGGGCGGCAGTTCATAGGGGGCGGCATCTCGGCAAAAACAAAAATTGGACCTCTATTGTTGTGTTCTTGATCTCACCAATGTAAGGATTCATCCACAGACAACGACGTGCTTGAATCGAGGCTCTTTTATTCATTCGTTGCAACACTTCACTGTACGGCATTCACTTCCGTCATGCTACCGCTACTCACTGCCACGTCACATGACTGACATGTACATCCGTGTATACTTCAGGGCCAGTGGGAGTAAACAGTAGTATCACCTTAGCTGAACACTAACAGTTAAACATAATGTAATTTCTTGACTAAATGTTGCATCCCCCTTCTTTTAAAATAATTAGCAAGAGAGAAAAAACAAAAATTAGTATACACTAGACACTCAGCATACTGCTAGAATTATGTGGACCAAACAGATATATAACGGAAAATCAGCCACTTTAACTGTTTAATCCTGAGCCGAACATAGAACATAGTTCTACAGTTGCATTAGAACAGTTTGACAATTTTTTTTTCTTTTTTTGTATCAGGGCAGCGATCCGCCTACACCCTTTACATTCTTCTTATGCCTTTTATAAGTCCAGGACATCTCTAGGTTTGACCTGCCGGCCATACCTGGTTTGGTAAGGAACCACAGTGGTTGTTTCTTCAGATGCATCCAGGGAAACAGGTTGATTGTTGTGATTCTTGCTTGCATCATGGTTGGTGTTTTGGATGTCCTTGATGTCAAGAAGATGACGCCTGTTCCTTCTGTACTCCTGTCTTCGTTGGTGCGTACAAGGTATGATCTGTCAGTGTCAGCTGGCTGATGACAACGCTGGTTTCCAGAGTCCATGTTCCTGAATCTGATGTTCTGTCCCTCATGCAGCTCTGGCATTGGTTTTGCAGACCTATCATAGAACCGCTTCTGACGCTGTTGCTGGCTGACTCTTCTGGTGTGCGTTTTCCTTGTAGCTGACCACTTTGGGCTGAAGCTGATGATGGGTGCTCGGCAGGATGGAACGCAAACGGCGACTCATTAGCAGCTGGGCTGGCGACCTGAAGTTGTCAACCGGGGTGTTTCGGTACTCCAAAGACTCAGATATGGATCTCTCCGATCCACCTTTTGCCTTTTCCATGAGCGACTTTGAGATTTGCACTGACTTCTCCGCAAACAATTACTCTGTGGGTAATGTGGGCTGGTTGTTACATGTCTGAAGTCCATGTTTTGGCAAAGTCCTCGAACTCCCTGCTTTTGTATTGGGGGCCGTTGTCGGATATGACGGTCTCTGGTATGCCATGCCTTGCAAAAACAGTTTTGAGTTTGTGTATAACAGCTGAAGATGTGGTGCTGTTCAGCTTTTCTAGTTCAAAATATCTACTAAATAGTCAGTCGTGACTATGTAGTTTTCATTGTTCCATACAAAAAGATAGTTGCGACTACTTGCCAAGGTCTGTCAGGGATCTGGTGACTTATCATAGGTTCTTTTTGTTTGATGGCCTATGTTCAAGACAGACAGTGCACCTGCTGACCATATCTTCTATTTGCTTGTTCATTCCAGGCCAAAACAAGATGTTCGTGCTCTCTGTTTACACTTTTCCATGCCCATGTGGCCTGTGTGTATTTTTGGTTAGGATCTCTGCACGCAAGTGTTGGGTATCACTAATTTCTCCCCTTTTGAAGATGATTCGTTTTTATTTGGGAAGCTCATCTCTGTGATTCCAGAATTCAGCAATGCTCTGGGGACACGCCCTTCTTTCCTCAGGCCAGCCTTCACTGATTGTCCTCATCAGCAGCTTGAGTTGCGTGTCTTTTCTGGTTTCTGCTGTGATCTCTTTCAGCTTGGTGTCGCTGACAGGTAAGTTGCTGTATACAGTGTGAACCTGCATGTCCATACCCTCAGCAAGGCTGCTGTCTGGATCCAACAGTGACTTCCTGGAGAGTGTGTCTGCAACAGGGATGTTTTACGGGGCAGTGGACAATAGTGAAGTCGTACCTCTGTAGTTGCAGTATCATCCTCTGAAGCCTCGAGCGCTGCTGCGAGTGGTTTCCGCATGATGAACTCGAGTGGTTTGTGGTCATCTCTAAATCAGGTGACGGCATAATGTACTGATGGAAGCGTTTGCACCAAAAAAATGGCAAACAGCTCCTTTTCGATCTGGGCATAGTTGGTTTCGCTCTCTGTCAGTGACTTTGACGCGTAGCCAATAGGCTGCCCTCCTGCAACAGGGCTGCACCCAAGCCATATTTTTGACGCATCCACTGTAGTCTGAGCTCTTTGCTGGGATCAAAGTAGGTCAACACTGGGGCCCGGCTCTCTTGTGAGCAGCTTTTCATTTTTCTGAATGCTTCATCATGCTGTGCATCCCATATGAATTCGCTTGTTTCTTTTTAACAGGTGCCGCATGGGTGCATTAATGTCTGAGAGCATGGGTGCAAACTTTGACAGATAATTAACCATACCCAGAACTGTCTTCTAGCTTCTCTTTGTTTTTGGTGGCTCCATGTCAGCGAACAGCTGCAATCTTGGCTGGATCAGGTTTCACTCCATCCTTTGTGATGAGGTGGCCAAAATAGCTGACTTCTGTGGCACAGAGTGTGCTCTTTTCCGGGTTGAGCTTTACTCCTCGCTCTCTGGAACGTTGCAACATGGCTCGAAGGTTTTTGTCATGCTCATGCCTTGCTCCTGCATAGATCAAAACATCATCAACGATTGCCATGACACCTTGCAGCCTTCGTAGGTTTCATCAACTTTGCGCTGAAACTCATCTTGAGCAGATTTCACCCAAAGGGTAAGCGCAGAACCGGTATCTTCCGAAAACTGAGTTGAATGTGGTCAGCTTGGAGGACACTTCCGTGAGCTTTATAGCCCAATAGCCTGACCTGGCATCCATAACGCTAAAGTAGCAGGCACCTGCCAGCTTGGATGTTACGTCTCAAGAGTGGGCAAGGGATAGTGTGGTCTTTTGATTGCTTTGTTCAGATCTTTAGGGTCAAGGCATACCCTTAATTTGCCTGTGCGTGGCTTTTCTGCTACAACGGGAATTGACCCATTCTGTTGGCTCGTTACTTTGACAATGATCTGTTGTTTTTTCCATGTTGTCAAGCTCTGCTTTTAGGCGATCTCGCAGTGCGAAAGGGACACGCTTGGGGGGTGGACCACAGGTACCGCTTTGGGGTCGATGTGAATTGTGCATTCACCCGGGAATAGCCCTATGCCTGTAAATACATCAGCATATTCATCCATAATGGATTGCTCAGGTCTACTGGATACAGACAGATGAACTTGACAAGCCCAAATTCTTGACATGCTCTAAGGCCTAACACCGGTGGTGCTTGGGTGTCGACAATGTGGAATTTAGCATTAGCTTAGCGCTCTTGTACTGACTTGGATGTCGCATTTCCTTTCACAACAAGCTTTTCGCCCCGTATCCATACAGCGGGCGCATTGATGGTGTAATATGTATTGCAGTCCCAATCCATTGAACAACGTGTGGGAATAAGTTGGCTGAGGTCCGTGTCCAATTTGAACCTTATTGATGCTTTATTTGGGCCAATTTGTACATCTGCGAAGACTTGGTCTGTTTTTTCACTCTCACTTCTTGTGGTGACGAATCATGAACAAATCTCTGTGCGTTCGACTACTTCACTAGGAATGTCTTCGCTGCATGTGTGCACGCCCTTGTTTTGTCTTGAGCGACATACTTTTGCAAAAATGATTCCATTTATTGCATATTTTACATTGTTTACCTTTGCTGGGCAGCTCTCCTGCATGCCATGCATATTGTTTCCACAATAAGAACAGGTTTTAAATCGTTCATTGCTGCCTCCTGCTGGACGAACATTGAAGTGTTTCTCTTTGGTCTGCTCTGGCGTGATTTCCATGAGGCCATTTTGGACGGGTGGCGCTCAATGGCGTGAACATTATGTTCGCTACCAGCAAACGTTTTGAGTTGAGCTTGAGCTATGTCGTGAGATCTGGCGATGTCAATCGCCTTTTCCAGCGTTAAGTCAGAACCGACGCTCAGTAATTTCTCTCTGACTCTGGGCGAATAAATGCCGAACACCACGCTCTCTGATCATTTCTTCGCTGTTAGCATAGTTGCAGTCCTTGACAAGTAATCTCAAAATCCGTTACAAACTGCTCGAAAGGCTCACTGGCTCCTTGTACTTTCTCATGAACAACTTGTAGCGAGCAAAAATAACGTTTGTTTTGGGCATTACGTACGCTTCGAAGCGGTCATAGTACGTTTTTAGCGCCTTACTTTCATCATCCGTGAGCGTCCACGTGTTGTAGATGTCGCGGCCTTTATCTCCGACCCAAAGGAGTAGGTAGCTGCATTTTTCATCCTCTCCCTTCCTCTTGAACGGCCCGGAAAACATTAAATCCACGTGCAGCTTGAATTTTCGCCATGCTTCGGGCAGGTTGCTCGCATCCCAGTCCATGTGCGGCGAGGGAACTCCCGCGACGTCCATGCTGTCTTCCTCGTTGCAGTTTCGCTTTTACTCTGACACCATGTTGTGTTCTTGATCTCACCAATGTAAGGATTCATCCACAGACAACGACGTGCTTGAATCGAGGCTCTTTTATTCATTCGTTGCAACACTCACTGTACGGCATTCACTTCCGGCATGCTACCGCTACTCACTGCCACGTCACATGACTGACATCCCGTGTATACTTCAGGGTCCAGTGGGAGTAAACAGTATCACCTTAGCTGAACACTAACAGTTAAACATAATGTAATTTCTTGACTAAATGTTGCATCTATGGTGTTTATATTTGTGTGGTGTTAGGATCGACCTGAAATAAGCGAGTTAGCGCCCCCAGGTGGTGCGAGCGCACCAAAAGCGGGTGCGCAAAATTGAGATGATTTGTAATCAAACAATCACAGCAGCATCGCAACGAGAAAGCGAACTGAGATAAGTCCACATCATTTACTGTATGCTTTACTTTTTACAGTGTCATATTGACTCAAACAAGTGGGGTAGTGATCAATCTCTCCCTCATTCTCACTCAGGGTGCAGGAAGAAGTGAAACACATCAGGCCAAAAATAACAAATGGAAACAGTGTTAAACGGTCAGACAACAAAACACATAAATGAAAACTCAAACTTAAACCCAATTCTAACCAGACAGGCAAAAGAAATGGTTACCCACAATTCCTTGCGCTGGCAGATCTGACAGCAAGCCCGCAACCATCACTACACACGGTTTTTAGGTTTCGTTTTGATCACGTGGTCAGACAACCTCTGGCGCATTTAAAAATGCTGGTCAAGGTTAGGATTACGTCCACCAGGGATGTTTCAAATGTGGGAAAGACATTTAAACACATTCAGGACGTGCAGGATCGTACATATTATATGCACGCAAAAACCGTATTTCTCGTAAATTATGCACGGTATTTCCAAGTCATGGATACGTACGCATTTCACTGAGGGGGGCTGAGGGTCTCTACCAAATTAAATGGACGTACGGGGGACAAAAGCGGGGGGTGTTTACATTATGAAACTTTAAAAAAATCAATTATTCCAAAAAAAAAAATTTTTTTTTTAATGAGAGAAAAATATGATAAATATATAAGCCTATTAATTAGTGACAAATTTTCCTGTTAACCTGAAGCTCCCTCTGTCTGAGGGCACTTGTCATGGATGACGTGGATACTGAGATCAGGTTTATTTATTTTAAAGATCTGAATAAAAACATCCGTGCACATCTCGGTTTCTGGGTTTATATCTCCCAGACAGTGAGGTACAGCAGCTGATATTAAAAAAAAACTCAAAGGAACAGTTGGCACAGCAGTGCGTCACTTGTACTAGTACTACAGATAATAACAATTATTTGAAATATTTAAATGTTCCTATAGTGTCAATACTACAATTGATACAAATAAAAAAATGAAAATTAAAATTTATTTTATTTGAGATTTATTACTTCAAAAATCGCCAAAAGTCTAGCTACAAAAGAAAGAAAAAAAAGGTCAAAATAAAAACGTAGTTTTAAGTTTTATTTTCTTGTCTTTTCCTGTTTTTTACTGGTTAGTCATTACTTTAACCTTAACATTTTCAATTTTTTTAACCAGTTAACTGGAGATTTTAACTGTTAAGTGGATTAGTTGTGAGCCTGTGTGCATTAAGTTTATTTTTGTTTCATCATGTTGGGTTCTATGTTTAGGCAATAGTATATTCATAAATCTGTTGGTAGTTTTTAAGATTAATATTAACTATAAACAACTACTCGATGGTGACAAAACATAATGTAACCAGTCTAAAAATGTGCCAATCAAAGGATTGAAGACGGCAACCATTAGCTAATTTTTTTTTTTTTTTGGGGGGAGGGGGGCGTCTGGGGAGGCTCTCGCCCGGGGAGTCATTCAGTGTAGAACCGCCCCTGATCATGGGTAAAGGTGCTCTTCACCCTGCTGACATGAAGTGGCATGGCAGAAGCCCTGATTTGTTGCATATGCATCTGTGCCTGCAGCTGTCAGTTCCCTGGAATGGAAAGTGTTTAATTACAAGCACACTCGTTCCAGCAGCTGAGTGTCTTTTAAAAACTTCTTTTTATGCAGACTCATTACAAACATTTTTA
Source organism: Oryzias javanicus (assembly GCA_003999625.1). Taxonomy (NCBI): domain Eukaryota; kingdom Metazoa; phylum Chordata; class Actinopteri; order Beloniformes; family Adrianichthyidae; genus Oryzias; species Oryzias javanicus. The sequence goes on from CM012452.1 coordinate 16,025,250, forward strand.
TTTCTTTTTGTAGCTACTTTAAACTTCTTTTGATTCTCCATGTGTAAAGCAAACAATCACAGGGTAGCTGTGCTTGAGCACTAATATTAGAATAAAAATGATGAACTGGTAGCATTTTGAAGTTTTTGGAAAGTTTTTAGAAATAGAATTTTGTATTAATTGCTACATTAAAAAATCAATATAAAGGCTGAAAGTGAATATTGTAAAACCCCTGATAGAAGGATTAAAGCAAATTAGATTTTAGAGAGTGAGAATTATAATTTTACTTTAAAAAATTGTAAATGTTTGGTATATGTTGAATCTGACTTTGCCAAAAATTTGAACTGTTTATCAAAAATATCTTTACAATTTTCCAAAATTTCTCCAAAACACATTGAGGTTCATTTTAGAAATAATGGTTTGTATCAAAAGTGTTGAGCACAGGCATTCCTGTGGGCTCTCTGTGGTTTGCTGGTGAACACATTTACCATCTACAGAGAAGGTTCCACGTTCATGCTTTGTGTTGGGTGTTTAGATCTGTAGTTTGAATTTTGTCAAAATAAATACATACCATTTTAAACAACTTCTTACTAGTCTAAAACATTTTTGCGATTTTGATTGTTACTTTTCTTTAGGTCTGAGCTCACCTGTTTGTTTCCCAAGAGTGAACTGCTGAATTTGACTGAATTTTCCTAAAGTTTAGTAATAAATAAACAATTAAAAGAAAAAAATTAGTATTTTATAAAAAAAAAGGCTATAGAATGGATATGCATTATGTATGTAATTTGGATCCATAATTTGAAACAGAATCAATACATTTTTTTGATTTTGTTGTAGATTATTTTTTACTTTTATTATAAACAAATAAGGTGACCTAACAAGTTTTTTTTAAATAATTGCTGAAGATTTTTCCCCGCAGAGAAGCAAGCTTTATTAGTGTTGTAATTAGGGTGTAATGATTTATCAATAATTTGATGAATCGCTTAATGGATTTCTATTCTTACGATCCAACTAGATCGATCTGTCTGAGACAAGCTTTTAATTGAATCAAACTGACTTGACCTACACCATTAATAATAATTTCAAAATAAGGGTGATCGATAATCAATCTTGGAAAATACCATTTAGATTAAGGCACGGTGAGTTCATTTTACTATAACATAAAAACAATCACAGTGGACAACACACGTGATGACAGCAAAAAAGAATAAACATTATAGTCCAATGTGTGGAAACACTTTGAATTTTGCAAAGACGTGTGCCCATTCAGTGTGGTTTAATGTTCTATTTCTAATATTGTGGAAAAACAACGTTATGAAACTTAAATATGAATGGATTTGACAATCATTCTTGTTTACCTTTTTATACACATATTTGATTTGCACTTGACTATCTTACAAGAAATACAAGGAATTTGGAGCACTTCACTTGCACTGTTCAGTACCAGTTATTTATCTCTGAGTCACACTGGTTGAATTTTTGGCTAAAGATGTCCTGGATCGATTTTAGGTTAGTGAATTGGATCCAATCGGATCATTCAAAATTAACCAAAACGGACAATGGATCAGATCGGCAACCATAAGCTATGATATGAATCAAATATTTAAAATGAATCGTCACATGTTATTATAGACAAAACTTGACTCATGCTAAAATACGTTGCCTTTGTAATGTAAAGCTTTGCATAGGCAGGTAACCTCAACTTCACAAGGAATTAGAATATACAATTTGAATTATCTGACATCATCACTTCTGCTAATTGTTTATTTATGGTATAAAATGTCCTTCTGCTGCAACCATTTATTGTAAAAACGGTCACAGATAAACACCTAAATACTTCTTTGGTTTTGTTTCCCTCCCAGGGTTCAAAAATCTCCATGATTATCAACGCTTTCATAAGCCTGTCAACTGGGTGTCTCCTGGTCCTCGTCATAGCTTTCCATTATAAGGACATTAGGGTGAGTTTCTCTCTCAGTAAGACATCTTCTTTGATTTTTTTTTCAAGTTATTTATTAGATTAGGTCTTAGTAAGAGATTTAACAGGAATTGGTTTTGAAAGAAGCTTCAGTTGCTGATATAGCCTCAAATCTTATTACCTCTGTTATATTTCCTACGTGCTTTAAAACAAACAGTCTGCACGAAAACCTCAGAACACACAGGTAAACACAATTTTGCAGCTGTGATGTTCTTTCATTTCAAGTGGCCCATCGCGGTAGTGTGTGGAGTCAACACACATGAGAGGATTTGGCTGAAATTAGGGAGAGTAAACAATCCATCATTATGCCCACACCAACACACTGTGCAAGTGCAGTGCAGACAGCAAGTGTTGAGAGACTTGCATGTCTGCAGTAGTCTGGGCTTACTTCTCCTGGATGACTTACTGCTTTCCTTGAGCTCCTTTTTCAATGTTTTTCAGTGTCGCACAAGAGCAGACATCTCTCAAAGTGTAGACGAGGTGAAAAAGGGCAAATTTAAGGTGGAAACTTCAGCTTAAAGCTCATAAAGATTTATATTTTGAGCTGAAATAGTAATTATAACAATAAAATAGATTATTTATTCAAGAATGTATGCTATTTCAAGCTCTATGTTGATTAAAACATTGAAATTGTACTTTCCTTCATTGAAGATGATTGGTTTTATTGAAAATATTGTTATTATCCACTTTAATGAGGTTAACTGACATAACTTTGAAGTGTCACAAAGAGCCAAACAGACAAATATGAATCTTAAATGACAATTTTGTGTTTAAAAAAGCTTTCCCATTTCATACAGGAAATGACAAAGATCCTGCTGGAATTTTCAAAATGTAATAAGCATGAATATTTTAAGCACCAAAATGAAAGTATGACCATGTGGTTGAATGCACGCACGACAGCAATGGAGGCAGACAGAAACGTAGTAGACAAAACTAAACATAATTAAGTAAAAATTACAAAGAACGTAAAAAAAAAAAAACAGCTCAAGAAAGCACTTATGGACTTCATCCAATACCTACAGATGGTTTACAGATATAGATAACAGCTAAGAAAATCTTTTTAAGCATAGTACTAAACTCCTCTACAGAAAAATGTAGAAAACCATTTAATTATTTTGTTATCTAGACTAAATACGTACAATTATTTGGTTCCTTCTTCAATGTAATTTCAGTTTTATTGCTTTTCAGGTTTCAGAGCTTTTTATGAGTTTGTCTTGTTCTCTCTTTAACAATTTCCTCCATGTTGCAGCTGTTTATCATTGACCACAACCAGGTGGACTGGCGAATAGCCATGACCAGCCACAGGGTTATTGTGATCATCCTGGAGCTGCTGGTCTGTGGCATCCATCCAGTAGGATCTTACTGGGAGGCGGGGCTCCATGTCAACTCCTCATTTGCCGGTCCACCCTGCATTTCCAGCCACCACAACAAGGCCCTGCCGGACATGGAGCTGCTCTTGTCAATGCTGATGTTTCTTCGTCTGTACTTGGTGCACAGAGCCATCCTGCTGCACAGCAAGGAGCTGCTGAGCGCCTCCTACAGGAGCATAGGCTCGCTCAACAATATCAACTTCACGTTTCGCTTCGTTCTCAAGGTGCTGATGAACAAGCATCCCACACGAACGCTGCTAGTCTTCATCCTCCTCTTCTGGCTCACAGTGTCCTGGATGCTTACTCTGTGTGAGAGGTAGGGAAGACAAATGCGCTCACCACTCACAAATGGACATACAAGTAGTTAACATTGTCCTGACACTGCACCTTGCACAAACAGAAAGTGTAAAACTAAGAATGGATGTGGAAACGTGGTCATTTCTTTCCAGCATTGAGCTGTTTAGTGAACGTAAGTGTCACAACAAAACAACAGACATGAAACTTTTCAAACTATTCATAATCCTCTTTAGTGTTGCCGCTCTGACAGCATTCCCCGCTGTAAGAGCCAAGTAAACGTCTGCGTGATCCTCTGCAGTCTGCGGCAGCTTGAACTCCGTGAGATCATTTGTTCATTTGTTAATGGGAGGTACTGCCGTCTCAGCCTTATGTATTTGGATTTGTAAGAAAAGAGCCTCTGACTGACATCACATGTAAAAAACACTGAGCTGCTATACCAGTCACTTTCCACATTGTTGGGATGCCAGATGATTTAAGACAGACTCAAACACATGCTATGTCAATGTGCAAGGCATCTGTCGACAGTTACTACATTTTTAGGTTTTCGTCAGTCGTTGCACAATTACACTTTTACTATTAAATATTCAGAGTAGTATGCTGCAGAAAGAATATTCGGGGGCTTAGTGGCAATTTTCTGTCAGATTAAATCTTAATATGTATTTTAAATAAAGGTTTTAGCAAATAAAAGGAGTTAGTTACTATTTTGCTATTGAATATTAAAGGGGCCATACCATGGTTTCCTTAAGCCTTTCAGAGTGAACTATATTCATATATATGATCACATATTACATTTGGAACACTAAAAAACAAATTATTTATTAAATATTAGATATATTTCATGAGTTTTTTCCTACCCAGAAGTAAAATGACTCCATGAGAAATCAGTGTCTCTGCAATTCTCCCATGAAAATAATCCAAACTTCTTCAAAGACGGATGCATATACCATATATCTGCCTTTAGTAGGTCTGGCCATCGCTACACTGGTTCACCTGGGACCGGGGGAGGGGGGTGTCGTCTTAAAGGAGCACCGTGTCTAAAGTAACAAACACCCGTTTCAGCTTGAATTTATTGAAGACAGGACACAACTGGAATATATGCGGTATTCTGCATCTAAAATGAACGTTTTTTTTTTTGCTGATCACCAATAGCCCAGTGGAGAAATTGAGTGTTGTTGTTAGACTGGGGGCGGAGCTGTCAGAGCAGACTCTTCCTGAAGGGAGCGGTTGGCATCGTGCTTAAGTCAGCGCGTTTCCAACCGCTCTTTTTCGTGGCTATGGGAGGGGCCGCTACAGACAGTGCAGGTTTTTAGAGGATTACTCTTAAATGCCTGAAAGGATTAAAATACCACTTTGGGGTTCTTTATAGTGAGGAATGAACAATAAAATGCATTTAAAACCTCAGAAAGTAGAATTTTCCCCTTTAATTGTTAAATATAGAATTTAATGTAAATCTGTTTTCTAATTATTCTTAATAGCATTTAGATCTAACTGGTAATAACATTTAATTGTGTTTTTACATGAAAAATAAAATTGTATTTTTTTAAAATTAGTTTAGAGCTAATGCAGAATGTAATTTCTATAATTGTTTTGCAGGCGACTCCAAGACCCAGAGGGAGCGGACCAAATGGACACAGCTTTGTGGCTCATAGCCATTACATTCCTCACAGTGGGCTACGGGGAAGTGACACCCAAGACTAGCTGTGGGAAGGGAGTGTGTCTCTTCACTGGTGTCATGGTAAATAGACGGACTGGCTTATTATTATTGGAAGTAAAACTATATTTTGTGCCAAAAACCCCATCAAAATAGGTTATTTAAATTGAAAAAAAAAACCTCTGGATTTAAGCTTGTTTCAAAATGCAATTTGGTTCTCTAGGAGTATTCATTCACTCCAATGTAAAATAGTCAGATTTTAAAGCGGTTTCCTTTTTAATTTTTCCTTTTTTGCTTCTGTGATAAAATGTTTGAGAAGAAACCGATGGCGTTATTTTAAGTTTGTCTGGGAAATAGTGTTGTCTTTTGACTTTTTAAAATTTGACTTCACAAAATTGCTCTGACAATAACAGGACAGAAATGTATTTGAGTAATGAAGGAAATGAAACTACCAAGCTTTTTCTGCTGTTGTTAATAACAAGTTCTCACAGGTTGTTGTGATACTTGGCTTAATTAAAAATCTTAAGATGTTGGACTAAGTTCAAATAAAAAAAAAAAAAAACTTTTCTTATAAAACAGAGAATACATTCAAACTGAGTCACTCGTTTCACCCTCTAGATTAGCCAAGAGAGTGGGGGTTTCTTATCTTTGCTCTTCTTCTGTAGTTGATCCAACCAAAACCACCTCCCCAACCTCTGGAACGCAGCCAACCCGATAACAGTTACTGCTAAAACATTTGCTTTGACATACCTTTTATTTTTTTTCTTCATCTCTTCTTGTCTATCCTCTGTTTTTCGCCATCCTAAAGGGCTCCACACTCTTTGCCTCTTTTGAATAATTTCATCCTTTTGCACTGCATTTAGTTTTATTTATTTATTTATTTTTTTGGCATTGCTACGTTAACACTTTTTCCTCTTCATATTTTTGCATTAAAGTAAGTGACTCTGATAAAATGGTTTACTCTTCTTCGCTCAATAGAATGCTTTATATTATTTATTTGAATGCCACACCTACATTTGGCTTTTATCATTGACTGTATATAACAAGTGGACTAAATTATCCCTCCTCCACTGCGTTCCAAACAGGAAGTACCTGCTGACTCCAAGAAGCCTTAATCCTAGACTTCGATGGAAGAAATAGTCAGTTATCACGCAGTCATTATATTGTCAGAATAACTATGCTTGCTCTGATACGTTTCTTAGGAGATTCTTACTAATCCTTTTTTTTTCCTCCTTTTTTTTTCTTCATTTCCAGTTATTCAGGTTATAAATTGGGCAATCAGATGTCGCAATAAAAATGTTTGGAGCTAACTAACCCCAAAAAAGTGACCTTCAGTTGGCGAGACTTCACACTCGCTCTATCCAGTTCTCATATACAGCCACTGGCTTTTCCAAATTAATTTGGGGTCAGTTTGATTAAAGTTCTGCTTTTCTGAACCTTTTAAGAGCTGATTTTAAAATGTATTTTTATTCATTTAATGTATATCTCCAGCAACAAGAAGCCTTCATCATTGGCATGTCTGTGCAGATAACTGCTGTCAGGGAAAATTTAATTTTCTGCATGAATTTATTAAAGATATGGTTGAAATCACAGAGAAGCATCTAAATAATCTGTCGTGGTTTTAATACACTTGATTGGGTTAAAACAGTTTTGTTGTAGTTGTCAAAGAGAGAAGAGGAAGCCGAAAGAAAAACTAAAAGAAGAAAAAGTGGTAGTATATGCTTTTATAGATAGCGGTGGAATGTAAAGGTCAAAACAGGTGGACTGGAGATCAGACAGACAGCTGAACATTAAAAGGATGAGGAAAAGACATGCAATAAAACACAGGGTTACATTGAGGTAAAGCAAACATTAACTCAGCGACAGTGGGAGTGGCTGTGTTTGTGAAGATAAAACTATCTGCTGTTGTTTGAAATTCCAGTGCAAACAGACAAAATTCCCTGGATCTGAGTGAAAGTCAGGATTAGACACCTCTGTCTGTGACACAGTGGAAAACTAGACTTCCTGATCTTTCCCTCAATATGCCTTGTTTTTATAAGCAACCCCCCCGCCACCACCTCTTTATAAGGAAAAACTTTCCACCATATCCATTTTTAGTTGGTTTATTGCCTTTGGCACCTTTACAACAGGAGGATGTGCCAACCTGTGACCAGCGTTTGGAAAAGAGGAGAAAATAGCAGAAGATCTACTCCCATCAGGGAGCACTGAGAACTAGAGATGCTCACACCTGTAATGTGGCTGAAGGCCTGTTTGATGAGAACATGAGGTTCACTGAAACCATAACCTTATGTTAAGTTATTCACTGCATGTGCATCTGAGGGGAGTTGTCTTTTTGAGTAAAAAAAATTCATTCTGTCTTTTTCTTCTTATTTGTTCTTTTTATGCAACCCCTAAAGAGGAAAATCAGGTAAACACGGGTGAACACATCATCAGCTCCGTCTGTTCTGTGTTTCTGGGTCCTGAGATGGGAATTTTTCTGTTGGTGTGTGTTTAATGTATTTTGGAAAACTCCCTTCACTCTGCAGTTCCTGGTCCAGTAATAGCAGAATGCTATTCTCAGAGGAAATCTTTTCTATTATTGTGTCATCGAGGCCTGTTGAACAATTTTACATTTGTTATCAATGTAACCAGATTTACTACAGACATAAAGATCTACACAAACTATTTTAGCATTATTTCCTTTCAGACCAATAAAGGAGGAAAAATGCTGCAGATTTAAGGACAGTTGAAAATATCTCGACTTCTTCTTAAATGCTGTGGCCCGCTCTTATATAATTACTGTGAAGATTCTTACTGCTGCTTGTGTGTTGGGGTTTAGGGTGTAGCCTGCACTGCCATGCTGGTGGCCACAGTGACAGAAAAGCTGGCGCTGAACAAAGGGGAGAAGCACGTGCACTTCTTCATGATGGACATCCAGATCTCCAAAAGAGTAAGTAAGCAGCTTTCGTTTTAGAAAAGAGGGAAATTGATGCATGTTTATAAAATACAGAAATGTGTTAGAACCATGCTGTTCAAGACTGAAGCTGGCGTGATGCATCAACTTTATATTTTCAAAATAAAAGTTTCTCAGACATTGTTTTTAGACTTAAAAAATATGGAAAACTCTTTTATTTTTGTTTTTTTTAATTTATTTATTTGTTTTACAATGCATCCACACCTACACTTCAGGCCCTCCCAAATGTAGGTTCACAATCTAAACCCACAGCTGTTGGTACATGCAACACACACCAATATTTGCCTTTGTTGGTGGTGCAGTATAATTCACATGTTTTTCCTTCTCTCCGACTCCCCTGTGGGAGACCGGGAGAGATTGCAGTTTCCGGGAGACTTGTTGGTGATCCTGACGAAGCCCCGCCCATCTGGATGAAGCCCCGTCACCATCCGTCACCATCCTGCATCTCTGAGTGGGAGTGATTCCTGGTGGGTCGTCTGTCCTCCTGCTCCTGGTCGTGGTCTGCAGTTCTGCCTCATCTGGACTATGGACTTAATCATCACTTGTCCCTCAGCTCTATATGAATGAACTCAGCTCTATATGAATGAACTCTACTCATATATGCAGTTTTAGCAGCTAACTTTTCTTTAACCGTTCTGGTATCGCCTGTCCGTCCTGGGATGGGATCTCTCCCTCATGTGGGAATCCCTAAGGTTTCTTCTTTTTTTTCCTGACTCAGGTTTTTTTTTAGGAGTTTTTCCTTACCGCGAGGGAGGGTCTAAGGACAGGGATGACCTGTTCTTTATAGTCTGTTTAGTTTTTACCTATTGTGCATATTTTATGACTCCATCTGTGCATCTGTAAAAACTGCAGGCATGAAGCCCAATGAGGCAAATTGAATTTGTGATATTGGGCTATATAAATAAAATTGAATTGAATTGAATTGAATATTAGCAGATAAATACATAAGGCTGAATATCCTTTATCTCTTGGCCACAGTGTGGCAGTTATCAGGGCAACGTGCTTTCCCCAAGAACAAGGATGCCTAAAGAATAAGTCATGCTTTCAGTGTAGAGAATGCAATATGTAAAAACAAAACAAAAAAAGAAGTCAAGTTTTGGGGCAAAAGGGGCGATTTCCAGCCTAACAGGATGTGGAGTGGAATGAATGAAATAAGCTGACCTTTGTAGATTTTATACAGGCTACTAATATATGTGTTGAAGAGCTGTGTTGTGGTATTTTTTCGACTTCGTATCAGCTCAAGAATCCTTACATTTAATGGTGAAAAGTTAAGAACATAGTAATGTAAAAAAAAAGAAGAGTTGAGTTGCTGTTGGAGAAACAATCCTTTATGCTTGTGCAGACAGACATGTGACTGTGGGTCTTTCAGATGGTTTGCATTTGTAAAAAGACTTGAGAATCATAACTTAAAAATGAATAATTAGTAATAAGTAAAAACCCATAGTGGGAGAAAAACACCAACCTGAGACGCGTATAGGAATCACTAATAGTTGTTTCTTTATGATTTTTTCTGTAATACTTTGTTTGACTTTGGTTTCATTAAAAGTACGTCCTCTTTTCAAAAGCTACCTTCCACTTAAACATTCATTTGTTCATATTCTTAAGCCATTGTCCCTGCTGCTGGAACCTAACCCGACCACTGATGGGCGAAGGCAAGATACACCCTGGACAGGTCACCAGTCTGTTGCAGGGCCTCAATCACGCTCATTCTCACTTAGGGACAATTTAGAGAAACCAAATAACCTACGAAGCATGTTTTTGGATGGTGGGAGGAAGCTGGAGTGGCCAGAGAAAACCCATGCATGGAGAGAATAACTTTAAAAGTAAGAGGATTTCCAAAGTTTTTACAGCTTTTTTAAGGCGTTGAACAGAGGAAATAATCTTATCTCCATCAGGAAAGACACAGCAAGGGCCAGGAAGTCGAGCTCACGCATGTGTTTATGTGTATGTGTGAAAACAGGGTCAAAGGATCTTCTGCACTTGTACACTGGGACCGACTTTTAAGTGTTTGCTAATTGAAAAGAGGGAGTCTGTGATTTGATAGAGCTTGCAAGGAAACTCCTCTACTTCCTGTGTTTCAGCTGTTTCAATTAATTTATGACAACTGTCATTAATTAACTGCCATTAACTGTCAAATGTTGTTCTGTAAGGATTGCTATAGCTCCTTAGCAAACAGTTTAACAGATCCTTGCAGTGCAGTAGCTGCACTGCTTTGGAGGATATAACCATTTCCTTTCTCCTGGTGGCTGCATCCTGTCTCTGGGTGCATCTTTACGCTTTGCTTGTGGTTGTTTTGGCCTGTGTGTGCGTCCCTCTGACCCATCTGGTGCAGTCCAGATTTACACTGATGGGAACAAGGGAAGACATCTGGATGCTAACACTTTCAATCTCTATTATTAACTCTCCTCATAGCCGGGCCGGCGTGACATCATCAAGTGGCACTTGCTGTGAGGAAAGCAAACAGACTTAAGTTTGGCTTACCTTACCTTGTGTGTAAAGATAAAATTGTTTTTTTTCTGTCTGCAGTTGGTATCATGATGGAAAGGGAAAGAACAGACAAGATCTGCATTTAATCGTCAACCAAATATTACCTGTTCTCGAATGTTTGGAAGATATGAAGTGGAGGAGATATGAAGTAGAATTTGCATGTTGACAGTTTTTTTTTTTTTTTTTTTTTTTTTGTCTCCTGTACCAGATCCGACATGCTGCTGCCAACGTTCTAAGAGAATGCTGGCTTCTGCATCGGACCAGCTTGACGAGAGCTAGCCACGGCGAACACCGGAGACACCAGAGATGCCTTCTGGAAGCCATTAGAGTGTGAGTTACAATCATGTTCTGGGGAAAGAAGGAGCGACAGGGCAGTTTGGGTGCATCATATGGGTCATTAACTCAGTGTCTCTTAGTTCTAACCACAAAATAAACCACTAATTTAGATGTTTGATAAGATTTGTTTGTGCCTCTTGTCTTAGTGTGGCACAAGAGGGGTAACCGGAATCCACTTTTGTCTTGTCAGATCAAGCTAAGGAATTCTCTTGAACCTTTTGTATGAGGTTGATTTGAAAATAACATTAACTGGAACCTAATCAGTTCACAAAGTAACCGCTAGGGGGATTGTAGTTCAAAAGTGTCAATCCTCATCCCTACAGTCTGATTCTAAACCTTTTTCTTGCCTTCAAGGTTTAATTTTATAACAACAAAAAAACAGAATTTTCATAAAGCTCATCAATTATTTTATATTTGCAAACAAAATATATCTTTTTGCAAAAAGATCTGAACAACTAGGTATAGCATTCAATTATTTTCCAATTAATAAGGATACTTTACTTATGATATTCTAAAGTCTTTCACTGAAGACATTAAGGGAAACTTGTTAGTGTAGTTGTTAAATTCCTTATCCTGTCAGAAATTACACATGTAAGTATGTGCTAACCTGTGCTGAAGGGGACTGGCCTGATTCATTACAAATAAACACTGTGGAAAGTATGAGCAGGAGGAGCCTCTACATGGGATTAATGGAAGAGCCCTGTAAGAACTACATCTATCACCCCTGTGCTCCAGGAGTCTGGGCTCTTGATCACAGTAGCGGTTTCCATAATTAATTTCTGATGGTCTTTCAGCTTTTATCCATCTGTGGAACTCCATTTATTCCTTTTCCATCTACAGGTCAGAAAAACCCTCCAGCAAAGTTTTACAGCACTTTAACAAACCCAGCATGACCCTCCATGCTGGGTGGTGGAATATTTGTCGGGATTTTCTTCCAGATTTTAGGGGTTTCCTAATGTTTCAGAACACTGCAGAGAGACCGTCAAGGGCTTTCACTGAAGGTTTTAAACTCATTCTAGTGGAGGATTTTTCTCTCAATATATTTCTATTTACAGTATATCTCAATGTAAATTAAAAAAAATTTTTAATTAAAGTACAACTGACTGGAATAAATATATATTCCCCCTAACACAGGTTTCGACATTTACGGCACCAACAAAGAAAACTAAGAGATTATGTCAGTGAGATGGTGGATCTGCCAAAGGTAAGCGACATTTCCCACTAAAACATTATGAAAAAGTAAAGACAAGGAGAAAGAAAACACTTTTTTGTATTGTTCATCTGTTGCTTATAAAGTCCAAATTGAGAGCCACTAAAGTGCAATTTCTACGTTGTAATTAATTTAAATGGAACGTAAACAAAGTTTTTCCAGATTAGTAAACTATGCCACAGGGTTTTTATTATCACTTACAAAATAAAAAGCTTTTTTATGAAACTTAGTGCACCGTGACAGAAAACTCTACATGAGCGAAGTTAAAACTGAAAGCAAAAGCCTGTTTGTTTGGCCTCATTTTAGAAGCAGAGAAGGCTTACTCACATTGAGTCTCAATGGGTTCTTTGCTGAATTTAATCATAATTAATAAACTGCGAGTGGGCAGTACCCGCCCACGCCCTCACAACCTCCTCCTAATATCCTCACTGGCTGAGGGGCTGCTACATGCCCTTCACTCTCTCCCTCTGCCCCTTGCCACCCTTGTCAGAGCTGCATGTGACAAAATCATGAAAAAAAAAACATTTTCAAATTTTCTGTTGATCCTAATATGTTTGTATTCTAGGGCATACCATTCTATTCAGCGTGAGCCAAGAATTCATCTATTAAATGTTCTCAATATTGTGGTAAAAAATGTGCGAGCAACAGGGGCACGCAACTTTTGCTAGCTTGCCAATTATCACTGTTCAAATCTACAAACTTCCTTCCATTTTTTCCCATGTAGTTTCCTTATAGTGCCTGAGGATTTAGGAGGCGATAGATAGAAATCCCTTTGAGAAGTTTAAATTTGTATAAGTGAAAGCTAATAAAGGTGACGTTTTTGAATAAATTCAAGATGGCGGCCTCTTCCTGAGGTCAATAGAGCTTTGTTTTGGGATGTAGGACTTCAACTGGTGGGATGTGTGTGAAATTTAGTGAAGATTACTCAAACATCACTCAAATTTCCTCATAATGCGCAAAAATTGACAAATTTAGCTGTAAATAGTAAGATGGAGGTCCTGTGACCATCCCATAATTATTTTAACTTGCCTTACATATTTACGACACGTTTTTTGGTTTCATTAGTGATTTTTTTTTTTTTAATCCTGTTAGAAATTTTAGCCCCTGTCATTTTTTAAATCAAGTCAAGTCAACCTATTGTCAAATTTGCTGAATACACAACATACACAGATTAAATTTATTTCCTCTCATCCCTCAGTGCAAGGCAGAAATGCTATTTACAATAACAATAATAAAATAATAAAAGGTGCTTGCAGATTTTTGTGAGTTTTTGAATATGTGGCGGGGGCAAAATTTTGCTCAAGGGCGCAATAACGACATGATTGATGAGCCTCATTTGTTGCTAAATCAGGCTTAATTTTGGGTTCACTAACCACAGATGCAGATGATCATGTGTGACCTCAGTGCCAACTGGAATAACTCTTATCGGGAGCTGGAGCAGAGGATCCTCTCCATGGAGCAAAAGCTAGATGAGCTAACTCGCTGTTTTCAACAAACTTCTGAGCTGCTGTCGGATGTCCTTCACCATCGCAACAGTCCAGAGATAAGGTAAAACAAACCAAAACTGCTGACGAAGCACATAGACACACCGCAGGATGTGGTTGCTGAGCAAAAGTGGAACATATCGACTGCTGCAAACTTTTCCTTTTTCTTTCCAGGTGACATGGTGACAAATACCAGAATTATTTCCTTCTGCAGATTTAAGGAGTCCCATCTGGAGGTACTGCCCTCCTCACACGCTAAACCACTCAGGGGACACCCATCAACTATCTCATCCTCTGTGTTGAGCGGCTGCCCTGTCTGTTTTGTTCTACAGTTTTGTGTTTAGCGTTAATGATGCAGAAGTGCACAAAGAACCACATCTCATGTACTGGATGGATTTATTTTGCAAGTGAATGAGCGTCGTCCAACCTGCTAACTGTCTGATGAATTTGATGATTTTTTATACTGCCCAATTCCTCTGGAATATTTTTAGACATGTATATATGTTTGCAATTTCTCTGAATGATCATGAACCTCATTTAAAAAAGAATAATCAACAATAGATCAACAATTTAAGGTAATTTTTTTTCCGCACACATTAAAGAATTATTTAATTTTTTTTTTAAAGATAGTTTGCAAAATATGTAGTTTTATGAACAATAAAGCAATTAAACTAAAATATAATGTAATAAAAATGTTGTTTTTTTTATATTTATTTATAAACAGACTGAGACCAAAATCTTACACTAAAGCACCTTGAAATGCTCTTGTTTAAGTAGCTCAACTACACCATCTAGTGGACGGGAATGGAAACTGTGCTTCAATGTCAAACAAATGAATCTTTTAATACATATGTATATATTTATCAGCAAGAATCAAACTCCCAATCCCTGTGAACAACTGTATAACTGGACTAAACTTTTCTGGAGAATAAAGAGAAGAGTTGAAGCCTTTTGATTCAATGTAATGGTGAAAAAGTATTTGTGTTCAAACCTGTCTTTTTCTGATCAACAGACACCCTTCAACTCAAAGCAATCAAGAATAAATGTTTGCACTTTTTCTTTTGCTAATATATTAAAGCATAACATGTACAGAGGTGTGAAGTTCTTATTCTGGTTTTGCATGGTTTCAGTTTGGTTGACTTTGCCCTTCCAAAAGCATATGACATGTGAAAGCTGAAGGGCTTTGAAAGATCAGGCCACTTTCACATATGACGGACTCAACTGAAAATTCCACTCAGATGAAAGTCTTCCCACAGCTCAAGCAGTGAGGGCGTGTAGCCTCCAAATGCTCTGAACACGTTGCAGTAAATGCAGATGCTTTTTGAAGCTCTGAAACACTGGCACAGGTGTGAGGAGCTGCTTCTGTGAAGGTGATGGGAATGGATGATGAGGGAGGGCTGTCTGGAGATGGTGGTTCCATGAGAAAAGACTTATTGGATCTTTCTCCACTCAGTCACTAAACACTAGATCCCCGAAGGAATGTGTGCCGAGCCCCCCTCCTGTACCCTCTACACACATGACTGTACCCCCATCCACCCCTTAAATGCCATCATGAAATTCACTGATGACTCAGCAGAAGTGGGTCTGATCTTGACGTGAGATGAAACAAAGGAAATCCTGGAGCTCTCCAGGTGGCACACCAGAAACCACCTGCAGCTAAACACCACCAAGACCAAAGAGATGACCAACGATTTAAAGAAAAAAAGGGGAACCATGCTGACTGTTCATCAATGAGCTGCATGTGGAGAGAGTGTTCTCCTTCAAGTTCCTGGGAAACATCATCTCTGTGAACCTTATTGGGCTTCCAAAAGGCTCAGCAGCACCTTCATTACCTTCGAGTTCTATGGAGAACCATCTGGAGGAGAAGCTCCAGGTGTCCGTCTATTGAACCATAATGGAACCAGTGCTGATGTACTGTGCAAGTGTTTATTTTGTTGCTAGCTCGGCTGCAGACAAGAAGGCCCTGCAGAGGGTAACTAGGACTGATGAAAAGATCATCAGTTGCCTTCTGCCCCTCACTGTAAAACATCACCAGGTCCCATTGCCTCAGGAGAGCCATGAAAATTCTGAGAGAATGCTCTGATGTGGCCATAACTTATTCATGCTTCTGCCATCTAGGAGGAGATAAAGATTCCACAAAGCCAGGGCCAGCAGACACAAAAACAGTTAATACCTATGGACCACCAAGCTCCTGGACAAAGCATACCGAACACCGTGATCATATAAATGCCTACAATCCCCATATGTACGCATTTATATGGTTTTTGCATTGCTCTTATTTTTATTTTGTATTAATGTCTTTTGTTATGATTCCAAATTCTTTTTTTTATGATTCCAATGACCGCCTTATATTTTGTCATTCTCCTTGTATGACAAATTTAAAGGCAAATCAGCAGATGAAAAATAAAGCATTCTATTCTATTCTATTCTATTCTATTCTATTCTATTCTATTCTATTCTATTCTGTGTGAAAGACATCTGAGTTTTCCCTTTTCATAACTTGATTAAGACTCATTCAGAAGCAAAGTGATTAAGTTGGTAAAAAAAAAAAAAATCCTGATGGTGAAGGTCCCAGGAAAGAGGTAAGAACAACTCTTGCAAAAACAACAGTAATACAGAGAAATAAACAAAAAAATAAACAAAAAGCATTATTCAAGAAAGCATGAACACTTTTTACTTTGGCGAATAAGTTTAAAATAAACAAGAACAAAAGATCAACAACAATATCAAAATATTATAACTACACTAACATAACATTAACATGTGGTTTACATTTCCCATAAGTCATTGTACCTGATTCGTTGCTATCCGTTTTCTTTTTAAATTAATAAAAATACATATAGTTACTAAGCCATTTGTTTTATGTATATAATACATCAATATGAATAGTGTATTGATTGTATATTTTTTTATAATTGTGAGACAAGTTTGTGGTCTTTCAAACACAAAAGTCGCTTTTATGGATCCGTTCTTGGTTTAAACTCAAGAAGGGTTATATTTTTAACACATTACTTACTATATTTATTTTTGTAGCTGATTACATGTCTTAGGTTTTCCCGAACATCACGTTCTAAAGTTTGAGATGGTGGAACCATTCTGCATTGTAGTGTTTCCAGACGAGCCTGTTTTACAGTCAAACAATAGGCGTTCGTTTTATGAATTTGGACATTTACTACGGGTGGAGTCGTACTTCTTGCTATACAGATTTCATAACCACTCCTTCAAAATGTCAGAAGAAAATAAAAGAAAGTACTCTACCGGAAACTGTTTCACTCCGGTTATTTAGAGCCGGCTAGACTCTGATTCCGTCTTTTTTCCACACTATTTTTCAACGTTTACAGAAATAGTGTTGCTAGATTTTCTTATTTTTAGCTCTCAAAATAATCCAGTTTAGATTAGAAATTTTGATCCTTCCTTTATATATTAACAATCCTAATTTATTTGACATATTCGCTGTAAATTAGAGGCAACGAAAAATGTCGGAGTCTGGACATAGCCAGCCCGGTATGTACGGACCAGGACGGCGTAGGAGGCGACGGCGAGGGGAACGAGATATTGGACCTCCAGGCCAGAACCTGTCCGGCCCCAGCCGAGAACGGAATACCAACAAAGAGAACGGAGGGTAACGAAGACATTGG
Source organism: Oryzias javanicus (assembly GCA_003999625.1). Classification (NCBI taxonomy): domain Eukaryota; kingdom Metazoa; phylum Chordata; class Actinopteri; order Beloniformes; family Adrianichthyidae; genus Oryzias; species Oryzias javanicus. Next base: position 16,042,630 of record CM012452.1, read on the forward strand.
TTTATGTGTGGGTGTGATCTTGTTAGGTGGAGACAAGAAATAAATGAAACCTTTTGCAATTAAAACGATAATAATGGTAATAGTAATAACAAAAACGCTTCCGAACAGGACGGGAGTGAGGATCCACCAGGCCCTCTGATTCAGAAGACTCCTATTATTCTTGCTAAACCTCCAGGAGACAGGGTGTGTATGATGTTCTGAGTTTTTCTTTCTCTTTTCCCAGTTGCCCTGAAGTACACACACCTACCATTCTTGAATTTCTTGGTTAGATGTCAAAAACTGTGAAAAAGTTAATTTGTAGATAATATTTCATGTCACGTGATCCCATGGTTTCTAACCCTCTGCAAGGCTAAACCACCACAGAACACATCCACCAGTGGGGCTCCAGTCCTGGAGAAGCCCATCATGCTGATGAAAGCCAGAGATGAGGGAGGCAAGCCCGGGACACCTCAGGAGACAGCAGCTCAGCCCTCTGGTCCTGGACCGTCCAAGATGGAGAAGGAAGGCCAGCGACCTACACAGCCTGTCTATCAGATCCAATACAGAGGGATGGGTCCCTCTGCATCCAGCAGCGCTGTGGATCGTAAATTTAGATTTTTTTTTTTAAACTAAATTTCTCTCTGATCTTTTCTTAAGGTTTAACTAAAATTGCATTTTACTCACATTTCCCTATTTTGATATCATCCAGCTATGGTTGGCCAGGCCAAACTCCTTCCTCCAGAGAAAATGAAACACAGCATCAAGCTGGTGGACGATCAGATGAACTGGTGTGATAGCGCCATGGAGGTAATTAAAGGTTTAGACAAGTTTATTTATCTATTTTTTTTTTTTTTACTATCAATAGATACATTATTTACTTTAGGTCCCAGTTCAAATATTAATATTTTTATACTTGGACTTTTTATATATTTATTTGTCCATTGTAAAATTGGTTCCTGTGGTCTTTTTAATATGATTATTCAGTTGTTAGCCAAAATAAAAAAAATCTGTATCATTTTTCAAGACATATTTTCTGCAGCATTGGAGGAATTCATCAGAAATTTGCCTCTGGTTTGTGAACGGGACCGTTAGCGCGGAAGTAACCCTATGTTGATATCCCAACATTCTGTAGTTTACATTCTTTCCGGCTAGCTTACAGCCCCTTACAACCCCAAGCTAACATTAGCATTGCAGAAAAATGGTTTGCATTATGTGAGCTATCTGGCTTCACAGTTTTGAGTCAGATGGAAGCTCAGACAAACAAAACTAAGACATTAGTGGATGGAGAGATGGAGAGTTATGAAAAAATAGTCTCATAATTCGGCTGTCACTTTTCTTCAATTACGTCACCAATACTTGCCAGTCCACTAGCTTTAGCACGAAGCTTTCAGCACTCAAATACACATAACAACAGCGGTTTAATAGCTCTAAAAAGGTCATGCTACAACAAAAAGTCATTACTTACATTTAGATGTAAACTTCTGTGCTTCAGAGCTCACCCACGTGAAGAAAAGTTCTTCTCACAGTTAACCCTCGTGACAGAGGACTTTGCATCCCTCCGCTTGAAGGGTCGGATTTAAACATTTACTGGACATACTTGCACTAAAAATGCACTTCAAATGGATGGGAAGGGAGAAGGGAAGAATTCTGACAGGTTCTTGGATTTGTCCATTTCAGTTGCTGCGTCAAAAACCTGAGCTTTTTCAAACTGCGGGTTTTATTTGTTCCTGATCCATCCAGATTTAAATGTATAAATACTCAGAAATACAGTTTTAATTTTAAATGATTTATTTATGTCCTCCATCATGAGAAATATTCAATATATAATATTCAAGAACATGTTAAAAACTCTGTTTTCATCAGAGTGGTTCTTTGTGTTGCTCTCTGCATTCTATGGTTAAAAAAGTTTTTTTTTTATTGTCTTTGTAGTATTTAAGAGACCAGACAGACATGTTGGTGGTGGGAGTCATTGGCCTACAGGGAAGTGGAAAATCAACAATCATGTCTCTGTTATCTGCCAACACACCTGAGGAAGATCAAAGGTAAGAAAGAATGTTAAATATATAATTTCCCTCATTTTTCATCCACAGATGTCCATTCCAATGAATGGACAATCCAAACATTTGTCTGGTAGTCTGAATGTTGACAAAGAAAGGGCAATTGAATATGTTTAATAACTTAAATAATTGAGACCTTTTATAATTTTTCACTTTCCTGTTGTTCCTCTATTACATATTTTGTGAAAAGTTTTCTATCATGATGGATATAATATGTAACTGTTTGTTCAGAATCGTTGTTTTTTTCAGTGTGGAAAATGTTATATTTTTTGCTGATTTTAATATAACATCTAATTACTCAGAGAGGGGTCATAGTGTTTGTATTTTAGACTTTTTTCCCCTTTTTGTCCTTTTCATTTTACCTCTGATGCAATGATGAACAGAAACATTATTGATTTGAGTGTATTTCCTGCTATGCTAGTATCTTGGGATTACCAGTTTACCTCAGACTGGCCTTGTTAAAGCACAATCACACTTACCACACTTGCTGTGTCCTCTCAGTGAAGATTGTGTTTGCTTGGATAGGAGTTACGTGTTCAGGGCCCAAAGTCAGGAAATCAAGGAAAGAGGAGGAAATCAGAGTACAGGCATTGATTTCTTCATCACACAAGAGAGAGTCATCTTCTTGGATACACAGGTAAGAATGATTGTAGATTTTATAGGATCTCTCATTTGTGAAATTTTCATCTTTTTTATTGCATGTTTATTACCCCAAAAATACATTTTTAAAGCCCTCCTGAAATTAAAAAATAAAATTATAAACCCATCTCATTGTCAGCCAATACTGAGCCCATCTATCCTGGATCACCTTATCAACAATGATCGGAAGCTGCCTCCGGAGTACAACTTGCCTCATACGTATGTGGAGATGCAGGTTTGTGGTTGGCCTGTAGAGGGCGATATGAGTTCTTTCTTTACCTACATGATAAGTTTAGTTTTATTTGGTTTGTGTGCACACACGCTTTAAGCATTTGTTGTTGTTGTTGTTTTTCCAACAGTCTCTTCAGATTGCTGCCTTCTTGTTCACTGTATGCCATGTTGTCATAGTGGTCCAAGATTGGTTCACTGATTTAAACCTGTACAGGTAATGACTATTATTTGTACAGAGTAATGTTCACTATGTGATCACACAGGACAAAAGCAAAGCCAGTGTTTCAAAAATAATGCTGTAATTGTTCTAAAAAAGGAATTGTTGAACATTTTTGTTTTTCTTATTTAAATGATGGATATTCTCTTTATTAATAGATCTAGGTGTTGCAGTTTTCTCAAACATAAATTTTGAAGTCAAGATATTTTAGAATTGTTTGTTTTCTTGTGAGAAAAATACATATTTAACATTTTGAGAGAGCTGAATAGAAATGTAGCAGTGTATGCCGAAATAAGCAGAGTCAGTCAAAGTTGCATAATCACCTGTAATGAGGCCGAAATTAGTGTCTTGTATATGTGCGTGGCTTAGACTTCCTTTGACAAAACCACAACTTCTCTTTCTGTATCTTGTCACAGATATTTTTCCTGATCTATGGAGACACACAACAACTATTGCATCTAGTTCTCCTTTTCTGTTATGAAACTTAAATGTTCCTCACAAATGTCCATTTCTGGCCTTGGCTTAGTTTCTGCAACTCTTTTCTGCAACTTCATGTAATGATTCATCCACCCTATCCATCTGTAGTTTCTAAAACTCTGCATATCTCCCTTCCTCTTTTAAAAAATGTGTCTGTCACTGATCGTTCAGATAACAACCTCTGCACAAGATGCTATTGATCTGTCTGGTCCTCCTCCATTCTTATGTCACCCAAACTCCTTCATGTTCTTGTAAAATGTGTTTACTTCTGCCACTTCTATAATTTTGGTGAAGTCCAGTACCATCAGTGCTCCTGAACATTCTTTGCACTCTTCTTCCAGATAACTCCTTCTGTTTCTCTTTCCATCCACACCTGGATAGGTCTCTTGAATACGCAGGATCCATCTTTCCTCATTCTTCCTTTATTCTATAATGTTTGCCAGCACTTGTATCCAAGTCCTTTTCTCTTTCCGCTGTCAAATACAGTTTTTTTTTAAATCTACTTTAGGTTTAAAATATGTTGTAAGAAGAAAAATTGCAATAAAATATGGTTTTAAACACAAAATCGACTTTACTCAACATGTCAACAAAAACTGTTGGTGTAACACATCCTACATGAGGAATGTTCATAGAGATCGATTGTAGTCTACAAACTGAAAAATTATCATTTTAGTTGCACTGTGTGGATGAAACAAGTAAATATGCACTTATAATTAACTTCTATGTTAGGTTTCTCCAAAGTGCTGAGATGGTGAAGCCTTCCACTCCCTCTGCAAGCCATGACAGCTCTGGCTCCTCAGGCAGTGATGATGGCGCGGAGTACTATCCCCATATAGGTGACTGTTCCCTGCAGAAACAGAGTAACAAACTAGTCGATGACATGAATTTCTTAATTTTTTTCCTAATTTTTCTTCTTGTCCAGTGTTCCTTCAGAATAAAGCCAGGCGGGAAGATTTCTGCCCTCGAAATCTGAAAAACATGCACATGGTGGTGGACAAACTGATGGCACACTCTCATCTTAAATACAAAGGTGCATACCTTAAGTTTAATGTCATCAAACCATTTTTTAAAGAAAATGTATTTTTTCTAAATTTATTTATAGGATTTATTTCGAGCAACAGCAAAAAGAAAGAATTATTTCAAATTAGTTTGATGAACATCAATATTTTACCCAAGCTAAAAATACTAAGTAACTGTAATTTATTCAGTTAGAGATCAGAAAATAAGGCATTGAAGTGGTAAAGCTAAAATTGCTGTCCTTTTTTCTGACTTAAAGCTTTGAGATTTTTACTCTACTGTTTTAGATTCATTTAAGACCATGAGTTGAATGTAAGACAAAAAAAATTAAAAAGACAAACTAAATTAGTCTGGTTTATTTCAGGAACAAAAAAAAAAAAAAAAAAAAAACAGTCAGAGCTACATTTTAATGACATATTTTTCAAGCTAATTTATACCCCAGAAATATTGTATAATCTTCAGCACTTTGCATTCCTTTCTGATGCTATTCTCTAAAATGCCTACTAACAATGTTTTAATACTATATATTTCACTTTAAAAATGATTCTCTAACAGATGGGTTGCTTTACAGGTACACTATCGATGCTGGACTGCAACATCTTTCCAGGCCTTGGACATGACTTTCTGACCACAGAGGTCAACATGTTCCTGCTTCCTATGCAAGAAGGTGATGGAGAGGATCATCTGACTAAAGCAGGTTGTTGATGACTATGAAGCAGTTCTATATGTATTGTGTTGGATGATTTATGAGGGAGATTTATACATATTTTCTTTTGTATCGTCAGGAACATACCCACTTTTTTCCCTGTTGCCCGGGTACAGAGGACACCCCACGTTCTCCTACATGGTCTCGAAACTTCGCAGCCAAATCCTCGCCATGCCTCGCTCTCAGCTGTCCCACACCATTCTGACGGAGAAAAACTGGTAAATAGGAACTTTGTTCATTTTCTTTGTAGAAATGAAATAGTGCTGTTTGTGTGGAAAATTTAGAAAACCAGTTTAGATTGAGTTTATTACACTTTAAAGTGACACTAGTAAAAAAAAAAAGTCTACATGAGTCTTACAATGACACGTATGTTAAGGTTTGTGCCTCTATGAGAAGTGCTGTAACTATTATTCCCTAAAATGAACTAACAAATGTAGAAAGAAATGGCAAATAATTAAAAACTCCTTCACCTTGACAATGATGGCAAGATTGTGCATCCAAAGTCGTCCTCTGCTGCTCTCACATTTCTTGTCTCCATCTCTGGTTTGAACAGGTTTCACTATGCTGCTCGGATCTGGGATGGTGTAAAAAAGTCTTCTGCTCTGTCTGAGTATAGCCGCCTCTCTGCTAGGACTTGGCTTCAGCTGCTGTACATATTGTACATTTTTATATCTGTTTATAAAAAGAAGTGTGAGCTTGAGGGCTATAGTTTGTTTTCTCTGTAACATGTGTAAATAAACTTGAAAATGTTCTCAAGTAGTTGTTTTCCCCTTTATTGATTTATTAATAAATTTATTAATATGCAAATTTATATTACATCATGAAAAAAAAAAATTCTTTCTAAAGAGGGTTTTAAAAAACATATTTAAATGTTTGTGCCAGAACAACTTTAATTTTCAGGCAATTATATGATCATGACATGCTGTTTTTTATGCACAAAAAAATACATTCTAGTCATGTTTATGTTCATTTGTAACACCACAAAAAAGTGAACATTTTGAAGTTAAAATATTTTTTATTAAATCTTAACACAAAATGTGACTTTAACAAAAATGCCTTATTTATTTTTGGGTGAATACATTGTTTTATTTTAGTAGTATACTGCAGAAGTCCTGTTACTTTAACCAAATGCATTATGGGAGAGGAAGCTTGTTAACTGATGCAGGACAAACTCATGACTTTGAACTTAATCATTTTGTTCACTTTATCCATGGTCTGACACCAGATCTCACTGTCAGGGATGGTGGTGGAGGATCCAAACGCAGGAGAAGACATGGTGGTAGACACTTAAACATTTATTTAAACTTAAACCATGCCAAAACCAGGAGAACAAACCAGTGACATGACAGAACAGCGCAGATGACCTGACAATGAGAACTGAAAACCAGACACTTAAATACACTGAGGTTGATTAACTAATTGAAAACAGCTGTGGATGATTAACCTGAACGTGGTGAGACTGATGGAAAAAACAGAACAAAAATGAAGCACTGAATCATTACACCCGCAGGAAGCTACACCGCTAAACACAAGCTTTAGCTGTTATTTTCATGGTAACAACTATTGATTGGTCAGACTGATGACATAATTAAGCCTCCAAGAATGATTGGCAAAGACAGTTAGAGGGGTGGAACTTTTCCAAAAAACAGCTAGCTGTGGCTAAATCGCGGGACCATCATTCCTATCAAAAAGTCTTTCTTGGAATCAAATAAACACAAAGAAAAAAAGCCTTTTATGGTCTTTCATATTCCTAACTATTCACTGTTTTATCAGGGCCTGTTTGGATGAAAACAGAGCTTATGTCCTGGTGATAGAAAATGTTTTTCGATCAGTAAAAATTAATAATTTCCCACGGCACACCTGAACATCTCCCACGACACAGTACTGTGCCGTGGCACATTGGCTAAAATACACGGATATAAGTGTGTGTTACTGTGTAAGAAAGGGTGTATAGTGTGTTGGAGTCAGGAGTATGAGTTCTACAAAGTGTAGTTAGGATAGTGGGCAGAGCGCTGTGGACACTGTTGGTAGTGGTGTCCTCACAATGTCTAATATGGGATTAAAACCAAGAGAGAGAGAGGGGGGGGGTGCTGCTGCCAAGACGCCCTACCCATCATAATCCTAATTAATGATTGTGTGAGAAAGTCAACTTTCATACTGACCTCTAATGTTCAATCAATGAGCAGCTACCTGTTTGTTTGCAGCTTTGCTCTAATTCACCCCAATAAACTTCAGTTAGGTTGAGGTTTGGACAAATCAGCTAAGCAGGGTGAAAATTCACCAGGTAAGATAGAAGAACAGTTTTTATTATAATAATATCTTGGGGCCCTAAAATGTCTTAATCTAAACAGATTTTGATTTTCTGGACTTTTCTCTGTGCACTGGTGAAACGGCCATCAGGGGGGAATCAAACCCAACTCCTGAAAGCAACCCCATGCCCAGGCACCAAGTTTCACACTCACTGAGCTGAGACCTGCTCATTTTTATGAAAATGTTTAGCTAGAGACAAAAAGTTAGAGAAAGATGCCCAGACTTCCCTCTGCTCAGCCATTTCTTTCTGCTCCTCTGGGAGGACCCAGCTATGGCAGGAGCACCCCACCCAGGAGAGAAGACAAACTATCTTTCTCTTGAAAGAAAATGTTCTGTATAAATAATCAAACACATCTTTTTTCCTTTTATGCTATTTTGAGTAAACACATTTTCACCTCCCAAACTTATCTAAATTTGTTATTTTTTTTACCAGTCTGGGGGTCTCTGCAGAGATAAGAACAGTCTGGGTTGGATACTAGAGTTTCCTTCAAAGCATTGAGGGTCTGCATTGCTGTTGGACCACACAAATGCATGTTAAGTAAAACAGTCACCAGGTTTGGCAAAATGGAGACTTGAGTGGTAGCAACACTTGTTATTGGCTGTGATGAGAAATGACTTAGTGACTAAACAGGCACTTAGATAACTGTGCACTACTCTCATAATAATCTTGTAACATGTTATCCTTTTTACAAAGTGGTTTGCATGACATTTCATGTATTTATATAAAGTATTGAAGGATTGTTGTGATTGCCGTTATAGACTGGTGGAATTGTGGAATGTGTGAACGGTTTATCTTTTCAAAGCATAAATGTGCCGCGTTGGAGGTGGTGCTTTTTCTCACACATTCTGTATGGAGATCAAGGTCTCCCAGCGGATGGAGAAAAGAAAAATAAAATACAGTTCTCTTTGTTGCGCCCTCTTTTAGGCAAAATTCCACAAGAAACCTGTAACATGTGCCAACAGGACAGTGTTACAGTGTTGAGGCATATCTCAGTGGAGAGAAATACAGGTAGTTCCTTTCTGCTCAAGGACAATAAACATGTTGGAACAAGTTGAGTTGTGTGAGAACACCTCAATGTACCAGTTCACAAGTGACAAAAGCAGCTTCTTAGATATAACCACAGGACATAAACATGGCGGCACTCTCAAACACTGCATTGATATTTGTTTATTGAGTCATCGGCAAGACCATCCATGAAAAGTTGATGAAGTCACTCTATCAACATCAGCTTTAAAACACAAAAGACTGGTGAACAGCTAAATGTATTATTTGTAAAACAGTTCTTTTAGATCCTATTTGGGAATACATTGCTGCAAAGTTAACACTATTTTGATTTTATAACCAACTATGTTTTGTGACAGTAAAGATGAAGGAGAACCAATAAGATGTGGAAAGATGCCGCAGGTCTAAAGAATAGTAAACTCCTCCAAGGGCGTTGTACTGGAGCGCAACAGCCCTCTAGTAGTGATCGAGATATGCAAGATTCCTTTTTGTACATCTTGTACCAAAGCTTCTTACAATTTGAATTCAGATACTTTACCCTGATAGGAAATAACTTGCCTTTCAACTTCTGAAGCTGAAGATTTACGAATAATCATATCTACAAAATATTGTTGAACTACAGTTTCTTCTTTATTTAGTTTTTACATGCTGGCTTCTGTTCAGTTCTGTGTGTGTGGGTGTGGGGGTGTGTGTGTGTACTAGGGGGTGGGGTTGTGTTTAAGTTTGTACACTTGACAACTCACACATTTAAAATGGCCCCTTGGGGCAGAATGAAGGTCGGACCATCTTCAAGGACTGCTGTCTGTTAAAAGCCCATTCCTCGCATGGAGGCTCTTCTTTGCATGTTGGTAGAAAGGAAACTTTTTGGTGATTATCTGAGCACACCAAAGATAATTTCAAATCAAATTAAGCAATTTTTAAATTCTGGTCTTCTACCAACAATTAGATATAGCTCCAAACCCTGTATTCCTGCTCTTCATACCTGACTTTTGATTTTCTTTCTTTTTTGTTTTTGTTGTTATTGACAATTTCAGCTTGCTCTTGAAGCACTGCTGCCTTTTACTGTTATTTTAGTTTGAACCTAAATATTCATGGAAGTGAGATTTTTAGCTGCCAATTTTGTCTACTCTGATTAATGACCTCCAGAGAACTACTTTATTTCTTCCTTCAAGCTCTACCACCATTTGAATAGAGTTTTCAATGAAAAAACCATCAGGAATGCTTTAAAAATAGCTCAAAATATTATAAGAGTAGGTCTTCAACTTTGGTATGAAACCACTGTCAATTAAAAATATTTTGTTGCTTTGCAATGTCTTGCCTGAACCTGTTGCACAAGTGGTAAATCACAATTGCACCCTTCAAATCAGTGAGCTCCTGAGAGCCGCCCATTCTGTCATAAATTTCCATAGAAGCAGCCTGTATGTCTAAGAGTGTGAATATCTAAATCTCTGAACACTGAGGCACCTCTTCTGTGGAACAGCCTGCCTGGGGACACAACGGCCTCATCCATGCTGAGGTTCTTAAAAAGAATTTAAACACATCTATGTAATTCAGCTTTTAAGTAGATCTGTTAGATCTTCTTAAAGACCTGAGATCTTTATGTGTAGATCTTTATGTGGGATCAAGTATGTTACTCTTTATAGTATATTTCATCAAATAATTATTTCATGTATTTTTTTAACTCAATTTTTAATTTTTATTTATTAACTTATTCTATTTGTAGTTTTGTATTCTAGCTGTTTTTATATTTTTGTTACAATAATTTATTTTAATTAATACTTATATGTTTTAGCTGTTTTTCAACTTTTCTAGTCAGTTAGGCCAAGTGGGCCACATATGGTTAAAAAATGGGCAGAAAATATGGGTCCCATTTGAGTTTGTCCGCAGTTTCTATAGTGCCCCCACCTGTTTTTGTCCACAATGGCTCCACTGCCCAAGAAAAGCTGCCTGGGCAGAGACCCTACTAGTTCTGCTGGCCCCTGGGTGGAAAAGCTCGCTCCATCCTGGACAGTGGAGCTCGCTATGCTGTCCACTGAGCAGCTGGCTAGCATAGCGAGCCAACCTTCTGAGACCCCACTTAACCCAATGTTTCTTAAGCCACAATTTCTGCCCACTTTTAAACCTGATGGGGCCCACTTAGTCTTGCTAAGCGGGTACTTTTATCATTTTAGACTGTTTACAAGTATTTGTGTTTGGGCTCACAGAGTAGCGGCCCTGCTTGTCCACTGGTCTCTCTTGTTCTGGGCCCACCGAGCTGTCTGGCCCTGTATGCCCAGTCAGGTGCATTGGGCTCGGGTGGTGGGGATGAGGGGGAGTTGTGCTGTGTTATGTGGACGCTGACACGCCTGCCAACAGGAGGACAGGATGATGTCAGGGTTCAGAGCCGTCTCCCCCTCTGGCCACTGGCGAGAGCAGTTTTCAGAGTAGTGAATGCACTTCTCCCAGCAACCCCAGCACACAGTTCCTGGATGCCGCTCACCTGACTCTCATTTGCTAATCAACCACATCACACTCAAGCACTGCATTAAGCCTCATTTACTGCAAAGTATCTTCTTTAGCTTCTCTTATAATCATTTCTCTTTTATTTATGTTTTTTTCTGTTATGAGAGGTTTATCTTATATATTTATTTCTTTTTGAGTTTTTGTTTATTTACGTTTACAGCACCTTGCGCTGTTTTTATTATAAAAGGTGCTTTTGAAATCAAATTAATTTGGAATTTTTAGTCATTTTACCAATCTTAGTAAAACATAGATCAAGTTTTAAACTTTTTTTTGGTATCAGTTGTTTGGAGTCCTACACAAACCTCATTTTGAAGTTGGGTTCTATAGCCCAAACTGGTAACATTCTGTAGTCCAAAGAGCATAGAGAGATTTGGTAACAAGCTGTCCAAGTAAGCAGGATGGTAGGCAGAGGAAATTTGCAATTATCACAATTTCAGGTCATAAATAGTCAATTACACTAAAAAGTTCCATGACAGTAAATATATATATATATATATATATATATATATATAGCATTTATATATATATATATATATATATATATATATAGCATTTATATATATATATATATATATATAATATATATATATATATATAATATATATATATATATATATATATATATATATATATATATATATATATATATAAATGCTCTTCTCACCCTCTGTTGCTGGTTTCTCACCCAAGTTGGGGTCCTCTGCTCAGGTCCTCTAACAAAGGCTTAGCTTGAGCATCCCTCAGACTTTCTTAGCTGTTTCTAGCTCTGTGCTTTTCTAGACTGAGATGTCTGAGATTTTTCCAAAGATCTGCTGTAGCCACAACTCCAGTTTGGGGGTTATTGCCCGAGTGCTCCTTGTACCACTGGCAACACTGGTGCCTTCACCTTCCAAGCTTTCTCCAGTTCTTCTTTGCCACTACTAACATGTTAGTCTGTATCTGGAAATCCTCATATAGGATCATTGTTCTCTCATTCTCTACCACTTTCTGAGATGTTTCACATTTTTACTTGGTGTTTCCATTCCATATTCTGCACACATGTTCCTGTATATTATTCCTGTCACTTGGTTGTGGCGCTCCACATGCTTTCCCAGCCAGCATCTTACCCCTGCAGTTGTGTGCTGGATTGCTTCAGGCAAGTCTTTGCATAGCCTACATTGTGGATGTTGTCTAGTGTGGTAGCTCTCTATCGCTCTGGTGATAAGGGCTTGTTCCTGCTCTGCTTGTTACTTGCCTCTAAATGCTATGGTCCTATTAATCTAAAAGCCAAAAACTTTTAAAGATCTGTATTTGATTTGGTAGAAAGTTGGCAACCTCCGTTCACCATATAGGTTATCATCCACTGATCTCACTTAATCCAGTAATACAGTCTACCAGTTTTAATTTCAGTTGCTGTTGTGATCAGTTTAACTTTCTTATGAAGCCTTTCACAATTGACCTTGAAAATCTTTTGCTGCTTTAAAATGTCTTGCTGGAACTTGTTGCGCAGGTGGTAAATCACAATTACACCCTGGATATCAGTGAGCTCCTGAGGGATCTGTTTTGTCTGGAATGTCTTTAAAAGCAGTCTGCATGTCTAAGCGTGTAGCTGAGGTGATTGGAAAACTTGAGTTAAACTATTTGGATGGACAAGATAAGGATTTTAAAAGATCAGTAAATTTAAAAATAAATAAATAAAATGTAGCTACAAGCAACTTTATTCACAAAGCTGCAAAACGGCTACTGCAAAACAGTAATCCTCCAATAAGGAGAGTTGAACATGGCACTGAAGAAAAATCAAGGAGTCGACTTTATTGAACTTAGAGCTGCGCTAGTCGACATCCAAATTAAGCTAACTCCATTGCTCCAGCTCAAAGCTAAGCTGTCCCCACTGCCACAACTTGTAGAAGATTTCCGACAGGAAAAGGCACGAAATGAACAAGATAATCTCCATGTTCTCTTGGTGAGAAGAGTGAATGATGTGGATCAACATTGAAGGAATGTATTACTCATACTGCTTTGTAAACCATGTATTACATTAGGCTGCAAAGTGCTTGTCATATACATAGGATGTGGTCAGAGACAGGTGCAACAACAGGAAAGAGCAGAAAAGAATTCCGTTGACATATGATGAGTACTTGCAGATTGCATGAATCTGATTGGATGACAGCTTTTGCATATTGCATGTATCAATAAAACCAACCTGTCGCGGAAGAACAACTGAGACCAGTGACCAGAGAGAGCCTTGGTTGCTATGTGACTGGTTCTCCGTCTCCCTTCGCGAAGGTGAAACTGAAAATGCCCTTTGTTTGAACTTTCTGTGGTGCAAACTCTAACTGACTTTTATCTTCTGAGATTCCTGACTCCAGACCCACACACGAAGCAGAATCTTGGATTTCTCGCTTCAACAATTGGCGCCCAACGTGGGGCTTGGGGAAGAAGGAACGTGAATTGAACGCGAACCGGAACGAACGGACTAAGGACACAAGGCGCGCGCAACATAATTAAAGGTAAGGCAGTACCTTTTTCATAAAAACTGCTGATTGAAGACGCTAAATTACTTCGTGTCCTTGGTCTAAGTAAATTCTGTGTTCACAAATGAATTAAAGGGCATAAAATAGTGAGTCTGAAACGTAATGAATGATTTTAAGTAAGAATATTGTTTGAGTCTGGGACTCGCCTAGATTGTGACGGATCAAATAGTTGTTTGACGAAACTTCTATAGAAGTCAGGTGAAAAACCTGGGGAATTGAGGCACCCCCTAATATCATAGGATCTGGGATCCTCGAGACCATTGTGTCTCTGGTTTGAGTCTGGGACTCAGGGGTCAGGGACCCCACGAAATAATCGAACGAAATAATCGAGTCTGGACTCAGCGGTCAGGGACCGCAAGAACTATGTAGATCTGGGATCTATTTGTGTGGGTTTGGAACCCTGAGACGTCGATCTCTAAAACGGACCTTGGTTTGGAACCAAGTAGAAAAAGAATAGATATAATAGGAGAACAACGGAATGAATGTTGGGCAGAATGAAATAACCGTGAGTGGACATTAGGTCACTGGACGGATGCACACACGTAGGTTGTGAATGAGAAATAGGTGTGATTGATTGTTCTGAGGATCATTTGAATCGGACGCAGTCCGAACCCAGAACAACTGTATTTTTCTGTGTAAAGGGAGCGATCGGAATTGAAAAGTTGGTACACTTATGACAGCTGTGTCCGCAGGAATTCACATTCCTGTAGAAGTTTGATACAGTGGATGTTCATAGGGTACACAGTGACTGATCGCCGATCCTCCCCCAAAAATTTAAGTAAATTTTAAAAGGTGAAAACGTGTTGTAAGACCTCTGGGAGTTAATATGGAAGGTGAATTTGACCGTGAAACTCATGATGACGGGTGGGGTCCGAACGAAGTATTTCTAACTATTAGGGAACAATTAGCAGTACTAGAAAAAGCGGTTCGAAAAGTTCATGATGAAAAGGATGCTGCAAAGTTAGTGGTAGGAATGACAGATCAGGTGTTAAAGAAATGGACCAAAACTGACCTAGAGAAACGAATACCTCTGGAGAAATGGTTTAGAGCAAAGGCTGAGGAAGCAAAAATGGAGGAAGAGACATGTGAAAAAGAAACAGAAGCAACTTCGTGGATTAGGAAGGGGAAATTAAAAGATAAATCTAAGAAAGCACAGCCAAGCAGAATCACAAGTTCCAGTGCCACATTAATTGACAATATTATTACTAATAATGTGGGAGCAGTTGTTCAAAGTGGCTTACTATATAATGACATTAGTGACCACTTGCCTGTTTTCACAATTTTTGATTTGTACCCATTGAAAACTAAAACTCAGAAACAGTTAAATTGTTATCGGCAGAGAACAGAAGTAACAGTCAACGAGTTTAGAAAAAGTCTGTTTCAACAGGATTGGTCAAAAGTTTATGTGACCGATGTGAATGTTGCTTATGAAAGTTTCTGGCCATTTATATTTCTCTTTATAATAAATGCTGCCCATTAAAGTTATTTAAGGAAACGTCAAAACTCACTAAGCCCTGGATGACAAGAGGACTAACTAAAGCATGCAGAAAGAAAAATAAACTGTATAAAGATTTTATGAAAAACCATACAGTGAATAATGAGATGAAATACAAAACTTATAAAAATAAACAGAAAGGAATATGAAAGCAACATGGAAGATTCTGAATGAAGCAATTCATCCGAATTTACAAAAAATAAAGCTGCCAGATTACTTTGTCAATAATGATCTGGTAATAAATAATAGCAAAGAAGTAGCAAATCAATTTAATAATTTTTTTGTTAATATTGGAGTAAATATAGCTAATTCAATAGACAGTCCCAGTAATCATAAAATACATAGCATAGACACAATCCTACAATCTATGTTTGTTGGAGATGTTGATGAGAGTGAAATATTAGCTATAGTAAAAAAAAAAGTGAAAACAAATCATCCACTGATAGTGATGGACTTGATATGAAAATCGTAAAAAAAAAACAATTGATTGCATCATTAAACCATTGACCTACATCTGCAATTTATCGATACAGTCTGGTGTTTTTCCTGAGAAAATGAAGGTAGCAAAAATATACCAATCTTTAAAAGTGGCGATGAACATCTATTTACTAATTATAGACCTATATCATTACTCTCACAATTCTCCAAAATCCTTGAAAAATTGTTTGCTTTTAAGCTAAAAGTTTTTTTTTTTTTTTTAGAAAAAAATGAAATACTTAGTGAAAAACAATATGGATTTAGGTCACAAAGATCTACAGCGCTGGCTCTAATAGAGCTAACTGAAAAGATTACAACTGCTGTAGATAACAAACAATACACAGTTGGAGTGTTCATCGATCTACAAAAAGCATTTGATACGATTAATCATGATTTACTGTTATCTAAACTATCTATGTATGGGATTAGAGGTCTGTCATTCCAGTGGCTCAAAAGTTATCTAACTAATAGACAACAGTATGTCCAAGTAAATGGAACAAATTCAAACCATCAACAGATCACTACTGGAGGGCCACAAGGATCAGTATTAGGTCCCCTACTTTTTATTTTATTTATAAATGATATTTACAAAGTTTCCAAAATAACCCAGTTTTTGTTGTTTGCTGATGACACATCCATTTTCCACTCTGGATCAAATGTACTTGAGCTGATGGTAACGCTAAAAGAAGAAATAACTAAAGTGAAAAATTGGTTTTCTGAAAATAAGTTATATTTGAATTGGGAGAAAACAAAGTTTATGATTTTTAGTAATCGGCAAACAGATGAAAATTTAACATTAAACATTGGTCAAGTTAACATTTGCAAAGTAAGTGAAATAAAATTTCTAGGAGTTATTTTGGATGAAAAGTTGAAATGGAAATCTCACATTAATCATTTGAAAAAGAAAATTAGCAAAAATATTGGAATTCTTTACAGAGTAAAAGATATATTTAATAGTCAATGCTTACGCATGTTATATTGTTCCTTTATTTTGCCATATTTTAGTTACTGCCTTGAAATCTGGGGAAAAGCATATTCAGTTCATACAAAGCCTTTATTTATCTTACAGAAAAAAGCAATAAGAATAATCAACAAAAAAGGCATGAACAATAAACCATATATATATGAGCTTCGCAGAAAGTAAAATATTGGGAACAATGGCTTTAGATGGTACTTGAAAAACAGTGGATCAATGGGAAGATGAAAATCACAGAAAACAGCGAGTAGATTATTGCATGGGTCGCAGCAGCATCACAACGCCCCCACATATGACAACTCGCGCCTCAACAGGAAGCAGGGCAGGAAGCAGAGCAGCCAGCGTGTGCGGAGAGCTAGATGACGAGAAACCACCTTTTACACCGGCTCAGCTTGGCTCAGCCGAACCACAGAAACCGTCATATGAAATGTTATCTAGGTCAGGGAGAAGTCTGCAACAGCCCTTACTGCAAACAGGACAGACTGACATAAAATACAAGCCATACAACCTAGGTGATCTAACCACACTATGTGACAATCGCGCAATAGCTCCACGCTGTATGACTTCCTCTGCGGCCGGGGAGGTCGAACAGACAGCAGATACGATCGACGAACCGGATGACACACTTTTCAGCAGGGCCGTGCAGAGACATTTGGAGGCAGGTGCCGAGCACCAGCGCCCCCCCTCTGCACGTGCCTGCTTTTCAGCGATCACAGTTTTGGATCGGAAAAGCGCTTAGAGAAAAGTTTCCACTACCAACGGGCTAGTATCCCTAAATTTACCTGGGATCCCTTGAAAACGCCACGTCAGTTTCTGGAGGAGTGCAAAACTATGTGGGAAAACCAGACAGGGATTAATCCTAACAGAGACACACCCCAAAGAGAATGGTACAGGAGCGCTCTGTTAGAAGGAGCTCCCACTGCAGTACAAAACGCCATGAAAGAAAACCCAGACCTCCCAGGTGCCGACTCCACTGTGTGGACAGACATTTTATTCATCACCTGACTCGCGCACGGGACGAAAAGACTAAAGCAGATGACCAGATAAAAGACCTTCAGACTCAATTACTTAAAATGCAGATAGCAGAGGCACGCCAAAAGGGGGTGCATAAAGAGAAGATAAGAAAACTGCAAAAATAATGTATGAGGGCCTGGAGGTAGCAGCGCACCCGCTGCCACTCCATTACCTCCGCCACCTTTACAGTACGCACAGCAGGGGTCTATGGGGATGGGACAGCCAGGCCCGGGGAGGCTCAGTGGGGACCACAGATGGATAGGGGCAATGATGTTTGCTTCCTCTGTGGAAGTCTTGGACATTGGACACGCAACTGTCCATATGGAGCAGGACGACCCAGCCGCCCGTTCAGAGGACGAGGAAATGGTAGAGGGCCTCCCCGAGGGAGACCGATGATGAGAGGCAGAGGTCCAGCTCGCCAGATGCCTACAGGACAGTGGATGGCCCAAATGCTTGGGATCCCTCCCACCAATGACGCTCCCCACCGAGCACTCGAAGCAGGGCACGGCAGACCCCATGCTGCTTCTGGACATTGAGGGTCAGCGCAAACCTTTCCAGGTGGACACAGGACACATGGTCCACCCTGAATATTGTAAACCCAGCTGCTCTCTCTACACGCACAACATCCATGGTGGGGCTTCTCGGGGGAAGAACAGACTCTGCCTTTCACAAAACTCTGCAGACCGCGCTGGGTCCGCAGCGGTTGATCACACCAGTTTCTTTCTCTCTGCTTACCTGTCAACCTCATGGGACGAGATTGTTGATGAAATTGGGAGCCACATATCTCTGTGGCGCTGGCGAGATGGACTACAAGTGACTCTGAAAATGGCACCTCTTACACCTGCTCAGACCCACCAGAGGTCGAGCTCCGTGCAGTACCTGTTGAGCCCTCTACCAGAAAAGCACGTGGACATTTACTGGGGACTACTGCAACCAAGACCCCACAGGGGCGGCGTGTTGTCTCTTTATCTGTCTTGGAAACCCTGGGTTCCACCCTGGGGCCTTATGTTTCACCTCGTGACCCCTTACATGTAACTTTGTACTATGACAGAACAGAAGATGACACCTACAAACACGCTTTCCAGACTGACATAGAAGGTGACACATGGACTATTAGAACAGGAGACTTGTTTATCGCACCTGACTCTCAGTGGAACACACCATACTTCCTGTAGAAAAAAAGAATACTGGTAAATATCGCATGCCGCATGACCTCAGAGCCGTTAACGAAGTGCTATTAACCCCACTGTTCCAGTGCCTAATCCATACGTGCTCTAACTAACATCTCACCTTCTCATTGCTGGTTTAGCTGTATAGATCTAGCCAACGCTTTTTTCTCACTCCACTGCATCCACCTGTAGAGACATCTTTGCTTTCACATATCAGGGTGTGCAAATGAGATACACCGCCTACCACAGGGTTTTGCGCTCTCTCCAGGAAATCTTTAACCAAATCCTGAAAGAATCTCTATCCCATGCGAGCTGGCCTCAAAACGCACCCTCATCTTAAGTATAGATGATCTCCTCATCGCTGCTCCCAACAGTAGACGAGTGTTTAACTGCCACAGGCACAGTGTTATACATCTGGCTAACACGGGTACAAAGTTAGCCGCGAAAAGTTGCAAATCTGTAGACGCCAAGTTGAGTTCCTGGGCCGCGTTATATCACAGTCAGGAACAAGCGTGTCCGCCACACATAGATCTGCTGTCCTTTCGCACCCTCAACCGCAGACAGTGAAAGCATGTTGTCATTCCTGGGGCTGACTGGATATAGCAGATCCTACATCCCAATTATGCACGCTAACACGACCTCTACGTGACATGGTAAAGAACAGGGCATGCGAAACCTATCTGCTAAATTAAATTGGACCGTTGAAGCTGAGGAGGCCTTCACCACAGTGAAGCAGACCCTCTCATCAGCAGCAGACTCGCTACTACAGATTACACACAACCTTTTTTCTTGGATGTTTCTGAAACAGGAATGAGCTAACGGTGTCCTGTTTCAGAAAAAGGGGGGAGTAAGAAGAGTGTTAATGTATCACGTTCACACACGAAGGAATAAACATGGCAGAAAATTCACCACAGGAACCCACATGTGTGTACTGACCTCGTGGCAAAAGAAAGATAAAGTAGAGCAGACCTAGAAGCCACACCATACCAGGAGCTGTGAACTATATACAGATGGATGTTGTTTTTGCGATCCCATAGGAGGACTGAAGTCAGCATATGCAGTGGTAGAGGAACAACAGAGGCCATCTATTTACGGTAAAAACAGGAATACTAGAAGGATCAGGCTACATGACAGGAAGTATGATGGTGGAGAACTTCCTCTCTGAATGCACGGTGTGCAGGGAGCACAATGTAAAGCCAGGGGTAAAAGTACATCTGGGAACTTCCGCGGAAGTGACCGCCCTGGTAGAGAAATAATCATTGACTACACGGACATGATTGAAACAGTCAAAGGTTGCCGGTATCTGTTGGTGTGTGGTGGACGCATTTTCAAGGTGGCCAGAAGCATGGCCAGCGAGAAAAGAGGACAGCAAACAGTGATTAAATGCTTGGTGAACGATTACATACCCAGACATGGTTTTCCTCGAAAAATCCGATCAGACAACGGCACACACTTCCGTGCAAAAGATCTGACAGAAGTGGAAAGATGTTTAGGGCTGAAGCATGCATATGGTACAGTTTATCACCCCCAGTCTCAAGGAAAGGTCGAAAAGAATATATCGAACCATCAAAACCAAATTGGCAAAATTCTGTGCACAGACTAAATTAAACTGGGTTGATGCGTTACCTCTAGCTCTCATGTCAATTAGATGTTCTGTCTCCCGAGCCTATAATTACACACCCCATGAGCTCCATACAGGTCGTGTCTTCCCTGGACCACATGCGACCTGTCCAGGCCAGCAGATGCACGCCGCCAGACCAGCGTATCAGGTACACTATCACACACTTAACAAACTAGTCCAAGCTCTTTCCAGGTTGCCCAGACCAACCGCTGGTGAAAAGGGGGAGAAAGGAGCAGACCCGGAGGTGCGTTGGGTGTTGCTGAAGGTGTTGAAAAGGAAGTGGAACGAACCCAGGTGGACCAGTCCGTTCGAGGTGGTGGAGAGAACGTCTCACGCTGTCAGGTTGAGAGGAAAAGGAGAGCGCTGGTATCACTGGAGCCAGTGTACGCCTGCAGACGTCCCATCACGACCCCTGGATCAAATAAATCGAGTCCTGGAGCAGGAGGAGCTAGCAGGACCGCCCCTGCTTCACTCATGAGGAGCATCACACAGAAAGGGGCATAATAATCCCCTTGGAGCAGGAGTAAAACGTGTGGCTCGAGAGCAGCTACACACACACACATAAAAAAAAACATTGACATCGCTTGCATCCACAGGAACGAGGAAGGAGCAGCAAGGCAGGTGATCAACCGCGCAGATCACCTGGCCCACCGATCATCAATTCCAGTGCGTTGCGATCGAGCATAAGCTCTCGCCATTCGTTGGACTCAGGTGAGAGTTAATCCTCTCACTGAAGACATCAAGAACTGAACTCAAAAAAAAAAAAAAAGGAGACACTGATATTGTAAAAAAAAAAAAGAAAAATACTTTGGAGTGTATGTGACCTTCTGTGCTTAACCTTTTCTTTTGCAGGTATATCAATTATTATGCCATTTGAAGTGTTGTTTCTATTAATTGTTTTCTCAATAGTTATGGTGACAGTGATTTTTTGGAGTTATTGTGAACTTCCTTTCCAGCAGTGCCCAGAATAAGGTAAAAATGTGGTTACAGATCTTTTATAAAAGGGGATCTCTTACAAACTCTGTGCTCCGCCGTACGCTGTGCTTATTAATAAATCACGCAGGCTGAATGCTTTTTGCTATTACATATATGATTTTTATATTGGGTTTTAATGATGATGGTGAAATATTCAAGTTGGTTTTTAAAGGTTTTTTAGTTCAAGGTATTCTCAGGGTATTTCTATATTTTTAAGGTTTTGATTACTTACTTTACTTACTTACTTTGATGTGTCTTTTGTGTCACCATTTACTGAGTATATGATTTTGTGCTTTTATGTGGTGTGTATTTCGGGTGAGTTGGTGAACCACATCTAGAATAGAACAAAAGGGCTCTCATATACTCTGCTGTGTGCGCTACGCTGTGCTTCTCAATAAAAACCGCAGGCTTCAAGCTCATGCTCTTAGTATTAGTAAAATGAATTTTGGTGTCATTTTAAAGGTTATCAGGTTCACAAATTTTGGGGTTTCATTAGAAGATGAAATGTTTATGTTTTTGATGGGTTGGTTTAACATTTTGAAGTTTTTTGGCTATTTGGAGTTTGGGATTGTTTTACTTTTTATATTTTACATTTTTTATCTTAATCTTGCTATTTGATGTTGGAATGTGTTTTCCATAGTTGGTGAAATCTTAAATGATTTCAAAAGGGGGAATGAAGGAATGTATTACTCATACTGCTTTGTAAACCATGTATTACATTAGGCTGCAAAGTGCTTGTCATATACATAGGATGTGGTCAGAGACAGGTGCAACAACAGGAAAGAGCAGAAAAGAATTCCGTTGACATATGATGAGTACTTGCAGATTGCATGAATCTGATTGGATGACAGCTTTTGCATATTGCATGTATCAATAAAACCAACCTGTCGCGGAAGAACAACTGAGACCAGTGACCAGAGAGAGCCTTGGTTGCTATGTGACTGGTTCTCCGTCTCCCTTCGCGAAGGTGAAACTGAAAATGCCCTTTGTTTGAACTTTCTGTGGTGCAAACTCTAACTGACTTTTATCTTCTGAGATTCCTGACTCCAGACCCACACACGAAGCAGAATCTTGGATTTCTCGCTTCAACAACATGTAAGAAGGAATAACATCATCCTCATGGGACTTCAACACAAACCCCTGGCCATGCCTGAAGCAACTGTCGTTATCATGGAACCTAACGGAGCTGTAGATGCAAACTCGACTGGGGAAAGCCAAGATGATTATTTCTTGCGTCTAAAGGAATTTCCTTAGATCTAAATACTATTGAGGTCTGTCATCCGCTTCCTCAGAGAAAGAATTCGGATAAATCAGCGATCCTGTTCAGTTTTGTGAATCGAAAGCTCACGATATCTCTGATGAAACAAGGAAAATACTTGAAAGGTTTGGGTGTTTATCTAAGTGATCACCCATCAAAATATTATGTTGATCTGGAGAAGCAGATCCAAGATTCTTAGGTGCAGAACTTCTGGATCTTTGTCAAACCACTTGGTCCACCGAACCTGGCTAAGCCACAGGAAATCAAAAGTATGAAAGACTTCAAGAAGTGTGGGATTATGGACATCTGAGCCTTTAATTGATGCAAAATGAGTGTGAAATATGATTTCAAGGAAACAACGCCTAGAACTTACTGCTTCTGAAGGGGAACTTTGACCTGATTTTTAAGATGACCTGATTTTTTTGGTGATGATGGTCTGAATGAGCTTGGATTTTTGGTATTGATAAATGGAGATTATATTTTTTTATGATAATTGTCTGAGTATATTTAGATTTTTTGTACTGATGAATGTAAATTGCTTTTCTTTGCTATAAATTTAAGACAAGTCCAGTAAAAGATATACGGATACTGTGGATGTTTGAAATTTGATTACATCACTGATCTTAAGGATCCTTAATAACCTGTAGGGTATGAGTATTGGATAAATCCTGAACCGGATGTTGATAATTCATGCAAAGAAAATGATAAGGTTGAAGTGGAGTGGTTTATATAAATTCCCTTCCTCCCACTCAATTTCAAGTAATCTACTTGTGATTGATTATGTAATATGTGTCAATTTTATGTATCAAAATACATAAAATAGTTTATTTCGGAATGCTCGAAATAAACAATTTAATTCATTTATTTGATTCAAAAGGAGAGTCAGATCAAGTGGTTTGTGAGTAATAGACTGAAATGGGAAGGACATGCAGAAAGTTAGGGGGATTAAACATAGAGATGGTAGTGTTTTGACAGGTGTCAGTGGTGTAATGGAAAGAGGGAAAGAATGCTGTGAAAAGTTGATGAATGAAGAAAATGAGAGAAAAGAAGAACAGAAGAGGTGAATGACGTGGAAAAGAAGTAACAAAGATTAGTAATTGAGAAGGCATGGAAGTATCTAGGAGAAATGACAGTGGAGTTTTTGACTGGGCTGTTCAATAGGATATTCGGTGGAGAGAAGATGCCCAAAGCAATGGAGGAAAAGTGTGATGGTGGCCATTTTTAAGTATAATGGCTACTAATTTAGTGCCTACTACAGAAGACTAAATCTGTTGAGCTATGCAATGAAGTTAGGGGAAAGAATTTTTGATAGTAGACCAAGAGCAGAAGTGAACATTTGTGAGCAGTAGTGTGGTTTCATGCCAAGAAAGAGCTGTACAGATGCAACAAGGATCAAGTCTTTTATTTCAAAAAAGAACCTCGAAATTGTCACCCATGCCTTTTTGCTGTCCAGACTAAACTATTGCAGCTCTTAATATGCTGGGTTACCTGACGCTTCAATAGCCAGGCTGCAGTTGGTCCAAAATGCAGCAGCAAGATTTATTTGTGGGGTCAAAAAGTTTGACCAAATAACCCCGATCTTGACTTCTTTGAACTGGCTCCCATTGCAGTACTTGATTTTTATTAAAATTCTTGTTTTTACTTTTAAGTCACTGGCAGGGACGGCACCTCCTTATCTCTCAAGTCTGGTATTAAAATACTCCCCCACTAAGTCATTACGCTCTGCAGACCAGTGTATGCTACTGGTGCACTGAACCAAACTTAAGCTCAGAGGAGACCGTGCTTTTGCTGTGTTGGCTCCTAAACTATGGAATCAGTTGCCACCAGCTATTAGAGAAATCACACTTTGGGAGAGTTTTTAAAAAGAATTGTTCCCCCATTACAGCCTTGGAGTATCAGCCTGGCTTTTAAATCTTTTTTTATGTTGGTTTTATCTCTGTTTTAAATTTGTTTTATTGGTTTTATCTTTGTTATATAATCGTTTTACTTGGTTTTATATCTTTTATTCTTTATGTCTTCGTATTGCACAATGTTCTGTTTTTGTTTTTCTTGGTTGAGCTAAAATTAACTTTATTAACATTGTCATTATAAAATTATTCTTCTTAGATTAGAGAACAGGGTGTTTAGATTAGTGTTTGAATGTTCAGACAAAATTCAGAAAACCAAATTCTCCAACTCTTGACGTGACAACAGAGACAGGGGAACTTCAGTTTTTTTCTATTATTTTGATGTAGAAAAACAACATTTTATGACATTAAAATGTGAATGGATTTGTCATTCACTCTTGTGGTTTTCTTTTTACTCATTTGTTCACATATTTAATTTTTCACTTGATTATCTTACAAGAAATACAAGGAATCTGGAAAACTTCCACTGCACTACTCAATACCATTTATTTATCACTAAGTCCGACTGGTTAAATTTTTGGCTAAAGATGTCCTGGATTGATTTTAGGTCAGTGAATTGGATCCAGTCGGATAATTCAAAATGAACCAAAATCGAAAGTGAATCAAGTAGTAAATATGTTAACATGATTAAATTATTATTAAATATTAAATCAAATTCAATTGTTTTTAGAATGACTTCTTACACCCATAACAATTACAGTTACCACCGAGTGGAGATTTGAAGGAGGGAGTAAAGTCTTTAGACACACCTTCCTCCAGAATTACTGCTTATATAGCATGAAAAGAAGAACAGAAGCTCACTTCTGCATTACTGAAGAGAAAAATGAATTTCTTCATAGTGCTTCTTGGGATTTGGATCCTTCCAAAGGGTAAATTTGGAATGTTTTACTCCTCTCTTTTGCAGACCACTAGCCTTCAATTTGTGGAATAATATACAAACTTTTGTGTTGTTGAATATTTTTGACGAATTCTCTTAGAACAAAATATTAAATTAAACTTTGTAAATCAAGTAACACAATTTTGCTTTTGTTTTTGCCAGCGGACGCTCTGAAATGTTTCGAGTGCATACCATATAAGGCAGGAGAAACCTGCACTAAAGAGACAGAATGCTCATCAAATCAACGATGTGCTTCAGTTAGAGAAGTCAACTTTGAAGGTATGTTGTTGCAGCTTGTAGTGTCTGCTGGTTCTTTCTTCATCCCTGTAGCAGTTTTCTGTGACAGAGTCTTCCTTTTTTTAAGGTGGTGCTCAAAAAGGTGTCATTCTCTCATCGCGTTGTGTTAAGCCTGAAGAATGCGGCGAATCTTCATTCAGCTATGCAGATGTGAAAACATATTTCGTGATTGATTGCTGCAACACAGACCTCTGCAACACCAAACCCGCAAACGGTAACTTCTGACTATTATTATATTTTTTATTCTTTTGAAGATTTCTTTTAATAACGGCTCGTAAATTTGTACTGAAGAGAAATATTTATAAATGCATATGTTAGGTTTGAAGAGAAATATATACATGCATATGTCAGGTTCTAATGAACAGGTTGTTGTTCAAAAAAAGGAAGTGTAGTTTTGTAACTGCATGTTCAGAAGACATGAGCAGCGAAATTTGAAAAGGTAACCTCAACAGGATGTGAGTGCACTTGACTACAAGCACAGACAGAAAACTGCAGATGTGAAAGACGAACAGAACATAGCAAAAGTTATATTCATCATCTGCTTCGAGCCCCTTATTAGGCAATAAACATGTAACTAACTGTTTGATTGGTTATGCAAATGTACTAATCTGCTGATGTCATAAATGCAATAAAACTAGCCCGTTTGCAGGCGGACGAAGAAGGTGATCAGAGAAAGCCATGCACGTTGTGAGGTGACTTATTTGACCCTTCCACTTTGCAAAGGTGAAACTGATATTGCTGTCTCGGAGACAGGTTCTTGGATTTGACTTGCACCCATTGTAGGTTCCTGATTCCTGACCCACGTTGAAGGAGGACGGGTCCTTGCTTCTACAGTACCGAATGCAAGATCATTTGAGAAGCAGAATTTGATTGAGTGAAACATGTAGAAATCAAATAGAAGACATATAACAAAGCGTTTTTCTGAAAGTATCCATGGGTTAAGTTATGTGTTTTTAAAAGACAGAAGGCAGAATTATTCGAAAAAATGAACACATAAATTGAAAGAAAACAGTTATTACTATGTTGTGTTTTTCTCTTTGCATTCAGGATCTGCGTAGTCCAAAATGTGCATCACAGTGTTTTTTGCTGACCATACATTGTCCGAGTTAAGGCATGAATGCGAAAGTATCTTGTTGTGTGGCCCCGTAAAAAACTGACAACCTCTCCACAATGTACCCCACCTTTGCTCAGTAGCTGCTAGGATAGGCTCTAGCAACCCTATGAGAGATTAAGGATGGCTGGATGAATTTAAACTATCATAAGAATTATAAATGTGTGAACTGTTTCCCTGCTATTTTTTACTGGATTACACACACAGAACATCGAAGAACAAATCTCTGGAATAAATGCTGTGTTTTTACCATAATTCCTGACGTTCGCTTTTACAGAGCCCACCAAATATAATCCAAATAAAATGAAGTGCTACGGGTGTGTTGGTCTACCATGCAACAGAACTCTGAACTGTGAGAAGAACCAGGACCGCTGTATTATATCAACAGGTAATCTGCTTCTGTTTTTCTGATCACAGATAAATTGAATGATTCCATAATCCAAGATTAAAAATTACTAACAACTTTTTTCATCTTTCTCACAGTGACTAAACAAGGAAAGACAACAATTGCAAAAGGCTGTGCGACAAACAATACATGTTCTGATCCAACATTTCTACAGGGGAATACAAATGTTGGTAAAATAGAAAGATGCTGCATGGACGACTACTGCAACAGCGCCACCACTGTCGGCGCCAGCCTTTTGGCAGTGCCGTTGATCTCTTTGGTTTTGTTTTCATAAGTGATGACACAGATGACCTTCAAATTTTTGCTTGCATTCTGTCACGGTGCAATGAATTCAATTTAAATTAAATTTGCATAATAAATACTCAGTACTTTGAAACTGTGCAAAATCAAAATGTTATTTTTAGTGGTTTGTTTAGTAGATTACATCAGTAGTTTCTGATGTTTGTTATTTCCAATTTTCAAAAAAAAAAAAAAAAACAACAAAAAAACTAACCAACTTTTTGGGGTCTTTAATAAACTTTGTTGATAACAATTGCTTCTTATTGTTCTTACCTTACATTCCTGCACAGCAGGTAAAATGTGATAAAAAATCTCGGAAAGAACTGTTGATAGAATTGCTATGGTGGACAGGAGATTCAAACATTTGCTTCACAAATCCACATCTTGTTAGTTTTCACAGTTGTGATCAACAGCCGAGACAGAACTGACTTGACAAGGGAAAAAAATAACTGAACCAAACACAGGACACGTCGGCAGATTTAGATACCGACCCATTAAATCATTGACACAAACATGAATTAACCCAACACAATATGTAATAAATCATTAGAAGTTTTACATAGACACACAATTCAGTCAGTCATTTTAAGATCTGTTTTGTTTCCTTCAAAAACATGTCCTAATTACCCAATTTTGTTGGTTATATTTCTGTTTTTAATTTATTTTATTTGTTTTTGTCACTGTTTTAAATTATTTTACTTTGTTTTATGCTTTTTAGTCTTTTTATGATTTACTATTGCACTATATTCTGCGTTTGTTGTCCCTGTGTATAGCACTTTGGGCCTCCTTGACTGGTGATGGAAGGGGCTTTATAAATCAATAAATGAAATGAAATGAAAATAATTTTAAGGGAATAAAGAAATAAAATTGTAAGAAAAAAACAAGTATAATTTCACAGATGATAGTTGTAAAACTATAAAATATTTTACAAGAAAAAAGTTGAACAACTTTGATAAAATAGTTTTATTTCACAGGTAAAAAGCCATCCAGTTCTTATTTCATGAAAATAAATTTAAACATTCACATAATAGGTAAAACAGATTCTTGAACAGCGGGATGTTTGTCCGATTTCTCTAAATTGTTTGCAACAGAAACTCAGAAGGCAGGCTAATTGTCTGCAATGTTTAAAATAGGCATTAAACTAAACATTAAATTCACATTTTCTTCTTTATTAAAATATTTTTTGGGTGTTTTTAGTGTGTTCATGTTGCAACTTTATTATGATGGAAGACATATATAAAATCATTTAAGATTAAAATTAAATTTCTAAGTATTTCTTTATTCCAATCGTGATAAAACAGGAGCAGATGAAAAAATGCAGCTGGAAAAAGCGTGACATATAGGTGCTACAATTGGCGGCCCACAAAAGTCCTGCTCTTCTCCATTCTGATGCATTCATTTGCAGAAAAATAGGTCCATGTAAGTTTTTGTTTTACTCGTCTAAACCAGCATTCGGCTCAAATTGTACAATTTGATAGATCTAATATGCTTACAATGTAAACCAGGAATGGCCCATTGGCTGAATCTGTAAAACGAATGAATGATCAACAAATATATATGCTCTGAAGTACAATATATGTTGCAAAGTTTTTCAAAAAACAATTGGGTTTTATCTTGTTGTTTTTATATTTTTTTTTCTTTTTACTGATCTGAAAAATGATCCGAACCAGGAGCTTAGTGATTCGTTTCACCCCTATAACACCCTTTTTGAAAGTCAAGACTGTCATCAAATTAATGCCCCTTCACCAATTTACATCTGTTTTCATCTTATAAATTAAAAGAAATGAGAAACTTTACAATTAAATAAGGATAAAGGTGGATTGAGTCTCCCGTGCTTTAAAAAATATTACCTTGCGGCGCAGTTAAGACCACTCGTTTGTTTGTGTTCTCCAAATTACACAGCGGGATGGAAAGACCTTGAGGAAAAACATCTAAACGACGTACCATTATCAGCACTTATGTCTGACATTAAATTGCAAGATAATATAGACACAACAAATGAAAGTTTAGTTACTTTACTTTCCACCTGGAATAAAACGGTAAAAATGTGTCATCTGGAGGAATACTCTAAGATTTTAAGATGGTGTGCTTTTGATACTGAATTTACCCCAAACAAACTAGACAATGTATTTAAGATATGGATCAACAAAGGGCTGACAGATTATTTTTCATTTACTCACAAGGGGGCATTTCAATCATTTGACAGTCTTACAAAAAAACATAATCTAGGATCAAAAGACTTTTTTAGATATTTGCAGGTGAGACATTATTTTAACCAAAACATCAAAATACCCACCGATGAACACAAGTTTATGCAAATATTTATACCATTGATAAAATCCAAGCCACCGAGTAAAATGATCTCTAAACTATACTCGAGTATGATGGACACTAGTGGTCAGAACATGTTATATGTGAAAAAAAAATGGGAAAAGGAAGGCGGCATAACTATTTCCAAAGAAAGCTGGGAAAAGATTTGTCAGGTTCAGTGGACAATAACCAGGTCGAACTTGTGGCGGGAATTTTGTTGGAAGAACCTTATGAGATTCTTTATTACACCTGCTCAACAAAGGCATTACAAAACCAATGATGAATGTTGGAGATGTGGTAGCGAGAAGGCCAACCACTTCCACATATTTTGGAGCTGTTCAGCCATTCAGGGCTATTGGTCAGGGGTCCACACTCATTTGAAGAGTATCTTCAGGATTGACTTTCCATGTTTGTTTGAAATTATGTATTTTTGTTATTGTTCATGTGACGAATTTACTAAGACCGATAAGAAATTATTTTGCATCCTGATGGCAACGTGCAAAAAGGCAATCACCAAAAAATGGCTCTCCAAGGAACCACCAACAACAGAAGATTGGATCGCCATTACACATAACATCTACACAATGGAGAGGCTCTCTGCCTCAATTCAAGTACAGACAGATACTTTTAATGCACAATGGGCAAAATGGATAAGCTATACAAGATCAACTTATCCAGACACGAATTGATTTATTCCTAGGAGTTTTTTTTCTTTTCTCTTCTTTCTTTTCCCTCATTGACAGTTTCTATGGAATTTGATGTGGTTGTCCCCCCTCAATTTTTATTCCATTTATTTTTCTTTCTGGTAATTGTTGATCTTGGTTTTTTTTTTTTTTTTTTTTTTTTTTGTTTCAAATCAATTGAAAATGCAAGAGTGCATCTATGGGATTCTATGTGTTAAATGTCACTTTTTCAAGGAAAATAAAAATAAAAAAAAAAAAGAGAAACTTTTTAGGATTAATCCAGATGTTAAACGATCAATTGAATCTGAAAATAACAGAATATTTTCACCCATATTCACAGATTGACAGATACATTATCTTACTCATGGATTATGGATTATCGTATATGGGTACATTGTTGTTTTTGCAGGCGTCACATCGCTCATCAAGAGTCATGGTTTCTTCCTATCCATCTGTCTCCCTCTCCTGGCCATTACTGGTATTGCTGTCCTGTGGCCCTCTGCTGTTTTCCTGTTTTTCTGTTTCCACAATTGTTTAGGATGAGAACAGGATATCCTGGCACACCTGCAACTCATCACTCCCTCTGTACTTAAGACTGGGTCCTTTACTGTCTCTCTGCTAGTCTGTCTGCTTACATCGAATGGTAGTGACCCCACTGGTGGCTGACACGAAATGGTGATTGTATTGTATTGTGGAAAAATTATGAGGAGTTTCACCTCATTTTGCAAGAGCTGGAGGTATGGCATTTTCTATAGGTAATGTCACACCCCGCTTTATCCAGTGATTAGTATATGTCGCCTGTGAAATATGCCTTTTGCATACATTATTCTGGATATCAACAGACTGTAAGGTACACAGTGGCGCAGTGGTTAGCGCTCTTGCCTCACAGCAAGAAGGCCCTGGTTCAAATCCTGGCTGGGGGATCAGAAACACCAACTGGGACCTTTCTGTGTGGAGTTTGCATGTTCTCCTTGTGCATGCGTGGGTTCCCACCGGGTACTCCGGCTTCCTCCCACCGTCCAAAAACATGCTTCATAGGTAAATTGGTTACTCCAAATTGTCCCTAGGTATGAATGTGTGAGTGACTGTGTGTGTGAATGTGGCCCTGTGACAGACTGGCGAACTGTCCAGGGTAAACCCTGCCTTCGCCCATCAGCAGCCGGGATAGGCTCCGGCATCCCCGCAACCCCATAAAGGGATAAAGCGGCATGGAAATTGAATGAATGTAAGGTACAGATTGAGCTGAGTCACACCACAGGTGAACAAGTTTGATCATAATCAGAACCATACAACTGTGGCAAGATGCAAAACCATGGGCAACATGTTTACACTTGTATCTCTCTACTTCTCTATCACTTTGAGATTTGGCTTTCAAGCATCCATCTTGATACTTTGAGCCTTCTGTCTTTTGGTAATTCCACTATGTCTCATGTGTCATTTTATGTCCTGCCATCCTGCCATTCTTTGCATTGGGGCTCATTAGCACTTCTTTCAGGGTAGTTGGTTCAGTCATCACATCAGCATACTCATCATATGCAAATCTCTTTGATGCTTTTTGAACTTTTTCTCCTGTTTTTGTTGTTGTCCACAGTAATCCAATTGTTTCTTGATCAGCTTTTCTTTTATGGTTACTTTGTTCTCTGAACAGTAGTGCTGGGCGGATTGATCCAAAATATTGACGGTATCAATCTCAAGTTGGTATCGATATTGGATCAATACCAGCCCACAGATATTTCTACTCTTGTTGAAACTTCTATGCATTTGTGAAAAATATTGGTATTGTTATCTGTGATAGTGACTGGTATTGGATCAATACCCAAATGCTCAGTATCACCCAGGGTGAGGAGGATACTGAATGTTTTTGCACTTTGTGTTATTCATGACTGTTTAAAATTTAAATGATTTATTTACCTTGTTGGAATGTATATTTTTCTTCACATTTGTGTTTTTCCTGTCTTGTTTCAAAGTATATGATTTCTCATAATTTCCAGGTGTGTTTTTTCTATCCTGTGTTCTGATTGGCTGAAGAAAAGTTTGCAGGAAGTGCTGTTGCTCATATAAGGAAGAGCTGAAAATGATGTCAGGAGGCCTTCCCTGACTTTCCTGTGACCACATAAATCAGTTTGCTGAGCAACCACAGTCGGAGGTTGACTGTTTTCTTTGATTTGTTGCATTTCTCCCTACTTATGCTTGGACCACGCATAACACCCAGCCCTACTAAAAAGATTATCATCCTCCTGCTTTTGGTCAAAGTCTGATTAATTGAAAAAGGCATCCTGAGGAATCAGTTTCTTTTCATCAAACAAATGATAGCCTTCTGCATTGTCTGCAAATCCCACAAACCTGAGTTTAACAGCTTTCATATCTGGTTTTCTCACTTCTTCATCTGGTATATAAGAAAAACAACCAAACAGTCTCATGAGACTTGGATTATTTTTTTCCCCACACCAGAACATATTTCTTCAGATCAGATGTGGGCAGCTTGTTCTGTATGTACACTGCTTTACTCCTCCTTAAGATTCAGTCTGCATGGGTACACAGACATCACTATGAATCAGTTGCAACTTGCATTTGGAATAGATTACTCCCACAGACTTGTATGGTTTTCTTGACGGCTTGCCCTCACACAAAGAAGGTTTCTTTTCTGCAAAGTAGTCCACTCCATTTACTAGACTTTTCAGCTCTTTCAGCTTAGTAGTTTGACCCAGGTGCTGGTGCTAAAGGTTAGCTGCTACTGTTGCACTTGAAGTATGAAAGGATTTGTGATCATGTCAGTAATCCTTTCTGTTAGTAGGAAAACAGACAATTTGATGTAAGGGGCAAAAAGAAAAGACATTTGGCCTATAAATACCTTTGTGTAAAACTGTGAATCGAATCGTGGCTTGACTGAATTGTTACATCTCTACCTCTTGGTGTGCTCCACACCTCTTTTGGAGTTTGACAGCTTATCAGGTACAACTTGGGTGTACTTCGATTAAATCCCAGAACGAGGAAATCTTTTCCTGCTACTTCTTGAATTCTCATCAAGCATGAGCATTCACATCAGGAGCTAATGCATCTGTCTCCATTACCATGCCCCATGGTCCTTTAGCTTTCAGCAAATGTTCT
The DNA here is from genome assembly GCA_003999625.1 of Oryzias javanicus. NCBI lineage: Eukaryota > Metazoa > Chordata > Actinopteri > Beloniformes > Adrianichthyidae > Oryzias > Oryzias javanicus. The sequence goes on from CM012452.1 coordinate 16,076,244, forward strand.
GGTCTGCTGAACTTATCAATAAACGGCTTATAACGCATTGTGAGACCCACAATATTTTCACCAGGCCCCAGAAAAAAACTGCATTAGCTTATTAGCCACGTTCTGGGCCCATGACTTGTTGTAACGTCTTCTATTTTCATCAACAGCACAGGTACTACATCCAAACAGCAGGTGGCTGTATAATGCCCTCTAACAACATTCAGTGTGGAGTTATTGAAATAAAACTCCAGGTAAATGATTCACTTGAAAGTAAAGAGTATTTTTGATATGGAGTTTGACACACGTGGTTTCCTTATACAGTTGACTTTATAGGTGACTTTATTACACACTGTGAAAAAACTATAGAAAACACAAACAAAAAAATTAATTCTCATAAAAGTAATACAAGTAAATACAAAGATCCATAGTAAACGTTCACACTCACAATAAACATACCTTGTTGGCTGTTCACGGCCTAAGCAGGAATTAGAACTTTTCTTTTCTCCTTCTTTAGCTTCTTTTCTTGATTAATGCTGATCCTCTCAACAGATCTTACTTCCTTGTACTTTTTTTTTCTTTTCCCCAACAACTACTCTGCTTTATTCATAACTCAACCACAGCACTATCTAAAGGTGGCTTGTAAAACTACATATTCAGGTGACCTTAAAACCCTTCATAATATACATTAAGTGCAACATTTTCTTTTGAACTTAATATACATTAAGTTCAAAAGTAAATGTTGCAGTTATAGAGAATAATGATGCTTCAAAGAGGAAAGAAACATTCACAGACAGTGCTAGCCAGAGCATAATTTAATGTTCTCATCATTTCAATAAATACTGTATTGTTAATTTTGTATTGCCTACATTTTGTGACTGCATTTCACATTCTATCTGTGATGGAATAGACACCTGTCTCTAATAAATGGTGGGCCAGCTCCCAAATTTACTGCCATGTAATTAGTAGATAAGAATCTTCAGTTAGTGAGTAGGACACGTGTGCCTAATAAAGTGGCCAGTAAGCGTGTATCTCTGCACACTGCGTTCAACTAATGTAAAGATACAACAAGTTTGGAGATTTGTAGTGACTGATTGCAAAAAGTTGGTAAACTCTGCTCTGTAAGTACAATAAATTCCCCAGACCTCACTTGGTCAATTGATCACTTTCCAGTTCTGTTGCTGTTGTTCTCAGTTTAACTTTGTGTTTAAACCACTGACAGTTGAGTTTAAAATATTTTGTCAGTTAAAAATGTCTTGACTGAACTTGCAGCAAACCTCAGTTTCACTCTTGAAATCATTAAGTTCCTGAGAGCTGCCAACACCTTTATAAGTGTCTATAGAAACATCAAGGATGTGTGTGGAATTTGTACTTGGAACACAGAAGTAACTGGAATAATTAAGTTAAACTATTCAGATGAGTAAGAAAACAAATTTGAAATAGCATTGAATGTGAAAGTAAAGAAATGCCATTGATTATTTGACTTGTCCCTCTATTGTAGGACTTTTTCATTTTTGGGGAAAAAATATTTCACCGTTTTTGGGTAGCTTTGGGATACCTATTGTAGTATCAATCCTAAAACTGAAATCCCCAACCAGATGTTTGACTGTTGCTTCAAGGCAACACGGCACCAAGGGTGGTGAAACACCAGATAATCATCCACTATACCTGTATTTTACAATACAAAAAATATGAAGGAAGAAACGGTAAACAAACTGTAAACATTTCATGGAACATCTGAACATCTCAAGAAAATTTGTATTTATACATTTCTAGAGGGTTTATTCTTCATCTTGAGTTTGGTTTTCACTTTTGAAAAGAAGAAAACGGAGAAATATATTTGAGGGGAAATGATTACTAAATTATAAGACTAGTATGTATGCATGAACACACACAATTACTGTTCCATGTGATCCCTCACAAAAGTGTCCCTTGAACCTAATTTATGAATCCAATCCTCCTCTTCCTCCTGTCTGCGATGCCCTCAGAAATAAGGAATCTCCCTACCAGAAAGTTCACTAGGTCTCATTCCATAAAAGTGTTTATGCCAATTTCCTGTAAAGGCGAGTAGGCTGTAAAGTAAAAAAATAAGTCAAATGTCTGACTATGGTCATACACATGCTCACAAACGCATATCGCACAAATGCTAATTCATTGTTACCTGAAAAATATTGACTAACACAATGTTTCCTTGAAGCAACAAATGGAAAAATCAAAAGTATTTCTTCACAGCTAAATGCACATTCACATATTTTTTTGATTTAAAATAAATTTAATCTATATCTCACCTTTTTATGATGATGTCTCTCTTGTAGCACAGCCAACAGAAAATGACCCCCTCTCTCCAAAGTCAAAGTCACAACACTTTCAACGCATTCTATTGGACAGTAATATAAATTATTACTTTTTTTGGGGGAAAAAAGGACAGTGGTGAGACATGAAATGTGGTTTTGTTATTTAGAGGCAACTCTACACAGTACAGGGTCGTATTTTCCTAATAAGATGCACTCAAAAGTATTTGCTCACCTGCCTTGACTAGCGTATGAACAGAAGTGCCATCCCACTCTCCACCCATAGAGTTCAAGATGATTATGATAGGATTTGCCCTCTATTACAGCTTCAACTCTTCTGGGAAGGCTGTCCACAAGCTTAAGGAGTTTGTTGTATAGGAATTTTGGAACAATCCCTAAAAAACGCATTGGTCAGGTCACACTGATGTTGGTGGAGAAGGTCTAGCTCTCACTCTTTGCTCTATTTCATCCCAAAGGTGTTCTATGGGGTTCAGGTCAGGACTCTGAGCAGGTCAGTCAAGTTCATGCACACCAGACTCTGTCATCCATGTCTTTATGGACCTTGCTTTGTACACTAGTACACAGTCATGTTGGAAGAGGAAGGGCCCGCTCCAGCCTGTTCCCAAAAGGTTGAGTGCATGGAGTTGTCCAAAATGTTTTGGTATCCTAAAGCATTTAAAGTTCCTTTCACTGGAGCTAAGGAGTCAAGCCAACTCCTGAAAAACCAGCCCTCACCATCATTCCTCCTCCACCAAATTTCACACTCTGAACAATGCAGTCTGAGATGTAAAGTTCTCCTGGTAACCTCCAAACCCAGATTGGTCCATCAGATTTCCATATAGAAAAGCATGATTCATCACTCCAGAGAAGGCGTCTCCACTGCTATAGACTCCAGTGGCGGCGGGCTTTACATCACAGCATCCAACGTTTTGCCCTTGGTGCCATGTGGCTTTGGACTAATCTGGTGGTCACATGAAGTTTAGAGCTCTGCAGCAATTGACTATGCAGAAATTCCTCTTCGAACCATGCGCATCAGCATCCACTGACCCCTCTGCATCAGTTTATGTGGCTTACCACTTGGTTTCTGAGTTGCTGTTGTTCCCAAACTCTTCCATTTTGTTATGATGGAGCTGGCATTTGACTGTAGAATATTTAAGAGCGAGGACATTTCATGACTGGATTTGTTGCACAGGTGGCATCCTATGACACACGAGTATTCACTGAGCTCCGGAGATCAGCTCATTCTTTCACAGATGTTTGTAAAAGCCGTGTGCATGCCTGAGTGCATTTGGACGGGTGAGCCTGTCTTTGGCTAAGAACCATGGCCTCAGTGCTGACTCTAATCCTAGTTGCCTTCCACAAAGTTTAACTTTTGGAATGGAGTTATGCAGAAAGTTGACAACCTATGTTCACTGTGTACAACAGTATCCTCTGACCTCACTCGGTCAGTTGAAGCAGTCTACCACTTTCTAGCTTCATTGATGGTTTTTTTTTTATATTTTTATTTAACTTGGTTGTTGTCCTCAGTTTAGCTTTATTATAAAACCACTGAAGGAAAATATTTTGCCTGAACTCGCTGCACATGTGGCAAATCACAGTTTCACTTTTGAAATGAGTAAATTCCTGAAAGCTGCCAACTCTTAATAAATGTCTCTAGAAGCACTCTGCATGTCTAGGCATGTGAAAATTTGTACATTTAGGAACACTGAGGTAATCAAAACACTTGAGAGATTAAATTTAATAAAAAGTATTTCAAATGAGCAATGAATTTAAAAGTAAAAGAAACTCAGTTGATTACTTGACTTACACTTTCCAAATAAAACATTTACCTTTATCCAGATGGACCTTCTTGATGTGACCATGGAAATATGAACGGCGGCTCATTTGACCACAGTTGTGAAGGAAACAGAATTCAGATCAACATCAAAAAAGGCTTTTTAAGACGTTTTGGTTGTGAGATTTTGGTTAAAAACTCCATAATTATAATTAAAACACTATAGGGAATACTTTTTTTTAAATATAAAAATTGTCATTGTTTAAAAAATAAAACAGATTATAAGACCTGCTGTCCCATTTGAACCATTAAGCCAACCAATATTTCTAGCTGTCTCAACATTCACCTCTTTCTATTATTGCAGCTATAGGTTTCAGACTTTCAAATCCCTTTGGAAAGATTTCCTCTTAGACCAGACATGGACAAACTACGGCCCACAGGCCAGATCCGGCCCACCCCGCCCCCACGTTTGATCCGGCCCGCTGAACAATATCAGAAAGGCATGATTTTTTTTCTTTTCCATCTGGCCACACAGATCAAGACACGTAGAATATGTTTTTTATTCTCCCTTGTCCCTATCTAACCCCCCAAAATCAATGTTAAATAGAACAGAATATTGTGTTTTCTTTCTACATCTCAGTTCATCTTTCACATCTCGCTGATTCTATCTGAGCAATTATGCTGCTGCGTTCTTTCAAACAGCGCAGCTTATTTTGTGTCCTGATTGGTTGAGACCTTCTCAATCATCTCTGTCACGTATCCATGTGTGCAGCTCCGCTGATTCTGGTGTTTATTCTATGTCAAAAGTCCATGCAGAAATAACACATCTCCATGCATGTATCACACATTCCTCGCAGACAATTCTGAGCGCCGTGAGTGCTTTCTGCTCCTGCGCGCTTGTATTTAATCCTCTCGAGAGAAGAAAAAGTCCTCGCACGCGCGAGAGAGACTGTCTAAATCCGCGAGCATGAGCTGCTCTCTCGGGCACGAGTGATGCTTGCGTGTAATGCACGCACGACATTTTGGTCATGTGCGCTCGCGGGGAGTCTGGTTCTGTTGGCAGAGCAACTTTCTGCCCTCGAGGGAAACTTTTGATACAGGAGACAGGGCTGTCCAGCTGCAGCAGAAAACAAAAGAATTTGACTTCTTTCATTACCACTGGATGATAGATCAGAGGTGCAGGATACTGCTTTGCAGTTGCTCAGTTCTGACACAAACTATATGACGTATCAGGAGCTGCAGACGTCTAAGTCTCAGAGATTCTGACGGAGGAGCAGTGGGTTGAGGTTCGGGTCGTTCAGGCAATTTAAAAAATAAATAAAAACTGTGCTGGTTTTCTATGACACCATCAAATTAGCGTCCCCTGCGGCCGCACAGGGTGGGGGGGATCATTTCAACTGTGGGTCTCTCCCAAATGATGGATGGGGAGGAGGCGGAATCTACTATATAAATTATTTTAAAAGTCAGTCAGACCGTGACATTATGTAACACATTTTAATACATATACATAAAATTCATGCATTTTTTAGAATTTATGTTTGTGTGAAATGGCCAAATAAAAATGGTGAACACAAAACGTGCTGAGGTGAGAATTGGTTTAATAGACACCTTTGGTGGGGAAGTTTGCCAAAGCGCCAGAAAGACTGACAAAAAAGGGGTTTAAGCATCTGGTACTCAATTTACAAAAATATTAAAAAAGAAGAAGAAGAGAAAAAAAATAAAGAAAAAGGTAACCTCTCATAACAAGGGACAGGAGAGGACCGGCTGTTGATTATATTTTTGACATTTGTTAGTATTACTTTGTTCAAGACTAATTTCTATGAAGATCAAAGATAAATATTTGGTTATTTTTTACTTTCAAAAACAGTGTTTTTTCTTATTTTGATAAAATGATTAGAAGCTTTTGTGGCCCACGCGTTGAAAAGTGTTCCCACCCCTGTCTTAGACTATCAGACGCGAACACAAGGGGAGACAGAGCTGTAACAGTTGGGCGCAAAGCGGCTGTGCTAAAGTGACCAGACACAATCTATTTGGAGGTAGAAGGGTTTTTATTTTCATCAACCACAATCACAGATTCTACCATAAACACACCTATTCTGAATTTGACCAGACCCCTGCTCACCCCCAAAGGACTTACGTAAATGGGCATCATGAGTCTCTCGGCCAAAGTTGACCCCTGTGGTTCCTTTTCTGGCTGAAGTGAAGACTTCTGCTAGACGTGCACCTTCTTCTGCTGTTGCTGGATCATGCTCACGGATCCAGACCTCCAATTCTGGATGCACCATCCTCAGAAACTGTTCCAGAATTGTCTGCTCAGAAATTTCTTTCACCGTCTTCTTCTCTGGTTTAACCCATCGTCCAAACAAGTCCTTTAGCCGAACATAGAGCTCCTGTGGTGTCTCTCCTGGCTCAATCATCAAGGATCTGAAGCGGTGTCGATAGGTATCAGCTGTGATCTCATACTTGGCCAAAATCGTGTCTTTCACTTTGTCATAGTCTTCTGCATCTGAAATGTCCATTAGCACATAAGCAGCTCTGGCGATTCTAAAGATAATTTTAAACGCATATCCACAGACATTTGCAGACAGATGAACCATGGCTTTATACATTTTATTATAAAGATAGAAGGTGAGGATCTGTACAGCAGCCATAGTTCTTATGATGAAGTATTACAAAGGAAAAAAGACTCCCTCTTTCTCTTCGCAGATGTAAAGTCTTTTTTTTCTCTAAAATTTTAGAATAAATACTGCTTTATTTATTTTTTAATCAAGTGTTTTGGTCTATTTTCTTTCAGGACAAAGGTGTTTTCCACAGAGTTAGATTTTTTGAATGAAATTATGCAGAAAGTTGACAAATTCTATTCACTCTGTACAACAGTATTCGCTGACCTCGCTCGGTCAGTTAAAGCAGTCTACCACTAGTTTAGTTGCTGTTTTTTAATGTATTTATTCATTAGATTAATTTGGCCGTTGCCCTTAGTTTCACTTTGGCATAAAGCCATTGAGAAATAAAATATCTTGCCTGGACTTGCTGCACATGTGACAAATCCCGGTTTTACTTTTGAAATTAGTAAATACCTGAGAGCTGCCAACTCCTCTAATACAAGTCTCTAGAAGCACTCTGCATATTTAGGTATGTGGAATGTGTACATGTCTACACATATCTGTAGGTGGAAGAACTTTTGCAGATCTTTCCTCCCGTATTAGACTACAATGCTTCATTAACACTTCATTGTGTTATTTATTGTTTCTTAGTGGTATTTTTTATCTGTTGTTTTTATTATAAACCTTTGCTTATTTGAGCAATGTTGATAAATCTATTTCCCTGTTGTGGGATAATTTAAAGCTCTATCTTTACCTGGAACACCTAAACAATTATGAACACAGAGTCAAAAAAAAAAAAAAAAAAAGCAGGCTACAATCAAGTTTCATGCAAAATCTTTTGGTGAACTCAAGTGAAGCAAACGTATAGATGAGGGCATGACTGGATATAAAATAAGAAGGAGGGGCTTTTTTAACATCAGTGTGAGGGATTGGTGTAAACACCGGGAGGAACAGAAAAAAAACAGCTCCTAACCAATCACAACTCGGCAGCTCCCATCATTCATGTTAATGAGTCTTTTAAAAGATTTGATTTGAGTGAGAACATCACAAATCCTTCTGCCCAACTGAAGAGAGAGATGAATTTCTTCACAGTGCTTCTTGGGATTTGGCTCCTTTCAAAGGGTAAATTTTGAATTAATATACTAACTTGTTTTCATAGCAGAACTCCCATGTCTCGCCTACAGTTTGTGTAATAAAAGGCTTGTTTTTGTTGTGGTTTGTGTTCAGGAAGACACTTCTTGATCTTGTGATGTCAGATATTTTAAATAATTTTCTTGGAATAATGCTTTTTTTTAACTTTGTCCATGAAAGTCAAACAAATAATCTTTTTTATTTTTGTCAGCTGATGCTCTGAAGTGTTATGAATGCTCAACATCAAATCCAGAGGGCTGCATTGGCAACGAAGTAGACTGTCCAGAGAATTATCAGTGTGCTTCAGTCTTTTCCAAAGGTCTGCTTTTACAGCGTGCAATGTTTGCCAGTTCTTTCTTTATCTCTGATGTTAATTGTTATTAAGTCTTTCATTTTTATTTCAGGTGGTTCACCAAGTCAGAAAACTCAAGCGAAGGCTTGTTTCTTGCCTGAACTGTGTGGCGAGTTTTCATCTAACTTTGGAGAGGAAAACACGCTTTCTATTTCCAAGTGCTGCAACTCAGACCTCTGCAACACTGCACCCGTCCCTGGTAACATCAGAGCAATTGTAAATTTAAAATATTGTATGAATTTCCTGAAGATACAAATTTTCTCCTGTAAAATCCTTGCTGAATTCAAAATATGAACAGAAGTAATAAAACCAGATAAAGAATGAAAAAGGGAAAAACCACATTCAAAATGTATAGACAAAAAAATTCAGAAAAAATCCACATTGTACATTTAAAGTTCATTTTAAAGTTTAATCCTTAAACTCATATGGAGTTTATTCTTCTTTAGGCTTTTTTTTTGCTATAGTTTATTTGTTGTAATTTAGTTAAAATAAACTTTTAGATAAAATTGAAATATCTTTAAAAGGTTTCAATGAATCTATGAATTATATTCCTGTTGATTGAATAATGTGACCAGAACATTGTAGAACAAAGCACTGGAGTAAATACAACTTTTTTTAACATGAAACTCCTGATGTTTGGTTAACAGAACCCAGTGAACCTGTTCCAAATGGCTTAAAATGCTACGGCTGTGTTGGCGATGACTGCAACAGAACTGTGAACTGTGAGGGGATCCAGGATCACTGTTCTACACTAACAGGTAACCTGCCTGTTTTATTCTTTTTAAAGATTCTAGTTCGATCATATATAAAATTGAAAATCAAATATCCTTTTTTTTCCTCAGCATCACTCGTAATAGTGAAAAAGACCACAAAAGGCTGTGCTTCAAAGAATGTATGCACTTTTGCAAATATTGGGAAATGGGGAGTGGGCGTCAAAACAACCTGCTGCAAGGGGAACTTCTGTAACGGCGCCACCACTGCAGCTGCCACTGCTAGCCTCTTTGTAGGGCCGTTGGTCTTTTTTGTTTTATTTTCATAAGTGATGATTACAACTGAGTTTCTTTTTTTACTTTTATTTTCTGGTGTCGTCTAACATTTCCTTTACTTTAATGATCCACCTGTTTATACTTTTGACCAACGTAGGAAGGAAAAAAAAAAAGAAATGTTTCAAAATCCAAAATTCTTTTTTAAGTAAACAAGAAGTTTAAGTACTTTCAAAATGTACAAACAAATATTAATAAGTGTTTGTACTGTAGGAATGATGTATCTCTATAATTCTAATAATATTGTGTATCTTTGTGGGGCTTTAATAAACAATGACTGTTAAAAACAACTGTTTCCACCATTTGATGCAGTTAAAATATAATTGTTGCACTGGATGAGGAAGTTAGGAAAAAATGTCAGGTTGAAGTTCTGAAAATTTGGAGAAGCTGACGGAACAGTTGGAATGTTTTGACAGCTCCCTGTCCCTTTGTCTCCCTCTCCTTGTGAATATTGGTATTGCTGTCCTATGCCCTCCGCTGTTGGTGCTCACTAGGGCTGAGAATCACTGGGTACCTCACGATACGATACGATACATGATACATGACTCACGATATCGATAATATCGCGATACTGCGATAATTGGTAAAAATCCTCTCTAATAACTATTAAATAGCAGAACACTTTTTTGGGGGGAAATATATCTAAATTTTTACGTTTTTTGGCTTAAACACAATCATAATAAACAACTTATGTCTTATTTTGTGCAAAAAATTATAGACACTTTTGTTTAACATTGCTTAAAATCACTAATACTATAACTTTGACACCAATTGAATTGGAATTATTTGTAAAATTCAATGTTAACAATAGTAAACATGATCAGCAGTGCCACTATTTAGTGCAGAAATACTATTAGCAACAGAACAAAAATTAAATAATTCAAATTGTTGACAGCTATCAACCTCCAAAGGAACGTCACATCAAAGGATGATGAATATAACATTTTACAGCCTCTGTCAAGTGTTTCCTAATTTTTTGTGCAATATCGATATTTTGGCACACCCCTAGTGTTCACACATGTTCAGGATTAGGGCAGGACATCACCTGTAACTCATGTCTCCCTCTGCATTTAAAACTTGGTCCTTTACCGTCACCCTGCCATGCTGTCTGCCTACCTTGAAATGGTATGGATGCTGAGCTCCTGCCTCTCACCAGTGTTTATTCCTCTGTTTTTTTCGCTGTTCTTCAGACTGTCCTGGACTCTGAAATGTAACTATGGAGAGAAAATAGACTCACTCTGATTTGTGCGTGCGTAATTCTTAATTTGTGCGTAAATTAGGATCTGTGCATGCGTATTCTTGATTTGTAACTCATATAATACATTTTGTTGAAAAGTTAAAAAATTAATGCATTAAAAAATATATAAAATACAATTTACACGTGCACAAATTAAAATTACAACAGCCTGAAACTAATTACACACAAAAATCTTGAAAAAATACTCACGAATCACCTCTTACGCACACACATGAGTTACGCACGAATCTATCGTGAGACTCTTTTCACGTCTGACAAATTTGTCCGTAAGGGATGTGTTCAAGAACTACTAGAATACTCATTCATCATAGTTGTCTCGTCATCCATTTTAAACTTCGATTGTGAATAATATCCAGTATAATTTCAGACTTTCCCACTTTCTTAAAATTATATTCTCAATAATTAATACAAAAGGTCTAAATAGGCGTTTGACTCTTTTGACTATTTTCTCTCCATATATATTCACCTGCTCTGGCCTAATGCCCTCGAAAACCAACTTCGTGTCCTGGACTCACAATTTTCCTCATTACAATACATTCTGCATTCTATTCTCACCATAACTACACCACCCTCACTCTGATTAAAACATGGTCTTTTGGAAAGACTAAGATAAACGTTTAAAGTGACAATAGGAAAGAAATTCCAGAATCTTCCATTTACAAAAGTAACCAAAACAAAATACGTTACGTAGTGATGTTAGAAATAGAACAATTGTTCCAAAAACAAAGATTTAATCGTGTGGAACGCTCAACACCTCACCACAGCGACATCTAGTGGCAAAAGAATGTTGACCTTAATAAACTGTAAATGTTTTGAGTTTTGTCTTTTCTTTAAAATTTCATAGGTTGATTTATATTGGAAATTTTGTATAAATGAATGTTCTATTCTAACCCAACAATATTTATGAAGCAGTGAGGTGGAATGCTCACCTGCTTCTCAAATACAGTATTTAACATTTTACAGATATTTTAAATGAACACATTCTTAGAAATTTTATTTTATTTTATTTATTTATTTTTTTATTTATTGTTTATTTTATTTATATTTTATGAGCTGTCATTTAACTTGAATAGAACTGTGAAACACAAAATAAACTTTTGGTCTTTCCTGCTCACAGTAATCCAAATATGTGTTGATTTAAACATATTTTAGAGTAAAATATTTTCCAGTGAAAAATTGTGAACTTAAAAACTGCAAAAACAGATTAATCTTCAGATCTCCATGTTCTCCACAGAATCTTCCTCTTATCTATTTCAAAAGCATCACTGCTTAGTTGCTGGTAGAGGAAGACAAAGTAGGAGTTGAGGTTTTAATGATCTGCTCTGTTTTAAAGAAGGTTCTCTCAGGTGTCTATAGGTTTGTTTTGGAGGAGGTTCTATATGGAATTCTTTCCCTGCAGACTAATTTTTCCTTTTTATTATCAAAGTTAAATGGGTCCAGATTTCTAGAGTCTCTCTCTGTCTTCTTCTCATACGTGGTTTCTTTAGTGCAGCAGCTATTCACCGCGCAATGATAGACCGATCTGTACCTGCGCCCCAGCCCTCCGTGTGTGCGCCCGCACAGCGCACCTTCACCCTGCCGCATGCACGCTCGTGCTTAATGCACCTTCACCCTGCCGCATCCCGCATGCACACTCACGCTTAGAAAATGTTGGATTTTACAGCCAAGAAAAATTTTTAGAAACTGCATTAAACTTTTGCTTCGTTTTACTGTTGAGTCTAAGAGAACTGCGGAAATGTACCAATTACAATGGAGAAGTGTTAAAATCCAATGAGATAAATGCTCTTTGTGATTTTAGGCTATATAAATTATATTGAATTGAATATAAGTATTTTGTTTGAGTTTTGATCATTTTTAACCTTTTTTTAATATGTCCTTGATTGTTTTTTTTTTCATATTGTAATTTTTTAAGTTATTCTTGTTCTAAACTGGCCTTCTAAACTCAGATGCCTCAGTGAGAGCATGTCATGCTCACTGGGCCCCACCTTGAACGTTAAAACCGTTGGATTGACATATTCTCTTGAACTCCAATCAAAGTGGTAGGGATGTGGACTCACTCCTTACCGGCAATGGTAGTTGGCTTAAAAACGTTGTCACGGAAACTTTGACCAGGCTTTAAGTAAACATTTTCAGAAATCAAAAGGAGAAAAATTGGAGGATGGGAAAAATATTCTGCAGGATGTGAATGACGCTTCCGATGAACAAACCTGGTGCATTTTTAGGCAACACAACAGCTTGAGACAATGTTCTTATTTTACATGAAAATAACCACAGAGGAAGTGAATGTGAAAATAAAAAATACATTGGCAAAAACAGAGGCAGGTCTCTATCTGATAAATGAAATGAGGTGTGAGAGAGTGGGAATTGTGTTCAAAGCAAAAAATCCATGCACAGTGGCAACAGAGCATCACCTTACGGGCCACATTTTTGCAAACGGCTCACCATTGGCCTAAAGTGTGGTTTTCCACAAACTCATTGAGTTATGCAGGCTCTAAAGCCTCGTTCCCACTGAGGGGTCCGGTACGGTTCGGTCAGCTATTTTGAGCATTTCCATTGTAAAATTGACTCCTTAAAGAGTTCCGACCTGTACCTCTTGAGGGTCCTGATCGGTTGTAGCTCCACAGCAAGAGGGGACCGGGTTGGGGAAAAGCTGCTGTAGCCGCCTGCTGATTGGTTAAAAATGATGACATTAGAAAGCACCAGAATAGCGCTAAGCTAGCTTTCCGTTTTCTTCCATACGGTGGTGTTCTTCTTAGCCACTTGCAATCTCTTGCAAACAGCATTCCTCCAGAGTTCCCCATCTCCTCCCGAAGAGTTGAATGAAAAGCACTCCAGCTTGTCCGCTACACACTCACAGGCACACGCGTGTGCGTGCGCACACACACACACACACGAGCAGACTCGCGCGCCCTCACTGTGAGCGGCAGAGAGACAGAGCAACAGTCCTCCTGAAAACGTTTGTTGAGCATTACTCCAATGTTGTTCAATAAATGTTCACTAAGCATGATCAGAAGTGTTTTTGAAGAGTATAGATGGCAAATGAGATTCTTCGGCTGCGGGAGTCGGGGATGAATTCCTCATTATTTATTCACGGATTTGTAGAGGTCTCTGATCCCTAACCCCCAAGAATGAGGGGGGAACACTGTATAAGCGATGTACAAAAAGCAAAGCAAGAAAAAGTCAAGCTGCCGGACGAACCATGACAATGATCCAATGACACGCTGTTGGTCTATAGCACGCATGCGCCATGAAAACAACCCACCCAGTGAAGCGAAACTGAACTGAGGGAATTAACAGGACCGTACCATACTGCTCCTTACCAGACCGTACTGGACCCCTCAGTGGGAACGAGGCTTCAGAGTCCTCTTGATGTTGTACACCTCCAAGCATTTGGTGATCCATGCTGTGTCGTGACCTGCAGCCTTAAGTGACAGATCTGCCAACCAGAACTTGGTGATTGGCACCTCTGGTATTTCTACCAATGCCCTTTTGTGCATTTCTCATGAACTGATCCATGTGCCTACTTGACTTGGCTACAATTATGCAATTATGACATGAGCCTCCATGTTGTGGAGATAAAGGTTATTGGCCAGTAGTTGGATGGCACTGCAAACTTTGTGGGATCTTTCTAGATTAGATTTGTTTATTGATGAGTTTCTTTAACCAGTAAGCATATCTCATGTCAGGGTCTGGTGCTGTCCAGTTCTCCGTACCTGAGGCTTTTACTTGGATATTTGCTTCTGTGATGGTCACTGCTCTCCTCGGGGAGGTTTTTGCTATACTCTTTTCTCAGGGAGATCAGTCCTTTAGCATTGCTGTTATGAGCTGTCTCTTTCTCCCATATGCTTTTTTTTTGTGCCACTTGACATCACAAACCTTCACACGTCTTTACAGATCCACAAATAGAAATAGTGATCAACTCACGCACATAAATGTGCATGCAAGCAGTTCGAAATCTGTCAATCAAATATTATTTTTATATGCGTGCAAGTACCTTGTTAGTGCAAGACTGAGCAGGCACCTGTGTGAAAGTTTACTACAAGAGATAATCATGTCGAGGAACGCTGAGTAAAAACAAAACTAAGGTGAGGAACTGGTTGTCCCACACTGTGTACCTGGAGGAGGTTGATGTCGCAGCCTGGATCCCCACAATACCTGAGGATAGAAGCAGCTCCTCCCTCCTCCTGGAAAACTACACACCAGCCAACAAGTCCAGGGCCAAATCACTAAAAAGCTGGGGGGTGGAAAAGAAAGCCAAAGCACCATCCCAGCCAGAGACCATTTCCCCAGTGCCTCGACGATTTTTTAAAAAAGGAAGTCAGCATGGCAGCTGTCCCACACATACCCTTCTCAACTTTTAATGAGCTATGGCAGGGGTCTCAAACTCAATTCAGCCAGGGGCCGCTGGAGGCAGAGTCTGGGTGAGGCCGGGCCGCATCAGGATTTCCACAAGAAAATCGCTGATAAAACATTCCAATGTTCTCAAATATCTTTACTTTTAACACTAAATAATGAATGAATGAATTAATTAATTATAAAAAAATGAATCAGAAAATCAATCGTTAAAAATTAAAATAATAACAGTGACCATACAGCAGACACAGACGACTGTAGAAACCACATATTGACTGACAGTGTTTCTCAAATGGTGGGGCGCACCCCCGTGGAGGGAATGCGAATAAAAACATGTTTACATTAGTGATGAATATTGTGCATAATCCTACATAGTAGTTGACAATAAATTAAATATAGCAAAAACAACCTAAAAATCAATTTGGTAGCAGAAAGAGCCGCTGTTTACAGTGAACCAATGGAAAAGAACTGAATCTCTGAGAAAAGACAGAATTCCATCACTACTGTGGAGAAAAACAAGGAAAGATTGTTTTTGCTTTGTCTTGAAGTTTTGGAAGTATTCTAAAAAAAGAAAGATAACAATTAATAAAACAGATTATTTAAAAGCTATTTTTTTATTATTCTTTAATGATAACAAAAGTACAATATTTTGAGGAGATAAACGCTTGACTTGAGCAAATTAACTGATACTGATGATGCTTGCAGCTGGAAGTTGTGTGTGTGTGGGGGGGGGGGGGGGGTCTAAGAGAAAATACCTGACAAACACTGGACAAGAGAAAACTATTTTTATTCAGTTTCAAACGTCTGTATTTGTAGCACCTCCTTCATTTCTGAGCTGAGAGCAGCGCGCTCACTGAAAGGTTGGAGCGCGCGCTGCTACGCAAGTTTTTAAATCTGGTCTCAAGCTCTGCGCACAAAATCGTGCACGCTCTGAGCGCGCGCTGAGTCTTCAACCCGGTTCAATATGTCCACACATAGTCGCAGCAGCGCTAATGAACGGTAAAAACACCATAGAAGAAGAATCTCCTCTCTGCTACTGCGTGCGTGACCGCGCTGCTCCGGTGTGGATACCACCTGAGCGTGCGTTCATAAACCCACGCAGACATACGGCAGGTGTGGGAGCCAGTGGCGCCTGCAAGGGGTGGCCAGGGGTGGCCACGGCCACCCCTGGCTGACATCTGGCCACCCCAGTGGCCACCCGGCCATCCCACTTGTCACTATAAACTGTGCTTGCATCTGTTTTGCATTTCATCCTTAAACCATCAGAAGGTGCTGGATAATTCTCCAGGAGGGAGAAGAGACGAGGAGCGTGCCAGCCCGTCCATTACGCACACACGCAGGCGCACGCGTGCGGGCACACAGCGAGCCTCTATGGAGAACTCATCAGCGGTGTCAGAGGCAACTCAAAAATATCCTAGTATTAAAGTAGGATAATTATCATCTAGAGCAGGTTTTTATTGAAACCAGTAAATTCTAGATGTCGTCTTGCTCAGAACTGATTCTGGAGGAAACGCGCTCATGGTTTGAAAGCGCAGAGAGACAGACTGACAGTCCTCATGAAAAGAACACAGTTTATTGTTCTGAATATATATAAAAAAAAAAACTATTTATATTGAGCAATACTCCAAAATAACTTAATAAATGTTTACAAAGCATGATCAGAAGTGTTTTGGATTGAGTATGGATCAGGAGGTGCGGTTTTCTCCAGATTTGAGAAAGTCCCGGTTCCTAACCCCACATTTTCGTTGTGGCTCTCTCATGGGAGCATGTTCTTTTCATTGTTGGTATTATTATATCTTTCTCTAACCATCTCTCTTCATTGCTCTTGAAGCCGTGCCGGAGTTATCGATATCTATTTGCAATGGGCGCGCACGCGCGCGCAGGCACGCTGGAGCTGCGCTGAACTCAATGGGGGGGTGGGGGGGGTTCTGAGTGCGCAGCTGCAGCGAACATGAGACAAAGACAACGAAAGCGCCAGGTAAAACAATAATAGTTGTAATGGTTTTGAAATGGATAAAGAGGAAGATTCTGTAGAGGACATGTGGATCTAATGTTTTTTTTTTCTTTTTTATAGTTTATAACTTTTCCCTACATCATAATTTTTCTCTTGAGTGAATAAATCGTAAATCTTATTTTCCTTTTGAGTTTCCCTTCAGGGTCTCCACAGCCAATCATTTTCCTCCATCTAACCCTGTCTTCATCATCCTCTACTCCAGAGGTTCTTAACCTTTTTGACCCTGGGGCCCAATTTTCCCGGTACAAAGTGATTCGAGGCCCATTCAAATAGAAGCATGTTAATGTAAATTGATCCAGATCTTGTTTGATTTGTATTTGATAATTAAATCAAGTCATTTTATGGTTTATCAAAGTAAAATCTTGTGGGGAAAAATGATACAACGTGATCATCTCAGACATTTATATTCATACTGAACAGGTAAAACACAGTGGTCAACCTCAACACAAATTAGAATTCCAAAAATATCTATAAGGCATTTTGATCAATTAAATTGTGTTGTAATAAAACAAGAACACTTCAAATAAGTTTCAAATGAAACAAACTGTAAATGACATTTAAATAAAATGCTAATTAAAAGATTATTTTATAACCTGCTGATGAACTTGACAAATTATAAGTTTTAATTTAGTACTAGATATTTCTCTCCAAATCTGTTACAAATTAACAACAACAGTCACAACAGTCTGTTTAAAAAAAAAAAAAAACTAAACATGAACTGAGGCAAGAGCCCGGTATAAGAAAATATGATGAGGGGCTGATAGCTGCATACTATTGGCTCATGCCACACAGAACAGAGCCCGCTTCTATTTGGCTTCCATGTTAACCTATGGCGGCGTTCACACCAGGCGTGGAGCGGTGCGGTCCTCTGCAGAGGACTCGCGCCGTGCAGCGGATCATTTCGGCGTCTGCTTTAGTTTGAGCACGAGCCGCGAGCGTTCTGCATCAATTCTGGCAGAAAGTTACATAAAGTTACAAGAGAAAATACGGTTTATTTTTAAAAGAAAGTGTGTATTCACACGTAATTTTTGAAAACCTGCGTCGCAGATTAAACTTTGTTCTTAGTCGCTCAGACCCAGAGGAAAGGGGTTAAGGTTAGGATTCTGGTTCTGGTTCCTGAGGTCAGCTGTCTCTGCAGCTCACGGTTCCACCATGGGAGGGGTCAAATGTGGAGAACACATTTACACATTTAGGAGCGGGACAGTTAATGGGACTTTAACTTTAAGTTGAATTTTAAATATGTGCGTCCAACAAAAACATCCAGCCTTAGACACACTTAGAATATGTGCAACATTGCAGCAATGAGATCTTGGCTGCATGTATTACATGTGTTCAATATGAATTTCTATCATTTTCTATGCTGGTCGAGTGTAAATACGTGGGAATAACATCAGCCTTTTTTAAAATATAACCAATTTTTTACAATAAAATGCCGCGATTGAAAAAAGTAATCATGTTTTTATATCTAAACAAACTGTATACATACAATCACAACACGCACGTGCGTGCACGAGCACAGACACATACAGATCAACGTAGTGAGCAGACTCCACTGCGGGGGTTCAGGAGTAAACAACAACAGAGAGGCAGAGAACAGAGACATGGGTAAAAGTTTTAGTTTATGAATGTACTCACGCACACACATGCGAGCGCGTGCGTACAGACACAAACAAAACAGACAGGGACGCGCGCACACAGTGAGCCGGCTCCGGAACGGGTGGGCGGGGCTGGATTTTGGGTGTAAAACAGCAGCAGAGGAGTTCGTCTTAGCAGAAACACGCGGTAATATCTTTAGGTTGTATGATGGTAAAAACAACAAAATCTCTCGCTGAAGCCCCTGTGGACCGCCGCGGAAAAATGCGCGTCTGGTCTGTAAACCACAGAGCGGGGGGGAAGCCGCGCACAATCTGCTTTGTGGTGCTTTCGGGTCAGTGTGAACCCGGCGTGACGCTTACTGCCACCAAGTGGTAGGAGGCTGTATTCAGGTCCCGCGGCCCTCGCGGCCCTCAGGTTTAGCACAGATTTTTTTTCGCGGCCCACTAGAGGGCGCTCGCGGACCGAGATTGGGCCGCGGCCCTATGGTTAAGAAACACTGCTCTACTCTACTCTAACACCAGCCACCTTCATGTCTTCATTTTCTGCATCCATAAACCTCCTCTTTGGTCTTCCTCTAGACCTCTTTCCTGCAGCTCTAGACTCAGCATCCTTCTACCAACACACCATCTCTCCTCAGTCTGGAGATGTCCAAACCATCTCAGTCTGACTTTATCTCCAAAACCTCTAACATGTGCTGTCCCTCTGATGGATTCATTCCTGATCCCATCCATCTTGGTCACTCCCAAAGAGAACCTCAGCATCTTCATCTCTGCTACCTCCAGCTCTGCTTCCTGTCTTTTCTTCACTGTTTCTAGTCCAACAACATGGCTGCTCTCACCACAGTCTTGTACATCTTTCCTTTCATTTGTGCTGAAACTCTTCTATCACACATCACACCTGACACTTTTCTCCCCCCATTCCAACCTGTTAGCACTCGCCTCTTCACTTCTTTTCCACACTCTCCATGACTCTGTACTGTTGACCCTAAATACTTAAACTCCTCCCCCTTCTTTATCTTTTCTCCCTGTAACCTCACTCTTCTACTCAGGTTCCTCTCATTCACACACATGTACTCTGTCTTACTGCGGCTAACCTTCATTCCTCTCCTTTCCAGGACAAACCTCCACCTCTCTAGCTCCTCCTCCACCTCTCTAGCTCCTCCTCCACCTGTTCTCTGCTCTCACTACAAATTACAATATCATCTGCAAACGTCATAGTCCATGGTGATTCCTGTCTAAATGGAAAATAAACCAACATTTTTGTCCAACTCAAAATCTTAACTGTATTTTTGTTCGTCTATGCACATTAGAAGCATGAAATAAAGACAATTCATCAAAGTATATCAGCAGATACTTAAAGTACTGATAGTTTTCTACAGGTTGTTTAACTGCGTAAAGTAGAATGACTTTGGAAAAAAAAGGTCATGTGTTTAGTGTGCCACCCCAAGATTTAAAGTGGCCCCCCAGCGGCCACCCCCAGGAAAAATTTCTGGAGGCGCCACTGGTGGGAGCACCTTTGAAGATTCCGCTCGCTCGCAGGCATCACTCACGCACGCGGAAGTAGTCAGTCTCTCTCACGAGGACTTTTTCTGCTCGTGGAGGAGGAAAAAGCGCTCGCGAGGGTCTGATTTTTCCGCACGGAATATTTAATGCGTGGGCAGATTGTCGCGCGGCGTCAGGAACACGCTTTTTGACAAGCGGCAGGCTGTGTATCACGTGTTGTCATGTGGCAAAAGAGGAGCGGGGCCCGCGAATCACGTTCAGTGAGAAAGCACCTCCAGCAGCTTCATGGCTCCTCCTCCGCCCAGCTGACTGGAGGAATGAATTAAAGAGTGAGGAGGCTCTGGACAGCCCGCCGATGTCCCGCCCTCCAGAGCCATATACCTTACCGTGATTGGTTCGTTCAGCTCTGGACACAACAACTGTCATTCATATCAGGCTTGCGGGCCGCACTAACAGTAATCTTTCATATGAAGGCGGGGGCCGCAAATTATCATCCCGCGGGCCGCAGATTGCCCGCGGGCCGCGAGTTTGAGACCCCTGAGCTATGGAGTGCTGTGGGACCTCTTGTAACCCTGTTTCCATAGGGTTAATTTACTATCACAAATCAAATTTGCATAATTTCATAGTTAATGGAAACATAGCTACTGAAAAGGATGAGTAGGCCTATAGGGATGAAGTAGATTGGTGGTGAGATGTGAGGAACATAACCTCCTCCTAAACATTTGGAAGATACAGGAGCTGATCATCAACTGCAGGAGGATTAAAACGGTCATTATATGCTCAGAAGGAGCACATAAACGGAGCATGAGTAAAAGACAGACAGAGCACCAGGTGCATCAAGAAACGACAAAATCAACATGTAAAAGTAAAGTTGAGAAAATGAATGACACTGGCAAAAGAAGCACAAATTGGAATTGTTTCACTTTTATTGATGCCACAAAGGAAGAGTGTAAAATCAGCAAGAAAACAATTTCCCTTTGAACTCGCTCAACGATCAACCTACACAGGCACCTCATAACTATGAACCCTCTGGAGAACAGAGGAGATCAGTACTGACAGAAGAAACCAGATCAGCTTATCAAAGCTGAAGCACGAGTCACAAGACTTTTTTTTTTCTTTTTGTTTTGCACATTTTAATTAGTATTTTGGATTATTGTTGCTGTGTTTTGTGTTGCACTGATTTTGTGGCTCCATGTTATGATCTACTGACCTCACTTAGTCAGTTGATGAACTTTCAAATTCAGTTGCAGATTTTTTTTTATTAAACCGGTTTTTTGAAACCACAGACAGTTGACTTTAATTTTGTCAAATTAAAATATTTTGCCTGAACCTGCTGCATATGTCACAAACCACAGTTTCACTTGTGAAATTAGTAAGTACATTTAGTAAACATCTGTAGAAGCAGCCTGAAATCTAGGTGCGTGAAACTTGTTTATCTTGGAACCCTGGCAATTGGAACACTCGAGTTGAATTATTTGGATGAGTTAGAAAAGGATTTTGAAATACAGTAACAACGAATCCAAAAGTAAAAGAAAGTCAATTGATTACTTGACTAACGTTCTCTCAAAAACATATATTTAGTTTTGTCCAAATTTTGGGATAGTGTATTTTTTTCATCCCAGTTTTTAATCCTCTCAATTTCCTGTTTGGGTTTATCCAGGAGAAAACTATATAGTTAGTGAGCAACAATCCTTTCTGTGTGGAGTTCCATATTCTCCCTGTACATGTGTAGATTTTCTCTAGGAAATCTGGCGTTCTTTAACGGTTCAAAAACATGCTTCATGGGCTGATTGATTGACCTGAATTGTCCCTAGTTGTAAGTGTGTATGGGTGTGTGATTTTGCTGCCAACTACTGGATTGTTGACCTGTCCAGGGTGGATCCCGCCTCGGCCCAACAGTAGTCAGGTTAAGCTCCGGTGGCCCTGTGACCCAGAAAGGGATTTAACGGGTTTAGAAAATGGATAGATGAGTACCAGAAAAAGATTATATAAAGTAATCCACGTTATTTTAAATGTTGCTCACCTTTCAGCACATCCCTGTCAGGGGTCGCCACAGTGAATGAACTTTTGCTGATGTAAGTCAGGTGTAAGTCTTTCCTGACACAACCTTGCACTTTGATTGGGCTGGAGTGAGACCAAGACTACGTTCGAATTCCTTCACCGACACTATATATTGCACTATAGTACATCCCCCCCCCCTATTTGTGGGGATAAGTGGCCAGAGACATCTGCGAATAAGTTGAATTTATGAATTTGAAGACACCCCCTGTCCCTTTTTTTAAATTCAGAACCGCAGGCCAGTTTCATCCATAAAAATCACCTGCTCCAAATGATAATTATCCTCTGTGATTATTTTCTTCAGCAAATAAGGATTTTTTTCCTCCGCCGGCGTGATCTTTATTCCGCTCCCCCACCAGGAGCAGAGATACACCTCAGCACCACAGAACCTCCTCAGGACGCAAAAATGTCATTCGAGCATTTTGATGCCACTTTGTTTAAACAAGTTTATTTATTCCTGCTGTTTTAAAGATATGTATTAAAAAGTAGCATCAACTGCTATCAAGACATAACTTTGAAAAATAAAAAAATTAATTAACAAAATGAAAATGTTTGAAGGAGGGAGTAAAGCCTTTGGACACACCTTCCAAAACAGCTGCTTATATAGCATGAAAAGAAGGAGAGGAGATCACTGCCTTCTGTCATACTGAAGATAAAGATGACTTTCTTCGCACTGCTTCTCGTGATTTGGCTTCTTCCAAAAGGTACATTTTGACTTGATGCACTCCTCTGTTTGGATAGCAGACTGGAGAGTAAATAGTCTCAAATGTTTGTGTGCGTAATGCTTTATTTGTAACTTTTGTCTGTCTGTTTTTGTGTAACTTAAGATTTGTTTGAGCACAATATGTGATTTGTGTGTGCATAATACTTCATTTGTAACTAGTACATTGCATTTAGTACATAAGTATGCATACTTGCAATTATATTTTTTAATGTACACTCAAATATCAAAAACTGAGTAAAATTTCCTGAAAGAAATTTACCAATTTCAACTTTTCCTGGAAGCAGAAGGTCCTGCTGTCAGCTTTTTTATTCAAATTTTTGGAAAAAGCAAGAATGTCACAGAAGGGTCACATGACTGTGTTTCCACAGGTTTACAACAGCTTAAAACATACCTCTAAGTTTTATGACAGGAGCCTGCTGGCCAAAGCGCATTTGAAAGTGAGCTACATTTGGCCTACAGGCAGACTTTAGACATACCTGTCCTAGAATAATGGAATAACAGGACGTTTTTTCAAGAAAGTACATCTAAATTGCTTGTTTTCTTTCTCAGCTGATGCTCTGAAGTGTTATGAATGTATACCAGAACAGCAAGGGGGAACCTGCACTGACAAAGAGGTTGACTGTCCACAGAATCTTCAGTGTGCTTCAATGGGAGTCACGCAGTATGATGGTCGGTCATTGTAGCTTATATTTTCTCTAAGATCTTTCTTTATTACTGTAAAAGCTTGCTGTGATTAAGTCTTTCATTTCTCTTTCAGGTGATTCAATACTCAGTGATCAATTCAAACACTGTGTCCCTCCTGAAGTATGCCACAACATTTATGCTAACTTTGGAGAACAGAGGTTGATGAGGATTGTTCAGTGCTGCAACTCAGACCTCTGCAACACTCAACATGCCCCTGGTAATGTCTCAGTAAACTAACAGCTAACAGCTTATTTATCTGCACTGAATCCTAAACATTGTGAGAAGCAATAAAACTGGATTATGAGACATAAAACACATATAGGAATCAAGTATGAGACATGAAACCCATGAAATAATCCACAAGTTTGTAAATTATCTTATTAAAAGCTAATAGGCATTCGGTCCTTTAAAATATTAAAGTATAAAATTAGATGGTGCACATGTAGTTTTCTCTTTGGTTAAAATCATGTTGTAGATGTTAATTGAAATGTCAACTGATTCTTATGAATCTGTGAACTAATGCAATTGAAGACTAAAGCTCTGGAGTGAATACCATATTTTCATTGAAAATGTCTGATGTTCACTTTTACAGTACCCCAGAGAGGTTCTCCAAATGGCTTAAAGTGTTACAGCTGTGTGAAGGACAATGTGATGGAACTGTGAACTGTGAGGGTGAAGAAGACCACTGTTTTACAGAAATAGGTAACCAGCTTCTGTTATTCTGTTCAAAGATATATCGTATGGTTCCAACATCTCACTTGAAAATGACACAAAACCTGTTTACTTCTCTTTTTTTCTCAAAAACTATTATTTCAAGATAGATATTAAAAAAGGTTGTACTTCAAAGAGTGCATGCGCCTCTGATCCTGGGGAGACTCAACAGAGTTCTAACAATTCAAGTGCTGCCAGGGAACTACTGCAACAATGAACCTGCTGAAATGCTAAAAAAAGATGCATTGGCTGATTTTGCTGCCCAGTTTGCAGCGGCTGCTGAACTGTCACGGGCTGCAACAGATGCTCCAACTGAAAAGGCTGCTACTCCTACTGCAGATCTGTAAACGGATGAGTCATTGAAAAAAGACAATATAGTCTCTTCTTTTCCTTCAGTGACAGTCTGAGCTGAAATGCTCTCAGATACATTAGCAGCATCATGTGTCTGTGCGTTTATTCATGGATGTTTCTATCATAAGATTTCCCACAATTCTTCTGTTCACACTCCATGCTCATGTATGATGT
The DNA here is from genome assembly GCA_003999625.1 of Oryzias javanicus. NCBI lineage: Eukaryota > Metazoa > Chordata > Actinopteri > Beloniformes > Adrianichthyidae > Oryzias > Oryzias javanicus. Next base: position 16,100,839 of record CM012452.1, read on the forward strand.
AAGGCGCTACTCCTGGAACAGTGCGTCTGGTGGAGATTCTATTAACCACATCAGTTTAAGGAGAATGTCAGTATTACAGCAGAGAGCACACTTCCGAGCAGGAGTCCTTCAAAAGCTTGAGGGCGGGTTTTGGGTTGAAAACAAATCTTTAAAAGGGTTTTTGTGTAACATTCAAGAAATGCATGCATGTAATTTCTAATCGTTGATTAAACTTTATCTTTTCAAATATTTGAAACTTTCTTTTGTTTGGAAATTATTTGTACACGAAAGTCGTTTTTAGCATCGAATAATAACCTAAAAACAATGTACATGGGGGTTTAATATCTGTAAGAACTTTGAATAATGTGTGGTAGGATTTTTATTAGTGTCATTCCTAAATGGGAGAGCACTTAATATTGAGAGAAAATAGTCTCAGTGGATATATGACTACATAATACTGGATTTTTAACTTGTGATTGTCTATTTGAATGTAACTTTGGTGTACAAAAAACTCAGTTGATAATAATATCAATACGTTTCTTTCAGGTTTAAGTTCTGTTTATGGACCACATTTTATTTATGTAAATAGAGTTAGAAATACTTCTAACTTAATTATGGTTTATTACAAAATTTTACATCTATTTTATAAAACCCTCAAAGGTATCCATAGACAAAAATTCAAATACAAATCCACTCACTCACATACACTATATTGCCAAAAGTATTTGCTCCACCATCCAAATGATCAGAATTAGATGTCCTAATCACCTGGCCTGAACACAGGTGTGTACAACAAGCACTCAGGCATGTAGACTGTTTTTAGCGGTTTTTGGATGGATTAGAATGGAGACTGAGTCAGGTCTTGTCCACCAACATCACTGTGTGACCTGACGAATGCACTTCTGGACAAGAAAATAGTCAAAAATTCCTTTAAACACACTCCTCAATCTTGTGGACAAGGCAGGTGAGTGAACATTTTTTGTAAAATAGTGTACATACACATACAAGCAGAAACATATAAAGCATACACCATTCCTATTTAGATATACAATAAGTGCAAGAATAAGCAGCCACCTGTGTTCAGATAAATGTTAAGTATCGGAGATGATAATTTAATGGAATGTGGATTGAAGAAACAATTACGGTTGGAAGGTTAGGCTTGAAGCTGTACAGCAGTGTAGTGTGTGTTAAAGGATATGAAAAATCTATTTCATGGAAAAATAATCAGTAAAAAGTAGCAAAGCATGAGTAGTTATTCTGACAAATATAATGACCAAGTAATAATTTGTATCTATCAAGAAGTCTATTGGATTTTGGCTTCTTGGTGACACTTCATATTTGGAACGCAATGAAGGGGCAGGGTCGCTCAGTCTAGTTCTCAAATTTAATCTTTGAGTTGAACACAGTGAACCACTAAACAACATGCTGAAGCTCCTCTCAGAGATAGAGCAAAATCCAGCTTCTATTTTGATAGTCCGCTTCTGCTCATCGCCAAGCTAATTTGCAAATTAGCTGGAGCAAAATATTTAGGTAACAAGCTAAATAATTAGTTACCAAGCTAAATAATTACATCAAATCTAAATATCAAATTTGGACTTAAATATTTATTTAACAAATAAAGATTTGACTGCAAAGTTGAAATATTTAATTTGGTAAAGGAATATTTAGGTCTAAACTAAATATTTAATTTGCAAAAGAAAAGTTTAATATAATAAAATTAAATATTCAGTTTACAAACTTAACACTTAGTTCGAAAACTAAATATATAATTTCAAATTTAAAAAAAGTTGACTTTAAATAAAATATATTCAGCTTGCTAACCAAATATTCAGTAAGTGAATTTAACTTTATACATACACTACTTGAAAGGGGAAAATATTCATTTAAAAAATACAAACTTTTTTTCTCCTAAAACAGACTAAATAACCAAAATTATTGCTGCTAATATTTGACTGTGTTGCTTTGCAAACAACAGCCTGAATTCTGCTATTAAATTTCCTACAATTCCTCTCTTCACACTATCAAACATCAAAGGTTTCAGCTCATACATGATACAAGGTACTGTTCCCTAAATATCTGTAGTGAATCTGGTAGAGATCATTTTAACCGCATCTGTTGAACGAGTGTATGTCAGCATTACAGCAGTTCTTCCAGAGGAGGGCACACTTCCTTTACTGATGGAAAATCCATCCTATTTGAAATGAGAGAAAGATATTTTAATTTAGTTTGACCATACATACTACTACATGATTCTCACTTAAAATTTTCCTTTCATATTCCTAGGTTTACTCTGTGGTTTCTTTAGTAGAAGTTTCAGTGAAAATGTGTGTCTGCACAGTGGCACAGTAGGATATAGTGAGTATAGCAAATGGATGAATACATTAGTTTGTGTGTCAGCAGACTGTCTGAGTGGATGAAAACACGGTTGCTGCAACATTTAAGAAGTGCATGCATGTAATTTTTAATTATTGATTAAAATGTGCTTTTTTCAGATATTATTAATTTTGTTTGTTTGCAGATTTTGTTTAACACAAATAAATACTTTTCACCATTAAATCATAATCTAAAACAATATACATTTGGTAAAATATCTGCATAATGAATATGGAACTTTGTCAATGTATGGAAGGATTGCTATGGGTTCTAACATGAATGGAATAATGAAAAGGCAAAAATCAACAAGCCAAGGCATTTCTAATACATTAATATTTATAATTAAACATGTAGCTGAAATGTGTTTTGTGTATTGTGACAAAGAGGCTGAGATGTTTACATCCATATGCAACATGGTTTAATGAGAACGAAGAGCAGGTAAAACACAAGATAACGCATGGTCAGGAAACAGGCCAGGGTCAGAGCAAGGAGTGAGGCAGGAGGCAAATAAAACATGCAGGGGTCAAACACAGAGAGGCAACAGAGAATAAACACTGAAACTGAATGCACAGGAGAACAATTCAAGACTTCATATAGAGCAGAGTGGAGAGCAGGTTTAAATACAGCTTGGTGATTGGCATGTATGAGGAACAGGAGAGGCGGCAGATGCATGATAGGAAATGGTAAATGGCGTGTACTTGTATAGCGCTTTCTACCTTCCTTCGAAGGCCCAAAGCGCTTCACAGTCACAGACCCATTCACACACACATTCATACACATTCAATGGAGAAAAGAAGTTATCAGATGCAGTCAGTACTCTGGAGAGGGTTCTCTCTGGTGGTCGGAGGAGCACATGACTGGTTGAACCCTGAAATGTAGGGCCCGATCCGAATTCTCCCCTTCTCCCTTCCCCTTGGCCCTCCCCCTTCGTTTATCCCTCCGTGCTTGCTCCAAACGGTGGTGATAAAAAAAACCTGTGTAATATTTCAGACGTGACTTTCGGACATGACTTTTGTTTGATGACGTCATCAATATTAACGGTCTGCTAGCTTTAACGCGAGCTTCCAGCGCTTGAATATTCATAACGACCGCGGTTTTATAACTTAATAAAGGTCATGCTGCAACATAAAGTCATTACTTACATTTAAATGTAAACATCTGTGGTTCAGAGCACACCAAAGTGAGGAAAAGTGCTTCTTAGCGCGATGCCGTTTACTTTTGCGATGATGGACTTTGTACCCCTCTGTTTGGAGTGTGAAATTTAAAATAAATAACTAATAACTTCAACTACAACTGCCACTTCAAATCAAGGGGAAGGGCTAAAGGGAAGGGAAAAGGGGAGTACACTGATCAGGCCTATATGTCATGGACAAATTAATTGAAAACCATTACTAAAAAGTGTAGTAACCCTGTTTGTAATGATATGTGAGATTCCAATAACCATTGATTATTGGATGAAACATCTCATTTTTTTTTAGAAAAGAATGACAGAGCATTTGATTGTAAATTAGGAAAACTGGATAAATATCTACCCAGAAATCTTGGCAGAGGATAAAGAACAAATGAAAGCTGTTGTGGTGGATATGGCAATACCATTTGATGGCAACATCTGTAAGAGGGAACATATGAAACTGGAGAAATACCAGACAGCTTTTCAGCCCCATCAGAGTCTGATGCAGAGGGTGAGAGCTGTTGTCCATGATGGATCTGAGTTTGGACAACATCCTCCTCTCACCCACCTCCCCCACAGAGTCCAGCGAGCAGTCCAGGACAGAGCTGGCCCTTCTCACCAGCTTGTTGATTTTCTTCCTGTCCTGGTCAGAGCCGCTCGCCTCCCAGCAGACAACAGCGTGGAAAACAGCCGAGGCCACCACCGAATCAAAGAATGTCCTCAGCAGATGTCTGCACACCCCAAAGGACCGCAGTCTCCTCAGGAGGTGGAGTCGACTTTGACCTTTCTTGTAAAGGTAGTCGATGTTGTGGGACCAGTCCAGTTTGTTGTTCAGGTGAACACCCAGGTACTTGAAACTGTCAACAGTGACTATTTCATCTCCCTGGATGTTCACCGGTGTGTGGGTCACCGTCCTTCTACGGAAGTCAATCACCATTTCCTTGGTCTTGCTGGTGTTTCAGACACAGGTGGTTGTTCTCACACAGCTCACAAAAGACCACGATGACCGACCTATACTCTGCATCATCTCCCTCAGACACACAGCCCACAAAAGCTGAATCATCAGAGTATTTCTGCAGATGACAGCTGTTGGTGTTGTAGGTGCCCAGTCCGAGGTGTAGAGTGTGAAGAAGAACGGTGACAGTACTGTTCCCTGAGGAGCTCCAGTACTACAGACTACCACCTCAGAGACACAGTCGTGCAGACGCACGTACTGTGGTCGGTTGGTCAGGTAGTCCATGGACCATCCCACCAGTCGCTCATCCACTCCTGCTTGCTCCAACTTCCCTCGTAGCAGTCCAGGCTGGATGGTGTTGAAGGCGCTGGAGAAGTCAAAAAACATCATTCTCACAGCGCTCCCAGCAGTCTCCAGGTGAGTCAAGGCCCGGTGCTGCAGGTAGATGATGGCGTCTTCCACCCCGATTCTTGACCTATAGGCGAACTGCAGCGGGTCGATTGTGGTGCTCACCACAGAGCGGAGATGCTTGAAGACGAGTTTCTCCATGGTTTTCATGAGGTGGGAGGTGAGGGCGACTGGGCTGTAGTGGTTCGGCTCCTTCGGGTGCGATGTCTTCGGAACCGGAACCACAGAGGAGGTCTTCCACAGGAGAGGGACCTTCTCCAGGCTCAAGCTCAGGTTGAAGATGTACCGGAGTACATCACAGAGCTGACCCGCACAGCTCCTGAGCAGTCTGGGGTTGATGCCGTCTGGTCCTGCAGCTTTCCTGGTCTTCAGTCGCTCCAGTTCCCTCCTCACCTGGTCCGATGTAAAGGAGAGGGGGGGAGTGGAGGTCAAAGGAGGGCTGGTGATGTGGTCAGTTGGAGTGGGGCAAAGACAGGGAAAAGGGAGCTGTGAAGATGACCAGGGCACGGTGGAGGTCGATGGTGGATGGAAGACATGTGAAGAGGTGGGAGGAGAGATCGATGCAGAGGGGGGAGGGGTTAGAGTCAAACCTGTTAAAAAACAGGTTTAACTCATTGGCCCACCGCTGGTCTCCATCAGGTCTCACTCTGGTGTTACTCTGTCCAGATCCTGACATGTTCTTCAGTCCTCTCCACACCTCCCGTGTGTCGTGCTCTTCCAGCCGCTCCTCCAGCTTCTTCCTGTAGCTGTCCTTGGCCTGCCTGATCTTACGCTGGAGTTCATGTTGAACGTTCCTCTGCTCCTCTCTGTCCCCTGAAACAAAAGCCCTTTTCTTCTGGTTCAGCAGGGCTTTAAGCTCAGGGGTCACCCACGGCTTGTTGTTGCTGAACCCTTCGAGTTGGCACAGTGTTCTCCTCACAGAATTTAATATAGTCTGTAATGCAGTGGGTCAGACCGTCGATGTCATCTCCATGAGAGCTGCAGAGTGTCTTCCAGTCTGTGGTCTGGAAACAGTTCTGCAGACTCTCCATGGCTTCATCCGTCCACACTTTCACAGACTTCTTCTGTGCCAGCTGTCTTCTCACCACGGGGATGTAATTTGGGAGCAGACGCATGAGGTTGTGGTCGGAACGTCGAAGTGGGGGGAGGGGAGTGGAGGTGTATGCATCTTTGATGTTGGCATACATTAAATCCAACGTCTTCTTCTCCCTGGTCAGGCAATTCACGTACTGAAAACATATTGACTATTGACTGACCAAATGGAAAATAAATAAAGATTGGAGAAATAATCTCAAGTGACGGTCTGAGTAAATCAGCCTTCAATTTTGAATGCTTAGCCCTTTTCAAATGTGGGAAAAGTGCACAAAAAATTAGGTAACAATTGACAGAGGCTGTAAAGTGTTATATTCATTATCCTTTGGAGGTAGATAGCTGTCACAAATTTGAATTATTTCATTTTTGTTCTGTTGCTAACAGTAATTCTGTTGCACTGATAATCGTGTTTACAATTGTTAACATTGAATTTTACAAATAATTCCAATTCAATTGGTGTCAAAGTTATAGTATTAGTGATTTTAAGCAACGTTAAACAAAAGTGTCTATAATTTGTTGCACAAAATAAGACATAAGTTGTTTTATTATGATTGTTTTTAAAGCTAAAAAAATAAAATGGGGATATATTTCCCCCCAAAAAAGTTTTCTTCTATATAATATTCATTATTAGAGAGGATTTTTACCAAATATCGCAGTATCGCGATATTATCGATATTGTGAGCCATGTATCGCGTATCATATCGTATCGTGAGATAACCGGTGATTGCCCCACTAAAAACACATTTTATAAAACATTGAGTAAGGGCGCACTTCAATCTTCACATTTAACAGGTAGAGCTTTCAACCAGTGTGTCGCGGCACACTAGTGTGCCTTGGCAAATTATCCAATTTCACATATCTAAAACCAGCCAAGTTCCGCTTTCAGAAAAGTCCCGCCCCCTTCAACTGTCTCAGCCAATCATTGTTGGAGGCTTGATCACATGTCATCAATCTGACCAATTAGAAGTGATTAACATCCTCACTTCCTTCCAGTTCCAACAAATTAACAGCTAAAGCTCGTGTTTAGCGATGTAGCTTCCTGCAGGATCCAATGTCAGACAGTTTAAAAAGTGCACAAAAGAATGAAGCTCAGAGACGTGAGTATGACCGGAATCCACATGAGTTTATGCACTACATCCCCCGTGATGAATTGGGTCAAAGCAGCGTTTCTCAAATGGTGGGGAGCGCGACAACCCGGGGATCATGCCATTTCTGTTAGTTCCTAAACAGAGACCGTAAGTGACCATGATATCCACACAGAAAGAGGAAAATTTAATTAAACCTCAAGAATTGTGTTGGAAAAATATTTATGACAGAGGAAGTGCGGGGGGCGGGGGGGAGGGGAGGAGGTAGGGGTGCAGGGTGCAGCAGAGCAAGAGCTGAGTATAGAGAGAGCCCGAGAGACGACAACATCTACATAAAACGGAGAGATAAAGAGAGACATTAGAAAAGTAGAAAAAACTGTATTTTGGGTTGTTGTTGCAGAGTTTTGTGTTGTTCACTTCAAATGTGTTTAAAAGGAAAAAAAAATCTTAAAATGTATAGAGTAATAAAAAACAGAATTCAAACTGAATTTTTAATATCTAGTTCTTTTTTCATTTATTTTGTACATTCTATCTGGAAGGGATAAATGTTAGGTTTAAGCTCTAACATTTGTAAAGAAAAACAACCTGCACAGAAAGAGACACAGAGAATTGATTAAAGTTTAAAACTTGCAAGGAGAGTGGGCCAAAAGCCTGTTCGGTCACAATCTTTCAACCAACTCCAACCAGGCTTTTTCTCTCCGTGCATTTTATTGAGTCAGACACGCCCCTAGTTACAGGTTGGTCTCAGTTGCTAAGGGGAAGGGAAGCAAAAGAACGTCAGCTGAGACCGGTCCAAAATCAGTTTCTTAACAAGGTCAAAAACAAACATTTAAAGTTTTGTGTGTGCATGTTTTGACTAGGTGATCATACGTCAGGCCTTGTAACTTCTACTGGCTCCTGCTAATCTCTGGCTCAGCCGCTGCATCTTCCTTATCAGCAGCGCAGGGTTGTCCACTTCCAGCTTAGATCAAGACATTTCAGCACACAATAAAGAGAACTAAAACGCATCTAATAAGAGGTAAAGGAAATAAGTAAGAATAGGATAACATATATTTACGACCCCAACAACGCCCCCCTGTTTTTCCGTTTTCTGCTTATTTTATTTCAGCACATGACCCCTTCACTTTTGGAGATTTTCAGCCACAGCATCATTGTCATAACTTAAAATGCTACACTCAGAGGGGTGGTTAGCAGGTTTCTGGAACTGAAAACAAATCTGGAAAGTTATAATTATCAACATCATCCTCATCATCATTGTTGTCGTCATTTTCACCATGAGGTTTGTCAGTCTGAGGCAGGAGAGCATACATCTCGGACACCTGTGGGTCAAATGCTTTTTCAATCATCCTGGTGCACAGAGCTCTTATACAAGGGATACAACAACATCCACACAAGGTCAGGGTGGCTGCAAAGACAGCAAAAGAGAGTAAAATAGGCATGACCAATTATTTATTTTTACCAAACATCTCACCAAACCCCCCAGGGCGATGTATCAACTCCTGAGTGGTCTTTCATCATTTTGTTCAAAGTTCGGAGGCCCTCCAGGGCCCTGGTGAGACTCCCGTCCGCTGCAGTGTTGTTTGGGATGAAGGTACAACACTGATCACCAAATATTGAACAAACTCCTCCATGCTGTGACAGCACCGTGTCGACAGCCATTCTGCTTTGGAAAGCCATAAGTGAGGTAGCTGAAAATCGCCCGGGACGGCAGTGTTCTGCCTTCGTTTAATTGCCTAATCTCTGAACATTGTAGTGAACGTTGTTCTATCTCATCAACATTTTTATTAATGGTGCACCACGGACAGATGGATGACTCGAAACCTGCAGAACCTGGTTAGTTAATTTCTTGTCGTCAGGTCAGAAAGTCTGCAACAGAAAGTGGGTTATAGAAACAGGAGTAATAAATTCACAGGGGCACAATGTCCTGTGGTGTTGTCAGGCAGTCTGTCATACAGCTTGTTTTCTCCACACCACCACCAGTTGTCACTGCGGGACAGAGGTTTGAAAGTTATGTTTACTTCAAGAGTTTCAACATACATATTTTAATTTAATTTCCCCAGTTTAGGTCCTGTGCCTTTTCTGTAAATACATGTGTAATTTGCTTTAGGTATCTTACTGGAGAAGAGTGTTTCTGCTTTTCAGCTGTTGTGAGCGGATAAACCTCATCCCTCACAGAACAATTATCTGAAGGTACAGATTGAGTCATAACATTTAAAAGACAGTCTGGAGGTAATATGGATGGTATTACTTTAAGAAGTGGTCTTGGTCCTAAACACACAACACAATCTGTTTTGACTGCTTGAGCTGCTTCCTCTGCCATCAGTAACCAATTATTATCTGTTTTAGTGATTCCTGTAGTAATCCTGAACCAATCATCTGTGGTCAGATTGTCATCAACCACCAGAATGTCTTTAACCTTAGGCAGACCTCCCACAAGTTTCAAAGTTCCTCCCGTTGCATTTATTACTTGTTTTTGTGTCCTTTTTGTCCTATTAACACCTCGGCTATAGCTCGACTCCAGCTAGTGCAACATGCGGCTGCTCGTCTTTTAACCAGAACACATAAATATGATCATATCTCCCCGGTTTTAGTTTCACTGCACTGGTTACCTGTTTATTTAGAATTAATTTTAAGATCCTTTTATTTGTTTTTAAATCCTTACATGGCTCGGCACCTGTTTAAATCTCTGAGCTGCTGCAGCCTCATGGCATAATAATAATAATAATAATAATAATTATTATTATTATTATTATTATTATGTTGGTATGTGTCACATCTTCCATCAGTTCTTTTTGTTCAAACCAATATAGTAAAGGAACTATTATTACCATTCCTAAAAGAACTACTCCCATCACCACCATTTGCTGCTTTGGGGTCAACATCCTGCCTAGGGTCCTGAAGCCTCTCCCTATCACCTGCACAGAGTTGTGGACAATCTTCACCGGGTTTGAGACGACTGCAACCTATGGTTTCGCAGCCCCCTTTGTAGTCGGCCTTGCTCTGGAGGCGCTGTCGGAGAGCTTCAGATTTCTGTGGCCTCCACTAATCTATGGTGGTGATGTATTTTTACTCTGTTTTAATAATAACCACGTCTCCTGGCTCGACTAATTTGGCTATCCTGTGAAGATACAGAAGATGTGACATCATCATTAGTCTGTTCTGATTTTTGTTTTGGCTGTTGTAGCATCTTTCTCATAAAGTCTGCTAGAGTACTTTCATCATCAAGTTCCCATTCGTTTGTAAAATAAGGTAATCTATAGGGTCTTCCAAACAAGGTTTCATATGGAACCAATCCATTCGTGCTTATTATATTTATATATAATTTTACCAAATCCAAACATTTTGTCCATGGTCTCTTTGTCACTTCCATACATTTCCTTAATCTGTTTTTTCTTTATTGTTCCATTCATTCTTTCAACCAGTCCTGCACTTTGTGGATGATAAGCACAGTAATTCTTTTTTAAATTAATATGAAGGCATGTCCTATTTTAAAAACTACATCATTCACAAAATGAGATCCGTTATTACTGTAGATTATTTCAGGTATACCATTTCTTGGAATCATATCTTACATAAGGCTTTGGCTACCGTTAATGCATCTGGATGAGCAGTAGCAAAGAGCTCTATCCTTTTAGAGAATGAATCTATTATCACCAAACAATATTTCTTCCTTTATTTTGTTTAATTCTATAAAATCCATATGTATGTTGAAAAGGATACTCTGCTTTTGGGTATATTCTCATTTAAATCAGTTCCTTTTACTTGCAGTACATCATTTTCCCCTTGTGCTGCTGCTTTAGCTGTTTTGTCTACAAGGGCTTCACAGTCATGTGATAAGCCTTCACCTGCTGTGGTACTAATGTGGCTGGGTTCAAAACTGTACAGCGTTCTATTTTAGATGTGGCTGTGATTCTAGTGGATTAATAAGCTATTGGTCTGAGTTTACTACTATGCATTTGAGTTAACACAGAGGTCATAAAAGACCTTTGCAATCAACCATTCGTATGAACTTTTTTTTTTTTTTCTTTTTTCTTTTTAGTCGGGTAAGGCCAAAGTACTGCTGTTTATCATAATTTTTTTATGTCACAGACTGCTTCTCCCGCTTCAGGGGTCCAGTCTAATTTATCTGACTTTTTTTTTTTTTAATTCTTTCGTATACACTAATGCTTGTAATGGAGCTGTTATTTCTGCATAATTTGGAACCCAGCTTCTACAATAGTTTGTTAATCCTAAGAATGACATCATTTGTTTCTTGTTAAGGGTTTGGGAGCTTGTAGGATAGCAACTTTCTTTCTTCTAGAATAGTTCTTCCTCTGCACTTAGTTGGTGGCTCAAATATTTCACTTTCTCTTGACATAATTGCAACTTATGTTTACTTCCTTAAATAATTTCTTTAACTGCTTTAGCAGTGCTAATGTATCTTTAAGACATTCATCTTCTCTTTTGATGCTACTAATATGTCATCCACGTAGGTGAGTAACTGGCTGTTACACGGCGGCTCGAAGGATGACAGACTAGAAGCCATGACTTGGGAGTAAATAGTAGGGCTTTCACAATAGCCCTGGGGCAATCTGGAATAGGTGTATCTTTTTACCCTTAAAAGTAAATGCAAACTAGTATTGACTATCTTTATGTACTGGTATAGATAAGAGGTGCTGCTTATATCAATTACTGTGAAATATTTGGCCTCTGGGTCTAAAGAATTAAGCAAGGTGTGAGGATCAGCCACACAGTGACCTCTGAATAACAGCATTATTTACAGCAATCAAGTCCTGCACCATCCTCCATCCTGTGGATGGGTGCTTTTTTTTTTTTTTTTTAACTGGGAATATTGGTATATTTACAGGAGAGTCAGCACACTCTATCAGTACACCGGCTTTTAATAGATCATTGATTACAGGTGCTATGCGTCCACAGCGATCTGGCTTCAATGGATAATGTTTAATTCTCGGTCTGTGCTCTGTTATGATGTCTCTAATTGTAGTTCTACAATGCACCAGTGTCACAGAGAAACTTCACAGCTACACCTTGTACTAGAAGAACGATTTCTGGTCTGTATTTTTCTTCAAAGAACAGTAATTCTAATTTTAGATTCTCGTCATCCTCTGCAGCTGTGTCTGGACTGGAATCTGCTTTAGCCCAAACAGATTCTCTGTTTTGTCCTGCACGAGCTAGTCATGCAGATTGCTGTTGATTGTGAGGGGTGGGATTGCGGCTGCAGTCCCTTGCCATATGCCCCTCTTTCCCACAGGACCAACAGGCCCTGGAGTTCTCACCATGAGGCCCAAAGCGACCTCTCCGATCTCTGCCTCTACCACGGCCTCTGCCTCTAGAGTACAAATGGAATATCATATCTTCCTCATCTATATCCTGGAAAACACCTCTGCTTTGTTATTTAAGCTCTTTCTTTTTTTATTTGTAGACCATTCTCCTACAGATCCTTTGCTCCTAGTTACTATGCCTGTATACTGTGGAGGGGGATCTTCTAATCTAACGTCCACTGCCGCTACTACACCATCTCCCTCTTTCTCTGGGCCTGCTACTTCTGCTCGTCCAACATTCTGCGTACACGCTCATAAGGCCCTGAATATTTGTTGTCTTCTCTTTTATGAAACATCACATTCTTTCCGTATTGTCACTTTCTTTCTCTTTCCCTTCTCTCTTTCCTGCCTCTCCTTTTCTCTTTTCCTATTTTCATCCCTTTCCTGTCTGGCCTTCCTCTCTCTCTCTCTCTTCCTCTATTTTGCTATTTTTATCCATACTTTTGTTTCTTCAAATCCTTCTTTATCCATTTGTTTTCGTTTATTTTTGCATTTTTGTTTTATCTTGTTTTGTAATTCTACTATTCTTACAGTTGAAAGCTTACCATTAAAGTTATATTGATCAATCCAATATGGAAGTTGTTTTATCGCATTTGGGTTTTCATTTTCTACTATTCTGTAATCTTTGTAATGTCTCAAGGACTTATTGTTTTAGTTTACTTTGCCCCTTCCCCATTTTGAATAAAATTTGGTTCCAGTAGTTTGTTAATACCTAGGGTATTCTAATACTGGAAGCTTTTCTTTCAACAAGATAGTGATTAATAACCCCCTTCTGTGGTAAAACTCACTTCAACCTTAGAGGTGGAGTTTTCTTGCCTAGTGCATCCACAAAAGGTTCACTATTTCCATCCTTGTTGATTTGGTATGAAATCCAAATACCTAATGGTATCTGTATTTCCAATCACACTCACAGTCTCACACTTTCACACTTTTTGCGCGCTGTTTTACTTTATTTCTCTTATTACTTCTTATTTCAACACAGAGGACGCCGCCGCCCTTCGTAGAATTTAACTAGTTAAGCTAGGGGAGTCTACTCCTCCCGCGGACTTTAACTGTTTGAAATAATTCTTCTTTTCACAGAGGCACAGAGGACGCCGCCGCCCTTCGTAGAATTTAACTAGTACGTAACTAGGGGAGTCTACTCCTCCCGCGGACTTTAACTGTTTGCTCTATTTTACCTGATAGTGTCTAGAATTGTCAGGGTTTTGTTTTAATTCTCCTTCTGAGAATCTCTCATTCTGTCATTCCTTTTAAATAAGACTCTACTCACAATTCTCTGTGTCCGTGGATCCTCCGTCAACCTTCAGGTCCCAGCCCGCGAGTGAGGGCCAGCCCTGGAAACGGATCGTATGCTGTGGCCACAGACTTTCTGGGTCTCACTCTCGCGCTGGAACCATCAGGTGTCTTGGAGATCCGGCTCGAAGGACCAATTAAATGTTAGGTTTAAGCTCTAACATTTGTAAAGAAAAACAACCTGCACAGAAAGAGACACAGAGAATTGATTAAAGTTTAAAACTTGCAAGGAGAGTGGGCCAAAAGCCTGTTCGGTCACAATCTTTCAACCAACTCCAACCAGGCTTTTTCTCTCCGTGCATTTTATTGAGTCAGACACGCCCCTAGTTACAGGTTGGTCTCAGTTGCTAAGGGGAAGGGAAGCAAAAGAACGTCAGCTGAGACCGGTCCAAATCAGTTTCTTATACAAGGTCAAAAACAACATTTAAAGTTTGTGTGTGCATGTTTTGACTAGGTGATCATCGTCAGGCCTTGTAACTTCTACTGGCTCCTGCTAATCTCTGGCTCAGCCGCTGCATCTTCCTTATCAGCAGCGCAGGGTTGTCCACTTCCAGCTTAGATCAAGACATTTCAGCACACAATAAAGAGAACTAAAACGCATCTAATAAGAGGTAAAGGAAATAAGTGAGAATAGGATAACATATATTTACGACCCCAACAATAAATAACAGCGTATACATAATATACATTTATAAATGACATATATAAATGAAAACATGCTTAAAAAAAATGAAGCATTCATGAAAACTGATTATTAAGACGTTTTTTTTAAATCATTCTTTATTAGAATAAATGTGCACTGTCTTGAAAAGATATAAGTTTAACTTGATCTAATTGACTAATGATTCCAATGATATTCGTGGCACAAAGTTGTGTGTGTGTTAGTTTGGGGGGGGTGGATTGAGATTGAGAAACACTGGGTTAAAATGACAGTGCCTCTGCAGTGCAATGACGCTTCCCGCTTATTTAAAAATATGTAAACTAGATTGTGGAGTGACTGTACATCAATCCCCTTGCAGGTGCTTTCCCCGTCAGGGGGAAGATTTTTTTTTTTCCTTTTAGGCACAATTCTCATCTGTTGCTGCTTCCTTTAAGCTCATCTTTGCATGTCTCCACTTTGCATCAAACATGTTAAAACAAATTTGGTTTGCATAATTGGTGCTGCTCAAATAAATTTGCGTGAGATCATCACTTTTTTTCTTTGTTTCGTGAGATGTAATTTTTTTATGTATCTTATGATGCCCCCTCCTTGAACCGCCACCTTAACATGGTGGAGGGGTTTGAGTGCTCAAATGATCTTAGGAGCTATGCCTACGGAGGCTTCTGCCCATGGTAGGGTCTCCCATGGCAGACAGATCCTGGCTGACGAGCCAGACAAAGAGTGGCTCAACCCCTTTATGAGTGTCGAGACCAGAGATCCCACTACGCCTGGATTGGCTTCACCGGGGCCCCATCCTGGAGCAGGCCTGGGGTTTGGGCTCAGAGGTGAGCACCTGGTGGTCGGGGCTCCTCCCACGGGCCCTGGACCTGAAGGAAATTCTGAAGGGCCGGTGAATGTGTTGGTGGCGGTGAAGTGTGGTGCCTCGGCGGCCCAAAACCCTCTAGGCATGGAATTTGCACTTTTGGACATGGAACGTCACCTCTCTGGAAAAGGAGCCTGAGCTGGTGCGAGAGGTTGAGAGATACTGGCTAGACATAGTTGGGCTCACCTCCACACACAGCCTGGCTCTGAAACTCAGTCCCTCGAGAGAGGCTGGACTCTCTACCACTCTGGAGTTGTCCATGGTGAGAGGCAGTGGGCTGGGGTGGGCTTACTCGTGACACCCAAGCTCAGCTACCAAGTGTTGGAGTTCACACCTGTGGATAAGAGAGTCGAGTCTCTTTGCCTTCGTGTGGGGGACACAAAACTGTGGTTTCGGCTTACGGGCCAAACAGCAGTTCGGAGTACCTGGCCTTCTTGGTGTTTCTTGAAGGGGTGCTGGAAAGTGTCCCAACAGGGGACTCCCTTTCCCTCCTGAGGGACTTCAACGCCCACGTGGGCAACAACAGTGGCACCTGGAGGGGCGTGATTGGTAGGAATGGCCTCCCTGACCTGAACCCGAGCGGTGTTTTGTTGTTGGACTTTTGTGCTCGTCATAGTTTGTCCATAACAAACACCATGTTCGAACACAAACGTCTCCATCAATACACCTGGCATCAGGACACCCTAAGCTAGAGATCAATGATCGACTTTGTAGTCGTTTCAGGTGATCTCCGGCCGTGTGTTTTGGACACTCTGGTAAAGAGAGGGGCTGAGGTGTCCACTGATCACTACTTGGGGTGAGTTGGATTCGCTGGCGGGGGAGGAGGCTGAAAGACTTGGCAGACCTAAATGTACTGTAAGGGTCTGCTGGGAACATCTTGCTGAGCCTTCCGTCAGGGAGGTCTTTAACTCCCACATCCGGGAAAACTTCAAGCAGGTGCCGAGGGAGGTTGGGGACATTGAGTCAGAGTGGACCGTGTTCTCCACCTCTGTTGTCTCTGCTGCTTTCCGGAGCTGAGGTTGCAAGGTCTCTGGTGCCTATTGTGGTGGCAAACCCGGTGGTGGACACCGGTAGTAAAGGATGCCGTCAAGCTGAAGGAGGAGTCCTATCAGGCCTGGCTGGCTTCTGGGAGTACAGAGTTGGGGATCTGCTGACTTCAACTGGGAACATTGTCGGGCGGTGGAAGTAATACTTTGAGGATCACCTTAACCCTGATGACACGCCTTCCGCTGAGGAAACAGAGTCTGAGGACACTGGGGTGGAACTGTCCATCACCCAAATCGAGGTCACCGAGGTAGTCAAAGAGCTCCTGGGTGGCAAAGCTCCAGGGGTGGATGAGGTTTGCCCCGAGTACCTCAAGCTTCTGGATGTTGTGTGAGTGTCTTGGTTGACTCGTCTCAGCAGCATTGCGTGGCAGACAGGAACCGTACCACTGGACTGGCAGACTGGGGTGGTGGTTCCCCTTTTCAAGAAGGGGGACCGGAGGGTGTGTTCCAACTGCCGGGGAATCACAGCCTTCCTTGGAGAGTCTATGCCAGAGTACTGGAAAGGAGAGTCTGTTTGATAGTTGAACCTCAGATTCAAGAACAACAGTGCGGTTTCCGTCCTGGTCGCGGAACAGTGGCCAGCTCTACAGCCTGTCCAGGGTGCTAGAGGGCTCATGGGGGTTTGTTCATCCTGTCCATATGTGTTACGTGGATTTGGAGAAGGCGTTCGACCGCGTCCCCCGCGATGTCCTGTGGAGGGTGCTCTGGGAGTATGGGGTCTATGAAGCCTTACTGAGGGCTGTTTGGTCTCTGTATGACCGAAGCCGGAGCTTGGTTTGCATAGCCGGCAGTAAGTCAAACTTGTTCCCAGTGCATGTCGGACTCCGGTTCTGTTCATAGTTTTTATGGACAGAATTTCTAGGCGCAGCCAGGGGGCGGAGGGGATCTGATTTGGGGACCGCAGGATTTCATCTCTGCTCTTTGCAGATGATGTTGTTGTGTTGACTTCGTCGAGCCAGGACCTCCAGTATGTATTGGAGTGGTTTGCAGCTGAGTGTGAAGCAACTGGGATGAGGGTCAGCACTGCTAAGTCTGAGGCCATGGTTCTCAACCGGAGACAGGTAGTTTGTCCTCTCTCAGTGAGTGGAGTGCTCCTGCCTCAGGTGGAGGAGTTTAAATGTCTTGGGGTCTTGTTCACGAGTGAGGGAAGATCAGAGCGCGAGATCGACAGGCGGATTGGAGCGGCGTCCACCACCTTACTGTTGCTGCACCGGTCTGTGGTGGTGAAAAGAAAGCTGAGTCAGAAAGCAAAGCTTTCGATTTACCGGCCGATCTTCGTTCCAGTACTCACCTGTGGTCATGAGCTCTGGGTCATGACCGAAAGAACGAGATCCCAACCACAAGCGGCTGAAATCAGTTTCCTCCGGAGGGTGGCTGGGCACTCCCTTAGAGATAGGGTGAGAGGCTCGACCACCCGGAAGGAGCTCGAAGTAGAGCCGCTTCTGCTCCACATCAAGAGGAGCCAGTTGAGGTGGCCCAGGCATCTGATCACGATGCCTCCTGGACGCCTCCCTAGAGAGGTGTTCTGGGCATGTCCCATTGGGTGGAGGCCCTTTGGAAGACCCAGGACACGCTGGAGAGACTACATCTTTCGGCTGGCCTGGGAATGCCTTGGGGTCGCCCCAGAGGAGCTGGAGGAAGTGGCCGGGCAGAGGGAAGTCTGGGCATCTTTGCTCAGACTGCTGCCCCCACAACCCAGTCCTAGATGAGCGGAAGAAGATGGATGGATCTTATGATGTCATCAGAATTGAAATATAAAATCTACTTGTCTATAAGTTTTTTGTCACAAATAGATCAGCTACCAAAGCTGAGATTCCTTATTTGTCATTTGCCGATAAGGTTGTAAAAACACCACAGTCTGATGGGTAGATTGGGGTTAGGGGGTTACCCCCTCTTGCCTCCATCTAGATGAGTTCCTAAAGAGTAGCATAGAAAATAACAAGGAAAAATGAACATATTTAAGCTTAGTGTTAATTAATAATTCATAGGTATAGAGGCAGAATAAAGTTAATGATAATCAATTCTGATACACTTACTCAGTAATACACTCATTCTGAAAGCTCATCGTAATTAAGAAAAACATACATCATTGTGCGGTTTCTGACTTCAGTAATCATAATGTTTGAACTATCAGTCAAGCGGAGGGGTTTGTAGGTAAAGTCTTGCTAAAACATTCTGGTGCAGTCAATTCTTGAGAGAAATTAAATGATTTTAAGTGCATCTTTTAGCCTGAAAAACAAGGTAGCATTTATGCCATTGAAATCAGCATTTTATGAAGGAAACTGTGTGTAAGATAAGATAGAAAGACAGATAAGGAGAGAGAGAGAGAGAGAGATGGATAGATAGATCATGCAAAAAAAAAAAAAAATGCAAATTTTTCTGGCAGCTGGGTGCCAGTAATTATGGTAATGCCTTTTATAGATTTATTACTATAAAACATGGATGTAACAATTCAGTCAAGCTATGATTTGACGGTTTTAAGGTCATAATTTCAATTTTTTCAGATTTTTTTTTCCCCAACACATTGCATTAAAGGTATTTTAAGGCCAAGTATATTTTCTTTTTGCCCCTTACATCAAACTGTTTCTGTATTATGTATAATTTTATACTGAGTCATTTCTGTTTGTGGAAAAACAGACAATCACAAATCCTTTCATCATCCGTTCATGCTGTGCTCCATGTGACGGACAGCTCTGCACCCACGACCGCTCAGCGCAATCCCGTTAACCCCCCCCACACGCACACTCGACCAGGCTCACACTCAGCAAATGGATGTTCATGTGCAGCTTGCAGAGAAAAAAGCAGAGGGGGCTAAAAAGTAGATTAAAAATGAGCAGGACTTATAGGAAGAAGTCAGAAGAGAAACAGTTGCAAAGCTGCATCGTCAACCACGACAGTTGTCACGGTGAAAATGAAATGTTGCAGGGTTAGGAAGAAATCTCGGCTTTGCTTGAATTTGTGTTAATAGTTGCAATCGCAACATCATGAAATCCTAGAGGGACTGACTTGTGAGAAACTTTTAAATCCGAAGGAGCTGCAGGAATTTCCCTGGAACGAAGCGCAGATGAAAAGCACGCAGCCAGTCACACACAATGTCCTTACATATTGTCAGCGTGTGGTGCGTTCAAGAACGTGCTCGACACGAGTTTATGAACGTGCACTCAGCAGGTGGTATCCACACCGGGGCAGTGCGCCACTCCCAAATCCGGTTCCTTGACTTGTCAAAGAGCTGCCATTATGCACGACAATGTTGAACTGGGTTAAAAATTTCAAGGTAAGCTCAATGCGTGCCCGATTTATGCGCAGAGCTCGCGACCCGACCTAAAAACTTGTGTAGCAATATGATCTCACACGCGGCCTCTACGCAGAGGCCAGGAATTCTGGTGTATGCGCTTTTGCATTGACAATTCATTGAAAGTGTCTGCTTGATTGTGCACCAACGGGGCTGCTGTGTAAGCACTTACACACACAGGCACACTGGTGGTGATGAGGTAGATGGGAAAAAGCTGAGGGGATCCGGCAGATGGAGTGATTACTGACAGGGGAGAGGGAGTGCAGGGTCAGAACTCAGGTGAGCGCTCCCTCTGGTGGTTGGAGAGGGAAGCAGCAGGTTGATCCATGACAGACGTGAGTATGCCCGGAATCCGCATGAGTTTATGCACTACATCCCCCATGATGCATTGGGTCAAAGCAGCATTTTTTTTTTTTTTTTTCTTTTAACTTGTCCTGTCCAACAGCTGAGCAAGCAGATACTGGCTGAGAGCCTCTTGCGTTGGACAGATTTTAATGTCCCAACAGGGGTTTATTAAGTATAAACAGGGGTGAAAGTAAGCCGGAACGGTCCAGAGCGGCGTTCCGGTAAATGATTTGAAGACGGAACGCCGTTCCGGCTGGAGGGATCAGCTGTGCGGCCAGTTTTCACTATATAAACACATGACAGAAGCTGCGGTCGCTCTTATGGAAGAAAAATAAGAAAATTGACATTTGAGCTGAGAGCAGGCAGCGCTTTATTTGGACGTTTGCATTGTTTTTGCGGTGCATCAGACAGTTATTAAAATCCGCCTCTCTCTCTCCCTCTCCCTTTCTCTCTCTCTCTCTCTCTCTCCCTCTCTCTCCCCCTTGGTCTGCGCTCTCTTGCGTGCGCAAGTCTGTCTTGCGTCCCGAGCGCTGCGGACCCCCGACTTTCTGAACAGCAGGCGCACCAGAGAACTGCAGCTGATGATACTAATAATAAATAATTAAATTATTTAAATGAAAAAATAAACAAAAAAGATGCAGAGAAAAGTGAATCAGATTTCTAAGAGGACGATCCAAAACTGAGGATGACGATGTGCATAACAAATCTTCTAAAGGAGAGGACGAAGAAGAGAAAAGGAGAGATGGAAGTTAAATGGAAAATGCCATTGAGACACCAGGTCCATCAATCACAGATGAATCTGGACAACTGACAATAAGTTCTGTTTAAAGTCCCCCTCCAAAAAAAAGAAAAACTATTTTTTGAGTTTTTAACATGCCTGTATGTCATTCTTCTTCTGAAAGAGAACAAATGTAATCATTTTGTTTTTGCATTTCCTTTTAATCTCTGTTAATCAAACTTTCACAGACAGACTCTGTGTGAATGAATGATGTTCTTTCCATAACAACAGTTCTGCTGCACATGCACTAAACCTTCATCTGATCCGGCTAGCGTGTCTAGTTCAGGTTCTGGAGAAGATGCTATCTTCACATTGACTGCAGTCGTTTACATTTCTGTGGTCCAATCAGCATCACTGGATTTTTGGTTTGAGTTTTATCCAATACTTATGGTAGCAGTCCTGAGAACGCTGGAAAATCTCCACCAGACTAAATACCTAATACCTAATACCTAAATAAGTAACATCCAATAAACTAATTAAGCAGTACTTCTTTTTTTTTTTTTCTTTTTGTTAAAAGCTTACCTATTCCCAATGGCCTTATGATTCATATAAAGAAAGTATTTGTTTTTTCAGAATTTTTTTAAATGTAGTAATGGAACTAGACTCTTTTATAGATTTTTCAAGATTTTTCCATAATCTAATACCCTGCACTGACACACTTTTCTCCATCATTTTTGTTCTAAATTTGTTTAATGCCCTTTAAAATAAAATATAATGCCCTTTCAGGTTATACTTGCTCTCTCTTTTTTTCAAAATTATTTTGTATGTTATGCGGTAAACTTTTTTTATGTGCTCTATACATAAGTTTGAGTATAGAATGATTTACTAAGTCTTTAAATTTTAATATTTTCAGCTTTATAAACAGTGGTGTAGATCAGTGGTCCCCAACCTTTTTGTCGCTGCGGACCGGTCAACCCACAAAGATTTTTACACGGCCCGGGGGTGGGGGGTGGGTGCAATCATTTGTGCGTGTGTTTTTGTTCATTAAGTTATATTTATAATGTATGCTATATTTATGCTGTTATTTATCCCTTCCAGATAAAAAAAAATAAATGAAAAGGAAAAAGTTATTATTATTGAGTTTTAAGTCTTTATATTTTTTTTTTTTCCATTTTAAACATATTTGAAGTGAAAAACACTAAACTCTGCAACCACAATCCAAAATACAAAAGTGTGCAAAACCAACAAATAAAAACTTTTATCAAAATAACATTAAGAAAGACAAAAGTGTCTCAGTTTTGAGGATGAAATCTGGTTTCTTAATGATCTGTTCTGTTTTAGAGAAGATTCTGCACAGGTTGGTTGTGGAGCCATAAATATGTAGAATATAGAAATATTTCCTGCAGATTCTCTTCCTTCATTCTATCAAAAGTCAAATGATTCCAGTCTCTGTTTAACATTTTTCCATTGCAATTTTTTAGGTTGAATTAAATATTTCTCCTTTCTGTGTGTGGATATCACAACTAGCGCTCAAGCTAATCGAGAGAATCCGGTCGATTTTCAAAATAAAATGTTTCCGTCTCATAAAAAAAAAAAAAAATTCTCCCGCGGCCTGGTGGCAATGAGTCCACGGACCGGTACCGGTCCGCGGCCCGGTGGTTGGGGACCACTGGTGTAGATGGATCCAAATAATTACTCCCAGTGATCATTCTTATTGCTCTTTTCTGTAGAACAAATATGGAATTTATTGATTTCTTGTTTGCGTTTCCCCAAATTTCAATGCAATATGTCAGCTATGGAACAATCAATGAGTTATATATAAGGTATAATGATTTTTTGTCTAATGACCATTTAGCCTTATATAACAGTGCTATTGTTTTTGCTATCTTTGTTTTTATGTAATTGATATGGGATTTCCAGTTTGTTTTATCATCTGTGATTACTCCTAGGAACTTGATATTATATTACTATTCATCTTTTGATTGCTAAATATCATGAAATTTGTTTTTTCACAGTTAATTGATAGTTTATTTATATCAAACCATTTTTTAATGTTTTCCGACTCCGAATTAGTTCTTTCATTGTTTTTATGTCATCTCCTACATGGTAGAGCGTTGTATCATCTGCAAATAAAATGCATTTTAAGAATTTGGATGCACTGTTGAGATCGTTTAAATAGATGGTAAACAGTTTGGGACCCAAGACTGAACCCTGGGGCACCCCACATATTATTGAGCTTAATGTGGATTTTGTGTCATTTATTTAACAAACTGTTTTCTGTTTGATAGATTGCTGGTAATCCACTCCAGGGGGACTCCTCTGATACCATATTTATTCATTTTTTTCAGTAATAGATTGTGGTTTATGGTGTCAAATGCTTATTTAAGATCAATGAAAATACTGATGAGGTGCTTTTTTTGGTCAAATGCTGTTGATATTTCTTCTGTTAAGTCCATTAGTGCCAGTGTTGTGGAGTGATTAGCTCTAACCCATACTGGCTACTGTTTAAGGTATCCTCTTTATCTAGGAATTTATCTAGTCTGGCGACAAATAATTTTTCCAATATTTTGGAGAATTGTGGTAGCAGGGATATTGGTCTATAATTAGATAGTATGTGTTCTTTTCCACCTTTATGAATGGGTATTATTTTTGCAGTTTTCATCCCATCAGGGAATGTTCCAGATGAAAATGATAAATTACATATATAGGTGAATGGTTGTAGGACATGTTCAATCATGTTTTTTTATCAAGGTCATATCTAAGTTGTCACAATCGGTCGATCTTTTGTTCAAAGATTTATTCACTATGTTCCTCACTTCTTCTTTAGTGACAGCATTTAAGAACATACTGTTTACACTATCTTCTATATTTTCACTTGCTTCATGATCCTCATTGGTTATGAAATTTTTAGCCAAGTTTGGTCCAACGCTAACAAAAAAATTATTAAATCCATCTGCTATATCCTTTGTGTCATGTAATTCAATGCAATCTTTTTTAAAATAGTTTGATTCGTGATCCTTGATTTCTGATTTTTGATTCTTCGTTGCCTATCTCTCTGCCTTAGTATTACTTCTATTCTGCTCCAGAAATTTATTATAGTTCTCTTTTTTTGTCTTCTGATTATAGAAACCAGTTTATTTTTGTATATTTTATACCTGTTTTCAGCTTCTGTGGTTCTTAATTTTAGGTATTTTTTATATAAATTATTTTTCTTTTTGCAAGCATTCCGTAATCCTTTTGTCATCCATGGTTTTTTTTCATATTTAGTTTCTTTAGTGTACATTTTTTTCATATAAGCCATTAATTATATCAATAAAGGAATTGTAGTCATTATTTACATCATTTACATAAACTTTCTCCCAACTTTGTTGATGTAAATCTCTTTTTAATGCCTCCATTGCACTTTGTGATCTGTCTCTGCTTACTGATGCTGTTTTAGGTTGTGGTTTCACATAATATTGTTCACAGACTGTAAATACTGGTAGGTGATAGCGGACATCTGTCATAACTATGACACTTTTTCCCAGATGTTTTGAAACATTTGCAAATATGTTGTGAATATGTAAAATTGATAAATTTATCCCTTGGGGATATGAATAAAGTTCAATTCAATTCAATATATTATCTATAGGTATTGCACTTTGTGTTGTGATTCTTGTTGGCTTGTTTATCAAGGGACATAGTCCCAGACTATTCATTGAGTTTACAAAGTCATTGCTTATCCTTGATACACTCAAGTTGCCCAAGTCAATATTAAAGTCACCACACACATAGATAGACTTGTTCCAGATTTCCCTGAGCAATTTGGTTATTGCATCTGTAAACATCCTAACACAGGTGCCTGGTGTTCTGTAAACACAGCTAATAATTATATTTTTGTTTTTTTCAAAAATGATTTCTACTGTAATGATTTCCATCATATCGTTACTACCAAGTGTCATTTTCTCAATAAGTTTACATTTTAAGTCTTTTTTTTACACACCATGCAACTCCACCACCTTTTCTATTTTTTCTGTTTAAACAATACAAGTCATATCCCTTTATATGAACAGCGTCAGTGTCTTCATCTCTCAACCAAGTTTCAGACACTGCAATGATGTTAAACCTTTTATCATTTTGTGTTAGAAATTCCTGA
This sequence comes from Oryzias javanicus, assembly GCA_003999625.1. NCBI lineage: Eukaryota > Metazoa > Chordata > Actinopteri > Beloniformes > Adrianichthyidae > Oryzias > Oryzias javanicus. The sequence goes on from CM012452.1 coordinate 16,125,575, forward strand.
ATTTTATCATAATTACATTTCAGACTTCTTATGTTAAAATGTATGATGGATAGAGATCCTTTTGTGATACACTCGTTCAACTCTATTTCACTGTAGTATTTGCACTCATGTTCTAGATGAAGAGGCAGATTTTTATCCAAGTCCTTTCCTAAATCATATATTTTGTCTGGTTCACTTTGTGTATTTATTTTTGTATCCATAAGAAGTTATTTTGTTTTATTTGTAGACATCTCATTTCTATAGTTAACAAATATATACTGTATTTGGTTTCATTTGAATTTATTCCACGTTATTTCACTTATGTGTTCTTCATTTGTGGAATTTGTTCAAATCTTTCAATTCTTTGATCATTTTGGCTTGTGATCCTTCTTTTTCTTTGATCCACACGTTTCCATTCCTGGTCCATCTGGATACAATTGTCTTCTATTTTTTTTTAATATTCTTGCCTCTCTAGCAGTGGTGCCATTTTTTTTTTGTTAGATGCTCGTTTATGTAGACATTGGAGCCCCTCAGTTTTTCTGCTTGTCGTAGTACACTATTTCTCACTTTCCTGCTAGTGAATCTCATGATGATAGTTGATTTTGCTTTATCAGACTTCTTGGGTAACATGTGACAAATAGAAATGGCTTCATTATCTAAATTTATATGCTTGCTGCTTAAGAAACTGATAACTTGTTGCTCAAGTGACTCTTGTTCATCAGAAGAATCTTCTGTTGAATCATTGTTAGTTGTTACAGCTGCATACGTTTAGTGACGGGTTTCTAATCCAGATATCACTAGGACTCCCCCTCTCATACATGGCTCCAGTTCATCCACCCTTTGCTCTAGAGTAGCTATCTTTTTGTCTTTTTCTATTAAGAGTACTTTCAATGCCTTTACCTTCTGCTGAGAAGTTAGTTTGGTCAGCTCACCTGACATAAAGTCCAGAGATCATTTGATCTCTTCCAAGTCATCAGCTGGTGCTGCTCGCCGTTGGGTGAGGCCCGGTCTCCGCGCCACTGCTGGTGCTGCTCGCCGTTGTTGTTTATAAGAAATTAAATAGAGCAAAGATAGTTTTTTTTACTTTGTCTGAAAATTTTGGAAGTATTCTGAAAAAAAGAGAAACATTCATAAAAACTGATTATTAAGAAGTTTTTTTTTTTTTAGATTTTTTTAATCATTCTTTATGATAATAAATGTAGACTGTTTTGAAGAGATTTAAGTTTAAACTGTCATTAGCAAATTGACTAATAATACCAATGATATTCATGGCACAAAGTTGTATGTGGCTGGGGGGTGGGATGGATGTGTGTGTGTGGGGGGGGGGGGGGGTAACTGAGATTGAGAAACAGTGAAAGTGCCTCTGCGCTGCAATGAAGCGTCCCGCTTATTTAAAAGTATGTAAACTAGATTGTGGAGGGACTGTACATCAAGACAGACTAAAATTGTTGCTGCTTCCTTTAAACTCATCTTTGCATGTCTCCACTTTGCATCAAACATGTAAAAAAGAATATTTGGTTTGCATAATTGGTGCTGTTCAAATAAGTTTGCGTGAGATCATCACTTTTCTTCTTTCTTTCGCGACTTGTTATTTTTTATGCATCTTATGATGCCATCAGAATTGAAATATAAAATCTACTTGTCTACAAGTTCTTTGTTACAAATGAATCAGCTACCAAAGCTGAGATTCTTTATTTGTCATTTGCCGATAAGGTTGTAAAAACACCACAGTCTGATGGGTAGATTGGGTTTAGGGGGTTGTCCCCTCTTGCCTCCATCTAGATGAGTTCCTAAAGAGAAGCATAGAAATAACAAGGAAAAATGAACATATTTAAGCTTAGTGTTAATTAATAATTCATAGGTATAGAGGTATAATAAAGTTAACCATAACCAATTCTGATACACTTACTGAGGAATACACTCATTCTGAAAGCTCATCGTAATTAAGAAAAACATACATCATTGTGCGGTTTCTGACTTCAGGAATCATAATGTTTGAACTATCAGTCAAGCGGAGGGGTTTGTAGGTAAAGTCTTGCTAAAACATTCTGGTGCAGTCAATTTTTGAGAGAAATTAAGTGATTTTAAGTGCATCTTTTAGCCTGAAAAACAAGGTAGTACTTATGCCATTGAAATCAGCATTTTATGAAAGATATTGTGTATTTGCGGATTCTCACAAGGATTATGATGAATAACTGGTACAAGTGATTTTGTTGAAAAAGTTCGACAAATGAGAGGCAGAGGACAGCTTTGTCCAATTCCTTTTATAACTGTGTTATGTTTTCTCTTGGTTAGAATTGTCCCTGAGGTGTAGTTTTTTGATCATGCAAAAATAATTATCCAAAATTGCAGATTATTAAAATGATGTTGGTCTCTGTGCTGTAAAATGGTTGCTGAAGATTTTACAGCAACCTACTGGCTTAATTTTTTTGAAAACCATTTACTACCCCTCTTCTCTTAGTTCACTGCAACCACAGCTGCTTTTAGCTAAGGCCATGTTCCCCCTGATAGTTCTTAGACCAATGCAACACCAGATAGATCATGCATTGCCATAGTGCTCTCATGGAACACAAGCTCTGCCTTGCAGAAGTTACATTGGACACTTTTTCCTCTTTTATTTGTCTTATTTTCCACATTTTCGAGCTAGCATGTTGTTGTGAGCCTACCGAGAGAACTTCCTGGGACATCACTGCTGACTGGATTAGCCCCACTGCGCATGTGTGACAAAGAGAATAGAAGACCCGGCATTGAACCGAGCATTTCCTCCCTTGGCCACAGCAGCTCCAGGAGCAGAACCCCAGCCTCACCCGTAGCGACCAGCATACCCTCAGCACTGGCAACTCAAAACTGAAGAAGTTCATTACATAAACCAAAATGAGTAAATCAAAATGTGTGTGCTACAAATAACCAAGACATAAATGTATATTTTAACTCAAAGAAATGTGTTTTTATTTACAAATGAGTTTGAAATGTTAAAATTATGAAATATGTGAAATAAAATATAACATGCAGTGCATAGGGGTTACCAACATTTTGTTGTGGATGTGGCAGGGTTTTCTGCCATCACAGGTTGTAATAATACAAGTCTAGACTTAAAGACAAAGGGTAGATTGGAGGCAGAAAATTAAAAGAACAAAAGTATTTCAAGTATTGGGATATTTGCCCTCTTTTGCCTCCCTGTACAATAGAACCTGATGAGATGAATAGGGGAAAAAAAATAAATAAATCTATATGTGTATGGAAAAAAAGGCAATATGGATTGTCACAGGAAGTAAATTATAGAGACCCATCAGGACCACTAATCAGTCACCTGAAAATACTGTAGTTTAGTGATATTGTAATTTATAATATTCTCAAACTTATGTAAAAGGCACAAGGTCATGATTACCCTCAATTTACAGGTTAAATTCAATAAAAGACAAAGTCATATTGACTTAAGAGGACTTGAAATATTCAGAAAAAAAGATTTAGAACAAAAATGTTGGAGAGATTTATTTCAGTATATGGTCCAACATATGAAATAAACTGGACAAGGAAATTCGAGATACAAAAACAATTGCTGCCTTTAAAGTGTTATTAAGAGGGAGATGTTAAGCAAATATTAGAGATAATGTGAAGAAAAATGTGTTTCACAAAACATATGCAGTCAGTGCCACTGGACCTAGAGTAGAAAATATAAATATATTTAAATGAGGTTTGTGTAGACAACTGTTAATGTAAATGTGTAAGTTTTTTAGTTTATATGTCCTTAATATTTATGTAAAAGATCATTGTCTTTGATATATTTGATTTAATCGTGTTGATTTAGCAATAAGGGCAGATAATATACGTTTTCTTCTTTCTGCTCCTTTTTATTTATTAAGTGTTTTAAGTTTATTTAGGATTATTTCGATGATATGTATAATCACTAAATGAAATAAAATTTGAAAAAATCAAAAAGATGACTTCTATAGCAAAAGGTAAGTCACGCTGAAAATGTTTTTACAAGCTACTTTGAATATTCACTGCAATTTGTCAATTTGTCAGTCTACAAAGTTTTATTAAAAAACATTGCTTTAAAATACGAAATCATAAAATGTTTTGTGTCAAGGTATCAATAAGAGTTGGATGTCGGTATAGTAGAAGGCATTAAAAAAATACTAGTCTGACTTCTTTATTCTATTAGTTTAAATATGTTATTATTTTTATATTTTACGTTATTTATTTTATTTTATCTTGTGAATTTATTTATATTTTCAACAATATTTTATGTATTTAATTTTAGCATTTTACTATGATTTTAACCACACTGTTTCCTGTGGGGATCTATCATATCAGGGCTTGCGGGCTTGGTCTGGGGTTGTTGCTGTGGTTCTCGCCCTTGGGGGGGCGGCTGGAGTCCTGCACTGCAGCCTCACAGCTGTGGAGTGGACTCCGTTGCTGTCCCAGTTTGGGTGGGCGCCGTGGCGATGTTCCTTTGACTGAGCTGGCTCCTGGTATGATAGAATCCCCAATACCGTTTCATCACAGCAGAGCCAAGCCTTATGTCTGTATTACAATTTTCATTTAGAAGTCATTTTTCATTGTATTCATTGTGTGTGGGATCATGGGTTGTATGTGTTGATAGAGGGTGGGGGGTTGGCCTTTATTGTCTGATTGCTGAAAGCAATCAGAGTATGTTATCCACCTTCTTTATTGTCTGATTGCTGAAAGCAATCAGAGTATGTTATCCACCTTCTTTATTATATTTTATTATTCTTTTTCTTATTATTATTATATTTTATTCCGTCTTTTTTTTGGATCGCTACTCCTCAGTTTTAAAGATATCAAAATGCTTTCAAAAGTAGTTTGTAAAGCTCAATTGGGAGAATTGTGCTATTACTTTTGGTATGCTTCAGAATTATGAATGATTTTATATTAATATTTTTATGAATTATTTTTCCCATTGACTTAACATTGAGAGCAACTTTAAATGCTTATATCTTAAAAAGTACTAAAGATAAACTCATGAAACTTCCAATATTGTAGCCTATAGTAAACTACACGTTATATTAAAATTGTAGCTCAATGGTACTCTATAGCGCCACCAGGCGGTCGTTTAAGTAAGCAATTCGTTTTTGGCCTCTATCTCGAATACCGTAAGTCGGAATTTTGTGCTTTCTTTTTCTGTGTGTTCCTTGGATGTTCATGAACGTTTTTCAAACTGGGACCAATGGAACTTCGTCTAACTAGATTTTTCGCAATTTGCGATTTTTTCGTAAACACGATTTTTGCTCCCTATTCAACACAGTTTTCACTAAACTCGACAAAAATTGGTATATACCCTATTTAGACTACCCGAATTCAATGGTACCCACTCAATTGGCCAAATTCTTTTACCGTTTTTGAAATAATCGTAAAGCTAATGAGGTGGGTGTGGTCACAGATTTTTAACATCAGAAATCAACGTACAACCACTTGTAGTTTGTTAAACTGACAAAGGAGATGTTAAGTCTAAAATTTCGTACCATTTGTCTTATCGTTGATTTTATATGATTTTTTTTTAAATCCTTAGGATTCTGTAGAAGAGCAAATGCTGCCGTCTATTGGAATTAAAAAACATGGCACACATTTGCATTGTGAGCATTTTTAAATGCTGATATCTTAAAAAATACTAAAGATAATTTCATGAAACTTTCCAATATCATAGGGTACAGTAAACTACAAGTTCTATTAAAATTACAGATCAATGCTCCTCTATAGCGCCACCAGGCGGTCGTTTGAAAAACACATTAGTTTTTGGCCTCTATCTCTAATACCGTAAATCAGAATTTTGTGCTTTTTTTCCTGTGTGTTCCTTGGATGCTAATGGTTGTTTTTCAAACTGGGACCATGGACTTCTGTCTAACTAGATTTTTCGCTATTTGCATTTTTTTGTAAAACACATTTTTTGCTCCCTTTTCAACATAGTTTCTTCAAACTTGACAAAAATTGGTACATAGAATATTTGGACTACCCCAAATTCAATGGTACCACTCAATTGGAGAAATTCCTTACCGTTTTCGTCATAATCGTAATGCTAATGAGGTGGGTGTGGTCCCAGATTTTAACATGCTCTAGATCCTACAAAGATTGACAAAACTTAACAAATATTGAAATATAACTTCAATCCTACATTGATAAACACTCACCTAAAATATTGTAGAAATATTCCGATAGGTGGCGCTATAATTGAGGCAATTGTGTTTAAGGCTCTATCTCAAAAACTACTTAACCTAGCTAAATAAAATTTAACATATAGGTTGTAAGAGGTGTGTTGTATAACATACTAAAAAATAGAGCATTGTTTCGCCACCTAGTGGTGACTTAAGAAGGATAAGCTAACTTTGGATGGGTCCTCGTATCTTGTAGATAATTGCAGATATCAAAATCCAACCACTTGTAGTTTGTTAGGCTGACCAAGGAGATGTTTGGTTTAAAATTTCGTACCATTTGGGTTTACGGTTGATTTTATATAAATTTTTAAAAATATTTTTCCCCTATACATGGGACAAACTTGAAATAATGCCACAGGATTCTTTGAAAGAGCAATGCTGCCATCTAGTGGAAATAAAAAACCATGGCACACAGTTGCATTGAGAGCACCTTTAAATGCTGATATCCTAAAAAATACTAAAGATAATTTCATGAAACTTTCCAATATCATAGGGCATACTTAACTACACGTTCTATTAAAATTACAGGTCAATGCTCCTCTATAGCGCCACCAGGCGGTCGTTTGAAAAACACATTTGTTTTTGGCCTCTATCTCTTATACCGTAAATCAGAATTTTGTGCTTTCTTTTCTTGTGTGTTCCTTAGATGCTAAATGGACGTTTTTCAAAGGGAACCATGGACTTCCGTCTTGCTAGATTTTTCGCTATTTGCATTTTTTCTTAAAACACATTTTTTGCTCCTATTCAACATAGTTTCTTCAAACTTGGACAAAAATTGGTACATACCCTATTTAGACTACCCCGAATTCAATGGTACCACTCAATTGGCCAAAGTCCTTACTGTTTTTGAAATAATCGTAATTTTATAGAGGTGGATGTGGTCACAGATTTTTAACATGCTCTAAATCCTTTTCTTTGTGAACAATGTTTTAGATCGGTGTTGCTTTCAGCAATCAGACGCAATTTCTTCAGGGAATTGCAAATCTAGTTGTCTGATTGCTGAAAGCAATCAGAGTATGTTTTGTAATTCTTTATTTTTATTATAATTATTTTATTAATTTTTTTATTTTATTCCGTCAAAATTTTAAAGTGCTTCTTGTCCTACAGTTTTAAAGATATTTAAAAAAATTCCAAAAAGTAGTTTGTGACGTTCCATTGGGAATCGGTGTGCTATTACTTTTCTTAGTGATCGGAGTTATGAATGATTTTTATATTAATATTTTTATGAGTTTTTTTTTGAATGGGAAGTCAATGGGAAGCATTTTTGAAATGCTTATAGCTCAAAAAGTACTAAAGATATTTGTACAAGACTTTCTGATATATAATGTTCCCAAAAAGTTCATAAAGCTGTAAAAACTTTGGTACAATAGCGCCACCATGTGGTCAATAGTAGTAAAAAACGCGTTTTGGGCTGGCATTTGCATGCCGTGTGACGAAAAATTTTTCTGTCTTTTCCAGAGGTTCCTTGGATGCTCAAAAAAAAGTTGCCTCAAGGACCGCCCACTTCCGTCTACTTAGATTTTTCACAATTTTCGATTTTTTGTAAAACACGTTTTTGGCTCCCTATTCAACATAGTTTGACCAAACTCGACAAAAATTGGTATATACCCTATTTGGACTACCCCGAATTCAATGGTACCACTCAATTGGCCATATTCTCTACCGTTTTTGAGATAATCGCAATACTAATGAAGTGGGTGTGGTCACAGATTTTTAACATGCTCTAAATCCTACAAAGATAGTCAAAACTTCACAAGTTTTACAACATAACTTCATCCTACAGTGATAAAGAAGTATGAAAAGTTTCATGAAAAATTCCAATAGGTGCGCTATAATTAAGGAAATGGTGTTTAAAGGCTCTATCTCAAAAACTCCTAAACTTAGCTGCATAAAAATCAGCACATATGTTGTCAGAGGGAACCTGTATAACATACTAGAAAAAAGGCTCTGCTGCGCCACCTAGTGGTGACTTATGAATGACAAGCTAAAATTGGAAATGGTGTCTTATCTTCCAAATATTTGTAGATATGAACATGCAACCACTTGTAGTTTGTTAAGCTGTCCATAAAGATGTTTGGCTGAAGATTTCGTACCATTTGGAGTCACGGTTGATTTTAATATGATTTTTTAAAATGTTTGCTTCCCCTATCAATACATGAGACCTATAAAAAACCCTATTATCTTGAAAAGTAGTTGATCAACTGGTATGAAACTTTGTAGTAGATACTTCAGACCAATCTTTAAATGCTCAATCAATTTTGGCTCTATTGCGCCACCAGGTGGTCAGTTGGATTACTAAAGTGGATAGGAGTTATTCTGCATGAGCATTTGTCCCAAGCACTACCTTTAACTCCTTTGTGATTCATTAGATAGTAATATAATAGCGTATATTCATCAGCGATCTCTATTGAGTAAGACTTTTTCGCAATTTACGATTTTTCGCAAAACACGTTTTTGACTCCCTGTGTCACGTACTTTGACGAATCTTTGCAGTTTTCTGCTCATACACTATTTGGACTACCCCAAATCCAATGGTAATATCCGTTTTGCGTAGTTCCGTACGGTTTTTGCATGACACATTATGCAAATAAGACAGAATGAGATTGTAATGTTTGCAACGCTGCAGCTCCTTGAAAGTTTCACATAACTTCACCAAACTTTCAAAACTTCTTCCACAGTGTAAGATAAGTAAGCGCAACAACTTTCACAACAGTGCTCCCGTAGGTGGCGCTACAGCCAATTCCTGTCGTTTCCTCTAATATCTCCAAAAGTCCTTGACCTATGCGCACGAAACTTGGTGTGTGCGTCGTACGGAAGGTCTTTAACGCTTGCAGCTAGAAGATATTTCAGATCGGTCTTGCTTTCAGCAATCAGACGCAATTTCTTCAGGGAATTGCAAATCTAGTTATATTTTATTATTCTTTTTCTTATTATTATTATATTTTATTCCGTCCCTTTTTTTGGATCGCTACTTCTCCTACAGTTTTAAAGATATCAAAATGCTTTCAAAAGTAGTTTGTAAAGCTCAATTGGGAGAATGGTGCTATTACTTTTGGTATGCTTCAGAATTATGAATGATTTTATATTAATATTTTATGAATTATTTTCCCATTGACTTAACATTGAGAGCAACTTTAAATGCTTATATCTAAAAAGTACTAAAGATAAACTCATGAAACTTTCCAATATTGTAGCCTATAGTAAACTACACGTTATATTAAAATTGTAGCTCAATGGTACTCTATAGCGCCAACCAGGCGGTCGTTTAAGTAAGCAATTCGTTTTTGGCCTCTATCTCGAATACCGTAAGTCGGAATTTTGTGCTTTCTTTTCTGTGTGTGTTCCTTGGATGCTAATGAACGTTTTTCAAATTGGGACCATGGACTTCCGTCTAACTAGATTTTTCGCAATTTGCGATTTTTCGTAAAACACGATTTTTGCTCCCTTCAACATAGTTTCACTAAACTCGACAAAAATTGGTATATACCCTATTTAGACTACCCCGAATTCAATGGTACCACTCAATTTGGCTAAATTCTTTACCGTTTTTGAAATAATCGTAAAGCTAATGAGGTGGGTGTGGTCACAGATTTTTAACATCAGAAATCAACGTACAACCACTTGTTGTTTGTTAAGCTAACAAAGGAGATGTTAAGTCTAAAATTTCGTACCATTTGGTCTTATCGTTGATTTTATATGATTTTTTTTAAATCCTTAGGATTCTGTAGAAGAGCAATGCTGCCGTCTATTGGAATTAAAAAAATATGGCACACATTTGCATTGTGAGCATTTTTAAATGCTGATATCTTAAAAAATACTAAAGATAATTTCATGAAACTTTCCAATATCATAGGGTACAGTAAACTACAAGTTCTATTAAAATTACAGGTCAATGCTCTCTATAGCGCCACCAGGCGGTCGTTTGAAAAACACATTAGTTTTTGGCCTCTATCTCTAATACCGTAAATCAGAATTTTGTGCTTTTTTTTCCTGTGTGTTCCTTGAATGATAATGGACGTTTTTCAAACTGGGACCATGGACTTCTGTCTAACTAGATTTTTCGCTATTTGCATTTTTTTGTAAAACACATTTTTTGCTCCCTTTTCAACATAGTTTCTTTCAAACTTGACAAAAATTGGTACATAGAATATTTGGACTACCCCGAATTCAATGGTACCACTCAATTGGAGAAATTCCTTACCGTTTTCGTCATAATCGTAATGTTAATGAGGTGGGTGTGGTCCAGATTTTAACATGCTCTAGAGCCTACAAAGATTGACAAAACTTAACAAATATTGAAATATAACTTCATCCTACATTGATAAACACTCACCTAAAATATTGTAGAAATATTCAATAGGTGGCGCTATAATTAAGGCAATTGTGTTTAAGGCTCTATCTCAAAAACTACTTAACCTAGCTAAATAAAATTTAACATATAGGTTGTAAGATGTGTGTTGTATAACATACTAGAAATACAGCATTGCTGCGCCACCTAGTGATGACTTAAGAAGGATAAGCTAACTTTGGATGAGTCCTCATATCTTGTAGATAATTGCAGATATCAACATCCAACCAACTGTAGTTTGTTAAGCTGATCAAGGAGATGTTTGGTTTAAAATCTCGTACCATTTGGGTTTACAGTTGATTTAATATGAATTTTTAAAAATATTTTTCCTCCTATACATGGGACAAACTTGAAATCCCTGTTGAGATTCCACAGGATTCTTTGAAAGAGCAATGCTGCCATCTAGTGGAAATAAAAAACCATAGCACACAGTTGCATTGAGAGCAACTTTAAATGCTGATATCCTAAAAAATACTAAAGATAATTTCATGAAACTTACAATATCATAGGGTACAGTAGACTACAAGTTCTATTAAAATTAAAGGTCAATGCTCTCTCTATAGCGCCACCAGGCGGTTTTTGAAAAAACATTTGTTTTTGGCCTCTATCTCTAATACCGTAAATCAGAATTTTGTGCTTTCTTTTTCTGTGTGTTCCTTAGATGATAATGGACGTTTTTTCAAATGGGACCATGGACTTCTGTCTAACTAGATTTTTCGCTATTTGCAATTTTTCGTAAAACACATTTTTGCTCCCTATTCGACATAGTTTCTTCAAACTTGACAAAAATTTGTACATACCCTATTAAGACTACCCCGGATTTAATGGTACCAATCAATTGGTCAAAGTCCTTACCGTTTTCGAAATAATTCTAATGTTAATGAGGTGGGTGTGGTCACAGACTTTTAACATGCTCTTATTCCTTTCTTTGTGAACGGTGTTTTAGATCGGTGTTGCTTTCAGCAATCAGACGCAATTTCTTCAGGGAATTGCAAATCTAGTTGTTTATGTTTTTGTTTTTAATGTAAAGCGCTTCGAGCTGTGCAAAGTATGAGAAGCGCTTTTTCTTATAAATAAAGTTTGGTTTGATTTGATTTAAGAGGCAAAGGAGTAGCCCCACCCCTTATGCCTCCTCCCGAAAATCTACATAAAGAGACTCTGGAGAGATGTGAAATCCAGTCTGTTTTACTGAAGAACAACATGCATCTCTTCACTCTAATTATTGGCATTTGGATTCTGCCAAGAGGTAAAATTTACTTACTTTTTCCAAAATTCATTTTTTAAAAGTATTTTAAGCTTTTTGTAACTAAACCAGATTCAATGGGAAATAGTTCTGTCTTTTTTTATATTATTATTATTTTGTTTACTTTTTTTTTTTTTGCCTGAACTGTTTATTTTTACTTGACATTGCAGTTTTTTATTTTTACTGTTTTTTTTTTTTTTTTGCTTTAAGGCCCGACCCGAAAACTCCCCTTCCCCTTAGCCTTTCCCCTTCGTTTATCCCTCCGTGATGGCTCCAAACGGAGGGTAATGAAAAAAATAGTGTCAAATATTTCAGAAGCGACTTTTGCTCAATAACATCATCAATATCAACGGCCCGCTAGCTTATACATAACAACAGCGGTTTTATAACTTTAAAAAGGTCATGCTACAAAAAAAAGTCATTACTTACATCTGTGGTTCAGAGGGCACCAAAGGGAAGAAAAAAACTTCTTATCGCAACGCGGTTTACTCTCGTGATACAACAACTGCCACTTCCAATCAAGGGTTAGGGCTAAGGAGAAGGGAGAAGGGGAGTCAGATCAAGCCTTAGTCTAGTCATGATTAATTTTCATAGAATAGGATAGAATTTAAAGAATGGCATGGAATAGAATAGAATAGAATAGAATAGAATAGAATAGAATAGAATAGAATAGAATAGAATAGAATAGAATAGAATAGAATAGAATAGAATAGAAAAAGAAGTTTAACAATTATTATGGTGTCATTATTTTATCATAGAGAAGAATAAAACATTTTTGATCCAACAGAAATTCTTTAATTGTTTAAACTTTGCTTTGTTAATTTATTGTAATGATTCATTGCATATTTTGTGTGTTGTTTTATTAGGTGACACTCTGAAGTGCTATACATGTGTGCCAGAAACCCCAGGAAACTGCACTGAAGCAGAATGCCCTTCAGAGAGTCATCATTGTGTTGTATCCAAATCGGTTTACTCTGGAGGTACAGGATTAAATCATGCTTAGTGCTTGTTTGTATCCTGAATAATGCAAATTATTTTTGCTATTGTTATTTCTTCTGTTTGTCTGCAGTTGGTTTAAAACCTCAGGATTATAGTTTGAAGACTTGTGTTCCACCTGAATCGTGTGAGAAAGCTTCTGTCAATTTTGGGGCTTTCCAAATCTTGAGTAACACCCAATGCTGCAACTCAAACCTTTGCAACTCTAACCTTTGCAACTCTAACCTTTGCTACTTCCAGCCTGTCCAAGGTAACACACACTTTGTCCATTCTAGTGTTTTATCTTGTCTCAAAGTAATTTATTTTAACAGTTTCAAATACCAATGTTGAATGGAAGATAAATGTGAGGCAGATTAACTTCGGACCAACTCTGGCTTTTTTTCAATGTAATTATGTGAAACTGAGTGTCCAATTATCCTTAAAAAAATTCTTTTTTTTCCTATAGAACCCAGCACACACTCTCCTAATGGCAAACTGTGCTTCAGCGGTGCTGATTTAACTCGTGAGGGAAAGATTTTGCCTTGTGAGGGAACTGAAAACTTCTGCATTACAGTAACGGGTAAGACACCTATTCTTTATCCATTCTATCCTGTTCATAAATAAAGTGAATTTATAGTTACTGATCCCTTATTTTCTCAGTTGCCACAGGAATACCTACAACCTTAAAGGGATGTGCCTCAAAGCTGGCGTGCTCTAGCCTTGACTCCTTTGCTCCTAATTTTACAGGAGCAGATGTTACTTGTTGCGAGGGTAACTTATGCAACAGCGGCATCACTACAAGTGCAGGTCTGCAGCTTGTAGTTGTGGCAATGGTCTCTTTGGCATTGCTTTCTTAAGAAAGAATACAAACAGGTCATCACTTTTATTCTCCTGCAGCTAGTCTTTTGTAGGTGCGGTGGAAGACTTGATACCCTTCTGTTAGAAAGCTTAGGGTAACTCTAGACCCAGTTTTATCTCTTGACTTTGATGTCGGGTCACTTGTTCGTTCTTGCTCTTATTTACCAAACTGAGTCCAATTTTATTGTGTTCTGAGATGGAGATGCTCATTCATGCTTTTATTTGTTCTCATCTTGATTATTGCAACTCCATCTTCAAATGCCTTAGTATAAAAATCTTTAGAAGGGCTTCAGGTTTTCCAGAACGCTGTTGCAAGGCTTTTAGCCAAAAATTCCAAGTACTCACATGTCACCCCACTGTTAATCCAGCTGCACTGGCTCCCCATTCATTTCAGAGTGCAGTTTAAAATCCAGGTTTTTACATATAGAGCTATTAATAACCAAACAATAGCCTACATAAAGGACCTCTTGCAGCTGAACACTCCCAGCAGGTCATGTGACCAGGGCCTGCTGATTGTTAAAAGAACTTGGTTCAAAACTAAAGGTGACAGAGCCTTTGCAGCAGTGGCTCCCTCTTTCTGGAACTCCCTTTCTCTAAGCCTCAGATCTGTAGACTCAGTGTTTTCTTTCAGAAAACAGCTAGACATATTTTTAAAATAGCTTTTTCCTAACTGTTTTAATATTTTTTGTTTACATTGTGTTTTACTTTGTGTTTTACTCTATGTTTTATTCTGTGTTTCACTGTGAAGCACTTTTTATCTTGAAAGATGTTATATAAATGAAGATTATTATATTATTTTACCTACAGGGCTGGTATTTTCGCATGTTCTCCATATGCTATATTTTACAACATGGATCAGGTGTGTCTAGACAATTAAAATATGCTGTAGCAGTTTTTTGTTTGTTGAAAATTAGCAGGAATGTGGCTGTTAGGGAGCTCCAAGTCCCTACCTCTATTTTAAAGATTAAAGTTAATTAAGGAAATGCTGATTTTGACAAATTGAAATGATTTTTTTGTCTTTTGCTCTTGTTTTTTCACCTGTCAGTTAAAATTCTGAGTAAACTTTAAGAAAAAAAATGTTTAAGCTTAAATACTAATAAAGTTTGATTTTGGGAAAAAAAACACTGGAGTTTGTGTTTTTTGTCCTAGTTGAATGAAATGTTTTTCTGACTGTCTTAGATATGTGTTGACACTTTTAAACCAACACCAAGGGAATACTAACTTGTTTATCTATGAAATCCTCTCAGAACAGTTTTATATTTTCAGAACCATGGTTTTTAGACCATAAGTCACTCTAGAAAGTTGCAGTAGTGTTTAGATATATGTAAAAAAAAAAATAAAAAAAAAACAAATTTTTGGGAACAAAGTGCAACAGTTCTGAACAATTTTGCCAAGTCTAACATAATGCTGCATTTATACCAATCCAAAATATACAGTGCAAAATGGCGACAGGGCCGTAAAATGTAAATTGTGACTTCCAGTTTAGGAGACAGGGAAAGCTGACATTTAAGCATTGTTTAGCACAATTTTTTGTAAATAACGAAAGGTAGTGTCACGAGTGGGTAGGTTCCCTCTTCTGCTTTAGAGATCGGATGCTGTGCAGGAGTCAGGACAACTAGGTTTAGCCATTTAAGGGGGATAACAGTTTTAGTCCACATGATTTAAAAAATAAAAAAAAGGATAAAAGTCAATAGAAAGTGTCCAGGCGCTAGAGGTCCACTTGAAGATCCTGGTCCAAGGAGCACGCAGTCCAACCCCCCTGATTGCCTGGGGCAGCTCCTCTTTTTCAGGGTCTGGCCATCTTCTGTGCCTGGTGTCTCTTCCTGGCTCTACTGTGCCATCTTTTAAAATGTTCAAAATGGAGTCATCTGGTCCCACACCTGTGGCTCATCAGTTCATTTGGTGGGGCATTCACTGGCACCTCAGAGACACAAGATTTAAAGGAATGGAGCCAAAGAAAAGAATAAAACCACAAGTAAAACATGTACAAAAAAGTTAAAAATCCGCTCTGTGACACCCCCCCCATAGTGAAATATTGGCAGTCCCTGCTATAGCAAACATGATAATACTGGCTATACTCTTAAAAAAATAAATTTCAGCCTCATGGTCTACCATAGGCATCTGCAGCAACATATTTAGGTGGGAACACAAGGTCTTTCAGCTTGTGGTAAAGCTACCCTTACATCCATCAATTTTACCTTCTTACTTTGAACCTCCGAAGGAGGCATCAACATTCACCTTTGGAGGGACACCCAGACGGCCCTGCTTCCTAGATGCTTTGTTGCCTTCCACTCCAGCACATTGAAGGAGGCATCCAAAAACTGGCAGACCTACATGGGTGGCTGTAGAACAAATTGCTCCTATCCACCACACCTTACCTCAGTCTACTGAGGCTCATGGTCTACTCTCACAGGCAAGCTACGCAGGTTCCCTCCAGTGCCAGAAAGCATGGTTTCCCAGGACTCCAGCTAGAAGGCAATTTCCTCTTGGCTATGAAGATATTACACCTTCCAGGTACTTAATGCCGAGGCTGACACAGCCCCATCAAGACCCCTTTGTAGGACATCCTTTGTTGCCGATTGCACCCACCTATGTCAGCAGTCCCAGGTAAACCATGCTGTAGTTCACTCCACCGGCTCACGTTTTGCACCCAAGGTGAACCGGGAGGCAGAGACATCATCATCATCACAGCATTTGTGCAACCCATATCCTCTGGGTCCTGAGCCAACATTGTGATCAGAGCCTGCTACCAACGCCAAATGTCAGGGGGGGGTAATAATATAAAAACCAATAAAATGAACAAGTGGGGTGGCTAAATTTTAGGATCTTTAAATCCACATTTCTTTGTACCCGAGAGCATTAAAAGCATAAAAAATATCTAAAAACCTGTCAGCCAATTAAGAGGGGTTAAAAATTAAAATAGAAAAATGTAAGAACAATTAAAAACATACACAGAAAAAGTCCCAAAAAGCCGGCGGAGACAGCCTATAGAGGCTGGGTGAGGAGGCGGGTTTGGAGTACGTCACTTGCGTCTTTGTTTCGGGGGTGGTTAGGTTTGTCCTCGGTCCTCCGGACAGGGTCCTACACACACAGCGAGAGCAGAGGCCAGTATCTCGTCTCACAAAGCACGTTTAACTGAGCGTCTCCAGTCACACACACGGCAGGGGTCAAACCCTGCCGATACGGTTGTTGCATGCACGCTCAGGTGCACTCTCTCCCCCCATCCACAGCAGCGGTCGCAATCGACGCTTTAACGGAGCGATCAGCTGTTCGGCTTCACCTCCGTCTGCGGCTGCTGCTGCAATCTGTCTTCTCTGGACGGCCTCCTCCTCCGCAGCTGAGACCCATCACCCTAATGTGCTTGACCAAAGTCTCTAAAACTAGAAAGAAAAATACACTACAAAGAAATACACTACAAAAACAAAAAAACACACAGTGTAACAAACAAACACAACACCATGCAAAACTCAAACTATATTAAAGAAGGACTCTGGTCTATGACAATAGCCTTCCCAATTGTAACTGAAAATCATACAATATTTGTTTTAGTTTTTCTCTATTATATGGTTTACAATTTGAAGTACAAATGTCAATAACCCTGACAGCAGAATCCTGCATAGCTGCTTCCCCAAATAATAAACAACTCATGGATAACTCTTCTACAACCTGATCAAAGTTAGACAAAGGTTACAAGTACTTCTCTGCACGTTACCTCTTTGATTATGTTGGTAAATATGATACTTTGGTTTGTGCCAATGTTGATGCTTGCACTTGCTGTGGCATGGGATGTGAAACTACACTTAATCTTTTCTGACCAGTTAAAAATTGCCTTAAATTTTTTTACTCATAAATAATCCCTGGAAACAAAGCAAAAGTCAGACAATTTCAGACTGTCTCATAAAGTAAAACTAATTACTGTTGCAATGTTTTGTACTGGTCAGTGAGCCACAGTTCTAACGGGATCACACAATACACAGAAACGGAGTGCGTGCAGTATCCGCTTCACCTTCAGTTCACACCAGACACGTATTTACTCACGACAGTCCACAGGTGCCTCTGCTCAGCTGTGGTTATTTACACCTTTTACAATTAATTTGATGTTGTACATCTTGACTTGTTGGCAACAGCTCTCTGCCTCTATCTCATCTATCTATCGCGCTACATGGCTCAGCAGGAACAATACTTCAGAAGGAAATATACCAAGTTTGTGTCACTTAAGTATTTCCTTTTGCCAAAAAAAAATGTGGAAGAACAGCCTACCCGCTTACGAAGAGCGCCCGACATGGGATCCAAACACACTTGGGCTCGGTGTGTGGGATCTGCAGCAATGTGTCATTGACATTCACCTGCGCATGTCCTTTAAAAATACATCTGGTAGCCCATCTAATTGGCTGGTACCAGATGCATCATCAAGTGGAGAAGGCTCCGCCTTCTCATTGCCACACATGCTCACACACATTCCAGACGTGGAGGCCAAGAATTCTGATGTACACGTGTTTGCATTGACTTTTCATTCAAAGAAGCTGCTTGAATGTGTGCCAACGCAGCTAGTGTGTTAGCTCCTTCGGTGTTAGTGTGAGTGTCTGTTTTTTGTGTGTTGTGCATTGTATGTGTATATGGTTGTGGCCGTGATGCAGCGATAGGGCGGTCAACTCCCGATTGGAAGATTACAGGCTTGATTCTTGGCATGTGTCGAAGTGTCCGTGGGCTGGACACCTAACCCCAAATTGTCTCTGATGGAAGGTTGGCACCGGTGTTTAGCAGCAGAGCTACCACCAGTGAATGTATGTGTGACTGTAAAGCCCTTTGGGCCTTCAAAGAGGGTAGAAAAATGCTATTTGAGTATATGCCATTTACCATTTTACAGTGTTCCCTTGCTTATTTGCGGTTTCCCTTATTCGCTGATTTTTTTTTTTTTTTTTAGTCACGTGAATTCTCCGTTTTATCACAAAAACTGCAACTCAAGAAATTTGTATAAAACTTTTGCTTCCAAAGGTGCTGCAATATTTGCAGGAATTTCCCAGAAAATGAGCACAGTTGAAGAGCACGCCAGTCCGTCTGCTTTGCACACACTCACAGCGAACCTGCAAGGAGAAATGGCATCAGCTGACTCCGAAGCAGCTCAAAAATATCCTATAAATAATTATCATCCAGAGCATATTATGGATGAAACCAGCAAATTCTGGAGATTTCTTCTCACACTAAAAAAGAAAAGGAGGAAGAATGCACTTTTTAAAGACACAGAATCTGTCAAGACTGATATTCCTCATGAAAAGATTAAAGTCTGTTGATCTGGGGAAAAAAATATGTTGAACAATACTCCAATGTTATTTAATGAATGTTTGAAGCATGATCAGAAGTGTTTTTGATGACTATGGATCGGTAACGGACATTCTTTGGCTGTGTGTCGGGGTGGGGGTATTTGGTGTATTTGCAGAGGTCTCCGGTCGCTAACCGTTGCCAATAAGGGGTAAATCCAGTTTATTCAGTTCAGTTCAGTTCAGTTCAGTTCAGTTCAGTTCAAAGCATTTATTTCAGACATTGAAGAAAAGTAAGTAGAGCAACAAATACAAAAATTATTGAAACAACAAAAGTCTGAAAAGTAGTGAGAAGAAAAAAAAAATCTTATAAATTCTCACCCCTATACATTATAACAATATATTCCTAAGCCCAGTGCACCCAAAGTTAAAGTTCAGTACCCTAACAAAAAGTACATAATATTTCATATATACACATACACACATGCAAGTCATTTTCCCACAAACACCCACATGAATAACACAATCTCATTTTACAGTCATGTATATTTACAAACACTAATGCTTTGTTTTGTTTTCTATTTGTACGTATTTATCAATAATCATATTTCTGAATTTATATTTAAACTCTTTTATGTTTGGAAATTGTTTCATGCATTTACTGGTCCTGTTCAACAGTTTTACTCCACACATTGAAACACAAAACCTTTTTTTATTGATTCGTGCTTTATGCATGAAAAATTTATTTTTTTCCCTAAGATTATATTTTTCCTCCTTTTTAATGAATGATCTTTGGATATTGGTTGGTAATAAGTGGTTTTCTGCCTTAATTATTTGAGCTGTACAATACTCTACCAAATCATAAAATTTTAGTAATTTTGATTGTATAAATAGTTTGTTTGTGTGCTCCAGATAACCTGCTTTATGAATGATTCGTATTGCTCTCTTCTAAAGACTTGAAAGTGAATGTAATTTTGTTTTATAGTTATTTCCCAAACCTCTACAGAGTAAGAAAAGTGATTTGTGGTGCATTCATCTATACAGACTGTTTAGTGTGACGAAGAAGTAGAGATGTATTGTACAGCTTGACAAACCCCTCTCGACACGGCATCGATCTCTTTTAACTGGAAGTGTCGCTCAGTAGCGATTCGAGTAGACTGCAAATCACGTGACTGATGGAAATGAGGCCTCATTACATCACATCAGTTGTCAAGCACATTGACAGTCTGAAAATGGTCGAGCTGTTGATGCGTGATTTAAACAGAATAGGTGCTGTACTTCAGAACAAACCGAAATATTGTCTGTCAATACAATATTGGCAATACTGTCAATATCGTCAATACTACAATAAATATGTTTTGTAGTGATGAGAATATCTTCATAGAGAAGCGAGATGATGCTGTTTTGGATCAACATTGAGCATTTTTCAGCTCCTAAACCGCTCACAAGGATTTTTTTGTTTTTGTTGCTTTATTTAAGTCATCATCAACAATATAATAATATGCACAAAATTTAAGTAAAAAAAAGTTTATTCATGCAGTTGTAGCCTGTATTATATATGTTATATGGTAGATCCAAAGCCAATATTACTATCAAACGTGTTTTCCACATCAAATAGTTATCAAAGCATTATCCAGATAAAATGACAATTACAAATCTTTGACCAAACATTTCATAAAAAGACAAAAAAAAAAAAAAAAAAAAATCAACTGAGCTTTAAAGTTTTCTTGAAGTCATGAGGTTTTGATGGCATGTGTGCTTGCATTGACAATAAGCAGATGTCACTATGTGAAATGATTCAAGCAGAGGTGTGTGGATCCATGAGCAAAGGAAGGTTTTAATGATGACACAGGACAAGGCAAGGCGTAGTCAGAAAACAGGCAGAGGTCAAAACATAGATGCTAGGCGGAGCGTCAAGGAGTCTAAACACAAAGAGACAGGCATAGGGGTAAACACTGACTTCGCAATGATCTGTGGTGAGAAGCCAGACTAAATACTGTGGTGGTGATTATTAGATGGGAAACAGCTGAGGAGGATTAAAGTCCTGAGTGAGGGCAGATGGAGGTGGTCAGAACTTTGGTGACCGCTCCCTCTGGTGGTTGAAGGAGAAGGTACCAGGCTAAACATGACATTTGGATACAAAAATATAATTGAATTTGTCAATAGCTGCATTTTTTAACATTTTTTTTTTAATTATTATATTTTGAAAATTGACTAGATTTTCCTCATGTGTCTTGGCGTAGCTTCCTGCCAGGATTGACGTGATATGCACTAAAAAAAAAGACCAGACGCTGATTGCTGCACTGCACAAGCCAGCCATGAAGGACCGTGGCGTTTTGAGCCTGGTGTGAACTACAACATAGGTTAACAAAAGGGCGCCAAATGGAAGTGGCCTCTGTTTCGCAACGCTTCCGCTTGGAGTGAGAACAGGAATAAAAAAAGCAAAGGAGCAGTTTTAATCCATTATTTGAGGGGAGGGAATCAAAGTGTGCAGAAGAACACTTGTCTGGGGAGAAAATATCAATAACGAATGAATGAAATGGTTTATTTCAAGCAATCAGGTTATAATACGTGAAATAACATCACATAATCAGTCACAAATAGATCGCTTGAAAGGGGGTGGAAGGAAGCAAATTTATATAATCCCACCCCGGCTCGACCAGTACCATTTTCTCTACATGAATTATCAATATCCGGTTCAGGACTTAATATCAAATATTAATATAGTTTCAGGTTATAAAAGATCATTTATATCAATGATGTAATAGAATTTCAAAAACATCCTTAGACAAATCATTTATATTAATCATCAACAATAATCTAAACCAGGGGTCACCAACACGGCGCCCGCGGGCGCCCGGTCGCCCGCGAGCACCTCATCAGTCGCCCGCGGGTCTCTTCTAAAAATAGCCCAACTCGTGAGCTGCTCAAAATTTTAATTTTATTGTGATGTATTTTTTTGAACTCACACTTGCCTTCACAAAGAATTAAGACATCTTAACATATATGTTTATTATTGCTGAAGCCAAAAACGGCCTATCCCACTTTTAATTTAATCGTTTTCTCGTTAAAACGAGAATCAATAACAAAGAATGGGGCGCCCCCTTCTCCTTTTCCCGCATGGAGACACTGAGACTTTACCTGTGTTGAGATTCTTTATTTTGTGGTTAACAAAAACAATAGAAGAAAACACTGCACAAAAGTTGTTTTTGGTCAGTTCTTTTACTTATTAGTGGAGCTGCGCTCTTCAAATGCCCGAGTGAACCAGCCCCCCCTCCGCTTATTTCCCCCAAACTCCGGCTGCTTTCACATTAATGCTGACATTTCGCGAATTGGGTTTTTGATTATTAATTTTCTTTAATGGAAACACAGTTTATAAAAAATAAAATAAAAAAAAAATAAATGCATTTTTCGAAGAAAAAAAAAGTATTTGCGCTTAGAGGAGCTGGTTTTGGTGGCGTATTGAAATTGATGGGCATTTTGTAGAGGGATGGAGGGACCGGTGTTGCTTCCGTGTCCTCTTTGCGTGGAGGAGAAACGAAGAGTCACTTCTCTTTTGTGCAGAACTGGCACATTTATTTTAGGCAGTATATCATTCCAGCATATGCTCCTCAGATCACAGAGATCGCTACATCAACTCCATAGGAAAAACTTGCACATGCGCAGCTCAGCTGCAGAAACTCAGAGAGCGCTGTTTTTATTACCGTAAATCATGCAATACGGACACATCCTCAAAACACATATAAAACATTGAGTAAGGGCGCACTTCAATTTTCACATTTAACACCCCCACTCGAACTTAACTCACTGTTTTTACATTAACTCACTGTTTTTACAATAACACATTAAACACCAAACAAACTCTCAGAAAATCTTTGCAACTTCAGCTTTGTTGCTGGTTTAGTCATCACATCAGCAGTCATCTTTTCTGTTGGACAGTAGTTTAACAGAACTTTACCACTCGTCACAATCTCTCTGATGAAATGATACTTGATGTCAATGTGTTTGCTCCTCTGTCTGTTAACAGGATTCTTAGCGAGAGCTATGGTCCCCTGATTGTCTTCAAACACTTCAGTTTTTGCATAGCTGCATCCATCTAGACCAGAGAGCAACTGCTCCAGATAAATGACTTCCTGTAAAGCTGCAGCAAGAGACATGTATTCTGCTTCACATGTTGAAAGCGCCACGGTGGGCTGTCTTTTTGTTTTCCAAGAAATGAGTGAGCTTTTCTCACTCAGACTCACACAGTATCCTGAAACGCTGCGTCTATCTTTTTTCACTGGATCCCCAGTCAGCATCACAATAGACCTGGAGGCCGAGCGTACCTGAAGAGCTTTGTTAAAAGCACAACTCCTTTTCCTGAGTACCTTTAAGATACCTGAAAACCATGCTAACACTATTCCAGCGTTCTTCTGTAGGATCTCCGAAGTACTGAGAGAGTTTTGCTCACAATGAAACTCAGGTCCGGCCTAGTACAAGTTGACAAGTAGATTAAACTTCCTACTGCTTCTCTGTACTTTCTTGCATCTGTCATTTTCTTTCCATTATCAGAATACATCAGTTTCTGTTCACAAGGGGTCTCTCTTGGTTTGCAGTCTTCCATTCCAAATCTTTTTAGGATCTTATTTATATATCTTTTCTGTGACATTTTGACTTGGTTTTTCACTTTGATAGAAATCAATACCCAAAAAATGCTTCAATCTTCCTAAATCCTTCATTTTAAATCTGTCAGTTAACATCTGTTTTACATCACTTAGAGTCTGTTCACTGCTTCCTGCTAGAATAAGGTCATCAACCCAAATCACAATGATCACTTTTTCATCCTCTCTCTCTCTGGAATACAGACAGTGGTCTGCAGGATTCTGTCAAATCCATTTTCAGTCAAATGCTTGTGTAGCAACAAGTTCCAGTTCCTGCCTGATTGCTTTAGCCCATAAAGTGACTTATGTAGCTTACACACTAGTTTTTGACCGTGTTTTTGTCTTCTTTTTCAACCTTCTGGTTGCTCCACAAATATCTCACAGTCTATTGGAGCATGCAAATAAGCTGTCTTCACATCCATTTGGTGTAGGATTAACCCTTCCTGTGCTGCTTTTTGCATCACCACTCTCACACTTGTCATGTCTGCAGTTGGTGAAAAAGTCTCACTGAAATCTGTCCCTTCTTTCTGATTATAGCCTTTAGCCACAAACCTCGCTTTATATTTATCAGCTCCGTCAGCATCAGTTTTAACTGTGTAGACCCACCTTCCCCCCACTGCTTTCCTGTCTGCAGGTAACTTAGTAAGGGTGAAAGTCTTATTGTCTATCAGTGACTTCATTTCTTCTTCCATAGCAGTTTTCCATTTCTCTGACTCTGCTGACGCAATCGCTTCCTGATAGGTGTTAGGGAGGTCACACACTGCTCTGTAACAGAAATCTACACACATTAGGAGATTGTCATTACATTCAGTGTCATAATCCTGAAGATAAGCCGGTTTCTTCTTGGTTCGAGTTGGATTCTTTCTTTGAGCTGTCTCCCGGGGTTTTCCCGCACAGGATTGCTCTGTCTCTTCTGGTAAAGTTTCAAAAGTCTCACAGTCAGTACCAACATTTTTATCGGCTCCTCCTTCCATCTCTGTTGAATCATCGTTTGTTTCTCTCGGAAACATTCCATCTACAAACTCCAAATTTAACTCTGGCGTTTGTGTTTCTTTTTCACTCGTAGTTCTGTTGATGAACTTTACCAGCCTGTGTTTCTGGATTTTACTCTCATTCGGGTGATAGACTAAGTAAGCTGGGCTATACTTGTCATATCCAATGAAAATTCCTTCCTCACATCTTGACTCAAGCTTCCCTTTCTCTGGTTTGTAAGTCAACATGTGGAGCCAAACTTATGCATGTTTGCAATATTTGGTTGCTTTCCTGTTAGCATCTCGTACGCTGTTTTCTTCGTGCGTCTGCTGTAACACCTGTTCCTGATATAAGCTGCAGTCTGCATTGCATAGTTCCAAAATGTATTTGGTAACCCGCTTTCCATCAGTAAACATCTGCTCATTTCCAAAAGTGTACGCCAGCCCCTTTCTGCTGTACCGTTTTGATGCGGTGAATATGGTGCAGATTTTTCGTGTCTGATTCTGTTTTTGATTAAAAGTTCCTGAAAAATCTTTGCTCGTAAATTCTGTTCCATTGTCAGAACGAATACATCTTATTTCACCATATGGTGCTACATCCGCTATGAACTTTTCTGTTGCACAAACTGCATCACTTTTGGCTTTAAGAAAATATACAAAAATGGTTCCTGTGTAGTCATCAGTAAAAGACTGTGCGTATCTGTACCCTTCAAACTAGTTTCCATAGGACCAGCTAGGTCTGTGTGTACTAGTTGAAGTGGTTTTTCAGCTTTTCTGTCAGGTTCCCTGTTTCGGGTCTGAGTGGTTTTCCTTCTATACACACTCTGCATGGGCTCACCTGTTTATGTACATCCCCTTTTACTTCCATTCCTTTTTACCACACCTTGCAGCTTCCTTATATCTTCAAAATTACAATGACCCATGATTTCATGCCAACCCTGAATATCATGAACAGCTTTACATTTGTCATTGTCATCTTCAATAGTGGGTAAATAGTACAGTTTTTCATTTTCATGAATGTCAAACCTGCATCTGTTCTTTGGTGATCAGGTGGCTCTCTCCTTTCTTGAATGTGATGGTTGTCCCCTCATTTGCTGCTCTTGCCACCGAGAAGATGTCATGGGGGTATGTTGGCATAAAGAGGGCATCTCTGAGATATGCCCGGTGCTGCTGTCCATCACAGTCAACCAGACGTATCATCGCTGTCCCTCTGCGCTGCGCTGTTCCGTTGACCTTTGTCCCGTCAGCCAGCTCCACTGTATGCCTCTCTGCATTAAAGGATTCATCAAAATCAGTGAATTTCCTGATGTCATTCACAATGTGGGATGTGGCGCCCGCGTCGACCATGATGCCCTTCATCTTCACTTTGCTTGCTGGAGTCTCTGCTTTGGCTTTGAAGAAGTGGTCTGTGCTTCCACTCATATCCTCCGTTACCTTCCGGACGCCATCTTGTCTCCCCTTTTTCTTACATATGGTCTCTTTATGCGTGTTACTTTTGCAAAAGTTGCACCACACCTTCTGCTGGCATCTCCTTGCTATGTGTCCTCTCTTTCCACATTTGTAGCATGTCATCTCATCCTCTTCTTCTTTTCTGTAGTGGATACGTGCTTTATGTTTCATCTGTTGTTGTTTTACGTAGGTTTTCATTACGTTGTCTGTTGATTCCGTCTTGCTCATTTTTTCTGCTTCTTCATAGACTCTCAACCTCCTCTTGAAGTCTGTGAAAGTTACTGTATCTTCATTCTGAGTTACGTGAACGGCAAGAGGCTTGAATGAGTCCGGGAGCCCTCCTTAAGATCATATCTCTCTGCAGTCCGTCGCTCATATTCTCACCGGCGTCACGAAGAGCCGTTATCGTGTTCTCCGCCCTTATCATGTAGTCCGTCACGCACTCGTGTTCCGCCATCTTCAACCTCGTTAGCGCTGTGTAGAGGTTTATTATTCTGGGTTTACTCTTCCAGAGTAGTGGTCTCTCAGAATCTTTAGAGCTTCTCTGCCTTTATCCGCGGCTTC
This sequence comes from Oryzias javanicus, assembly GCA_003999625.1. NCBI lineage: Eukaryota > Metazoa > Chordata > Actinopteri > Beloniformes > Adrianichthyidae > Oryzias > Oryzias javanicus. The sequence goes on from CM012452.1 coordinate 16,152,033, forward strand.
ATGTCTGATGAGCGACAAGCTCTTGTCATCAATTAGCCTTATTAGCTCCGCATAGCAGTCCGCGTTCTTGCTTCGGTCAGCGGCTAGCTGCTCTTCAGTCACAGGCTCCGTAAGGATCGTTTCTTTAAGCTTCAGGCTGTGCAAATATCCGAAGAAGCGAGTTTCCCACAGTTCATATTTTTCTTCTGAACCATCAAACACTAGCTGTGCTGTTTGGACACCTGCTAATCTGTTAGCCATTTTGTTAGTCCGCCGCCCTTTTTCTTTTTCCGCGCCTTTTCTCGGTCGTCGCTCAATTAGCTCCTTTTCTTTAGCAAACGTCGTGTTAGCTTTCACTTTCGTTTCTCCGATTTCACCTTTCTTAGTACGGTAGCTTACGTGCTTAGCAGTTCCGTCTAGAAGCTTGAGGAATCCGCTTGATACTTAGCGTTCATTCATTCAGCTCCGGTGAAAAACGCCGTCATCTGGGCCCCATAACCTGTAGAGGGATGGAGGGACCGGTGTTGCTTCCGTGTCCTCTTTGCGTGGAGGAGAAACGAAGAGTCACTTCTCTTTTGTGCAGAACTGGCACATTTATTTTAGGCAGTATATCATTCCAGCATATGCTCCTCAGATCACAGAGATCGCTACATCAACTCCATAGGAAAAACTTGCACATGCGCAGCTCAGCTGCAGAAACTCAGAGAGCGCTGTTTTTATTACCGTAAATCATGCAATACGGACACATCCTCAAAACACATATAAAACATTGAGTAAGGGCGCACTTCAATTTTCACATTTAACACATTTTTCGAAAAACGGTAATGGAAATTGACTTTTTTCTGATTAAATGCGCTTCTGGAGTGTCTGTCCGAGTACAGCACAGCGGGCGCCACAAGAGATCCACAGCGTCACTGCTAATCGTGCATCTCCTCTGTAAAATCAATAACTAGGATCAGACTTCTGACACCTGCACCTGGGACGGAGCGAGTCAGCGCTGCAAGCGCGCACCACACTCCTGTGACGTCACCCAAATGCTCCCTTTGTTAGTGAATCAAATAAAAAAAAGCACACACGTCGCCGTGTTTTTAATGACTTATCGCTTGAGTTGGTTTGTGTTTTGTCGCATTTTTATAAAACCGTGTCATTGCGACACCGTGTTTTTTCGAAATTCCTAGAATTTGGTTAAAGTCTCATTAACGGAGACAGAATCCAGGACTGCTGATGGTGCGTTCACGGAGCCTCGGATATCGGCAGCAAAACGAAGCAGTTTATCAGAGAAAACATGGAACACCGGCACTGATCCGTATATAATCGACTGATGAAACAGTGTCGACGTTTTCTCTGAAGAACGGATTTGTTTTGCTGCGGATTGTATAAAAATTACAGTTTGTAGCGGACTGAGTTGAGCGGCTGTTTGGGTTGGTTTATTTCCAAAGCCCAGTGAACGCTCCATGTGCAGATTCTTGCTGCAGTCAATCAATCTGTGCGGAGGTTTAAGGAGAATAAATGGACGGGTGCATGAGACTAAATGAAAGCGTTTGAGGAGCGTAGATCCACTAATAAAAAAAAAAAACAGTCAAAGAACAACTTTTATGAAGTGTTCTTATGCTGTTTTTGTTGTTAACTACTTAAAAAAAAGTTTTCTCGCTTTCTCCTTTAAAAGATTTAATATCTTGTTTCTCTCAAGAAAAAGATTTTAAAAAAAGATGTAGGGCAGGGCGTTTTTGGCTTCCTCACATTATACATGAACTGTAGATAAGCTTAGGTGACCTGGAACCTCGTGGATATACAGAGAAAAAAGTGCTGCACTTTCCTCCACGCAGTCGGTGCAGAAAGACAATGATTCTGCATCCCAGGCATTTGACAGAGTGGCAGAAAAATACTGTGGTGTCATCAACAGACTTGAGCAAGAGTTTGAGTATAGGTTTTGTGACATTGATCAGCTCCAACCCTTTCATGAATGTGGAAACGACATGCTTTTCTGAGCAACTAAGTTCAACGTTTGACTTGGATGCTGGACAGGTGGAGATTGAAATCATAACACTGCAAAATGACCTCCACCTCAAAGCCCACCGGGGTGCAGCAAACTTTTGGTGCCTTGTTGACTCAGAGAAGTACAGAGGAGTATGCACAGCAGCTATGAAGACTGCCAGCCTGTTTGGTTCAACCTATCTCTGTGAATCAGCATTTTCTGACATGAACTTTATCAAGTGCAAACACAGAACACGCCTCACTGATGCACATCTGAAAGACTCGCTCAGAGTTGCAGTATCAAGCTACACACCAGATTACACTAAACTGGTGAACAGCATGCAATGTCAGTCTTCCCACTAACAAAGAAACAGATACAGACGTATGTGGTAACATGGCAGTGCCATGGCAAAGTTAAATTATAGTATTGAAATTTGTTCAATTCAAAAGTGTGTTCATAACACGTAGCAGTTGTAATTTTGTTAAAAACATTACATTTGGTCATTACCTCAAAATGTGACAAGATTTGTTGAGATTAATCAAGTTTTGAATATTCATATTTGTTTCCTGGCTTGTTGTTGTTATTGATAATTACGATGAGAAATCAGTGTCTTCACATAGAGGAGTATCATTATTCATTATTAATAATGTATAACTAAAGGCAAACTAAGCAAATTTATTATTTAAATTCGGTAGCCCTTCGTATGACTCAGTACCCATGAAGTAGCCCTCGGTTTCAAAAAGGTTGGTGACCCCTGATCTAAACATTCTCATTAAAAAAAAATTCAAAAAGTATCAAGTAGTAATCAACTTAATTTGTTACTGCAGGAAAAAATATCAAAATACTCTCGTTAATAAAGACAATTTGAGCAGATTGCATTTATCAAAGAACGATTATAATAATGAAAAAGTGCTAAGTAAAAAATCATGATTTATTAATAGAGAGGAAAAAAAAACTTCAAAATATTCACATTAAAAAAGACTAATTAGAGCAGGTAGTATTTATCAAAAAATTGGAGCAGAATCAGTGCTACATCTCTGTTTAGGAACAAGTTTAAGGCCCCGTAAACCATCCTCTTTGTTATGACTGAGAGACTGTGAACGTCTCATTTCAAGGGAATTGTGCTCGAGTTCTGAAGTTAAGAATCGGGTCAGAGTTCACATTCATCGGTTTCAACGGTTTCATGAGTCCACAATTCACATTTTGCTTGAATTAGAGGTTCAAACATGCGTAATCCCACCGTTCTCAAAGTCTTTCATGGATTTTATTTCCAGAGGCTTCGTTAGGTCCGGTGGTCCGAGTGGTTTGATAAAGATTCTGGAGTTCAGGACCCATGCAGAATGGATCTGTTTCTTAGATCGTAGGAGCCTCGCATGTTTTGCCAGATCAGCGTTATATTTGCATAAATGCTCATTAAGGAACACCTTTGTCCCCTTAAGTTGTCTACATTGTTTCATCAGAGCTATCTTGTGCTTTCGATTCACGAACCTGATCAGGATTGCTGGTTTATCCGTATTCTTTCTCCGAGGAAGCGGATGACAGACCTCAATTAGGTCCAAGGAAATCCCTTTAGACCAGGGATATGAACCTTAAATGTTGAAAGAGCCATATTGCACCAAGAAAACAAAAATCACATCTGTATGGAGTCGCAAAAAATTAAAATCCTTATAATGAAGGAAACACACGCTGTATCTATCTATATTAGCTATATTAGCCTACTATCTAAGTGACTAAGTTGGTTACAAATACATAATGCGCCTTCATGATTAAATGTTAATTTAATCCTGTGGAGAATGACGCACCACGTGACTACTCTGTTGTAGGATGCTGCCTCAAGTTTAACTTCATTACAATATTAATGAATTACAATTTGTTTCATTGCTTTGATTAAATTAAAGACATGCAATAAAGAAATCAGATTTCTGATTTCATTTTTATTTTTGAAGATTCAAAAAACAACAACAGTAATGGGGTTTGGAGATGGAATCCACTTCTTAAATGGATTTTTGTGCTCCTGGTGATGGTTTTCTGTATTTAGAGGTGGTTGGACATCTGGGATGTGTCTGGGGTTGAATCTCAGTGGATGAGGGTCTCCATCATCCGGTTCTGCATCTGTCCTCCACTGTTGTTGATGTGATGAGCAGCTTTGACTTCTAACCACATCACCAGAACCTCCAGCATCCTCACACTTTCTCCTCTCTGGTCCTCCAGAATCATCAGCTCCAGCCCACAGGACACTTGAAGAAAAATATTTTCATTTATTGGGATATTTATTTCCTGAAAACACGTAAATGTATGATTATTTTATAAGATTACTTACAAAATATGAGTAAAAAATAAACTAGCTCACATTTGAATGACATTCCTCTTAAAACAGTTTGTGTTTCAGAGTAAAAACTAGCTAGTAAATGTTTGATTCCTTCAGAAAATAACCCAGAAATGCAGCTCAACAAACGTTACCTTTTCTTGCCAAATATGACTCATTCCGTTGCTCCTTTGGTCTCAAAATCTTCTCAGGACCTTCATGAAGGCTTTATTCCCCACGACGGTCATCTTTCAGACGTTTTCCTTATTTTTTTCGCCGTTATAAAAACTCTTCTTGGCTGCTCCGCTCTCTTCATCTCTCCTCCGATCTGTCTCTCACCAGAAAACAAAAGTTATCCCCGTGGGCTTCTGGGTAGAATTACCATAATGAACCAACCAGTTTGCAGTGGTTTGGTGATTAAAGTCGCTTGTTAGCAACTTTAAAGCAAGAAAGTAGAGGAGAGTTGGAGACACGTGTCTGCTGCTCGTGACCCGGAAGTATCAAACGACGGATTGACCGTCAGTGTACAGGAAACTGTAAAAAAAGTTAGTAAGTTCCCACCCCATGTTCAAATCCGAGCACTGACACTTCCTGGTGACTGAGTACTGCAACAGAAAAAGCTCATTTCCAAAAGCAAAGTAAGAGGGCTTTTGAAGCACCAGCCCCCAAGTAGTAAGTGGGTCCTGCAACCTCATGATTAGTAGGTGTGTCCTACTTACCACACTATGCTGGACAATCAGGACCTGCAGAATTATGTGCATCTTAAATCTAAAATTGGAATTTGTGTTGTTCCTTTTAGGTTCAAGTTATTAGAAATTATATGGCAAAGTCATGGCAGTAGATAGCTTTATGGAGAAAAGCTTTCCAACCTTTGTTTCAAAATTACAAAAATCCCATTGATAACCCTCAAACCCACAGTAGCAATGTCCCTATTTCTTCCTTTGTAATGTCTCAGTTGACTAGGTCTTTTGAGAGAAAGTTAGGGCCAGGTCCACCACATACAATAGATGTGGAAATCATTTTCCATGCCAACCTTGCTGTTCAAGAAAGTGGAACATTCATAATGGAAAATGCAAACTTTGCATTACTGTTGTCCAATTTCTTCTAAAATAGTCACAACAAAACCATACCTGTGTAATTGTAGAAAAGATAGCAGCTGTCTTCAGGACCATCAAATATTGGGCATTTGGGGCCACAAAGGCTCCAAATGCATATTTGCTTATGAGTTAGGGGCCTTATAAAAAATATTTTCATGGGGCCCAAAATCCCTAGTGGCGCCCCTGCGCCACACACACACGCCATGCATACACAGGCAAACCTCATGTACCAACTGGACGTAAAGCTTCAAGTGTGGAATACAATTGTTAAAGCCATCCTCCTGCCTCTGTCATCATTCTACCAACCAACTGCAGCAGCCTCATCCAGGCTTTAAAGTAGTGGTCTGGCCGGCACTCCTGGGTTGAGAGTGGTGTCCCACCTGAACTGCACTTAAACCTAAAATCTCACCCACAATTACATTATTACAAAATATACTTTTTTAGTTTGTAATGTTCCTTACAATTGTCAGGCTCAGGCTACCATGTCCCCTTTTGACCACCAGAGTGAGCCATCACCTGATTATTGACACTGTGCCTCTTCAACAATCAAATTCCTATCAAGCTCTGCTCGCTCTCTTTCTGCACATGGATCCAAACGTCTCCACCTGTTCCTTGCAACTATATTACGACATTACAATACCCAAGTGTGCATCATCCAGCATATACATATACATATATATCTTAAATCAATTACCCGATACTTTTTTTTTTTTGCATATTGCCAGCAAAAATTATCTTCACGATTTCTTTCAGGGGTCTTCAAAAATGTTTTTCTTTTTTTTGATGAGATTGCCTTCCCCTCTCTTTCACACACTGGCAATTGTGTATTTTACTGTAGAAATATCTATTTATCTATCTATATAGTTAAAAACTAATGTGCAGTGAAGTATCAATTAAAGGAGAGGCTTTAGAGCCCAATCTTCAGATGGGCCAATCTTTAAATTGCGTATTAGGAAATTAATGTCCTTGCCACATGATCTGCAAAATAAAGTTGCAGTTCTTCTCAAATGCTAAAACACAAAAGCCAACCCTCTAAACCAAGTGACCAGTTGTCTAAACACATTTACTAAATCTAACCCTCATTTTCCACTACCATAAACACGTTTCCCATGAAGGCACAAAACACAATCCTTTGTTTTCATAATTCTAAACACTTTATTTTCTTGCTAAAACCCAAGTTGCAAAAGAACTCTGCTCGTGTTCTCAAATGAATGCTCATGTCATGCAAAATGCTTGCCACAGTGTTGTGGAAAAAATGTTTGAATCCAAAGAGCAGACAATTTCTCAAGTTAAACTCAAGCATTTAATTACAATTCAGTTTAATGTGCGTTGATCAGACACACAGAGAAACCTCATCAGGGTTCTGCCGCTGTGACAGGACGCCATAGTTTTATAGGGCTGCCCAGACCACCTTCAAGGTGTAAGGAATTTGCCTTACATCAAACACTCTTAAGTAATGTGGCCCTGTATGCAAATATCTGAGGTTACATTGTCTTACATTAAAGTTAAACTAGAGTTCTCCGGCGCCAACAGATGCAGAGAAATCCTCCTGCTCTGCCAACAAGAGCCTGGGCCTGCACATCACATTTATGTGATCATTTGGGACAATGTCAGTTTCCATAAATCAAACCAAATCCGCGACTGGTTCACCACCAACAGAATCCAGTTTTTTACAGTAAACATCTGTCTGCCAACCTACTCTCCTGTTTGTCCAAACTGGATGTTAGCCAGACATCAAAAACATGTCGCCTAGCATCATGTTCTGCACCCTCGGGGGGTTAGAGAACCCATGTAGAAGATGGCTATAGAATAACCGTCTACAACTACATCTGAACTACAATTACCTGCCATACAGACATCATGTTACCTTGAAATTCAACATTAAGCAGACGTTGAAAAAACACGTTGCTTGGCGTAATGTTCTGCACCCTCAGTGGACAAGCACCTCAACATTGAAGGCAACGTGGATAAGACGTCTGTTACAACACAACATTGCACAGTTTGAGGAGAGAATCTAAACAGATAATGATATGAATAACAACAATAATTAGGGATGTAGGAAAATATCGATTGAGTGCACTGTTGTGATACTTCATTTGATAATACTTTTATCTGTTTAAAATACTGCCAAGATGATTTTTAATAAATTATTCATATGCAACAGTTGTAATTCAGTCCTACTTTTGTTTTACACTTTAAATAATTCATGAATTAGCAAAAAGAAAAAAAAGCACCATGAATTTTCTTGGATAAAGCAACTTGTTTATTGAGATACAGTTGCTGTGCTTAATGTTCTGATCGATAAAAAGCATGTATTCTTTTATTTCCATCAAAAATGTTTTAAATATTCACATAATTAATAAGTTGTTTGTATTCACTTCTTCATTTTAATTTAATTTCAAGAAGTTTTTTTTTTTTTACAAACTATTTTCCATTTAATTGAAAATATTGTCCTAATCTGTTTTTTTTTTTTTTTCATGAAGTAATTAAAAAAATAGTTTGCACTCACTTGATGTTGGTATAAAAAAAATTCCATTAAGCCATAATAACAAACATCTGAAGTCAGAAAAAACACTTTTATTCAAAAAACACACAAACTCAAATTGGATTTGAATTAAACTTTATTTCATATTTAAAATTACAGTTGAAAAGGTTTTTTGTAACTGAAAGATTAAATAGAAAAGATAAACATGTCACTTTATCAAAAATAATCATTTTGGATCTCCAAATTGTGAATCTTTAAAATATAATTTGGGGGAGGGCCTCATGGGTTTTGTGTATGAAGAGGAGAGTTGTGAAGAACTGTTTGTATTTTCTTTCTTAAGAAAACAAGACCAAAGAGACCAATGCCACGACCACAAGCTGCAGACCTGCACTTGCAGTGACAAGCGCTGTTGCATAAGTTACCCCTGCAACAGCTAATCTTTGTTCCTGCAAACTGAGAAAAGGTGTTATGTGCAGAGCACACCAGCTTCGAGGCGCATCCCTTTAGGGTGCCAGTGGTTCCTCCTGCAGAAGCTGAGAGAATACGTTATAAGCAGCTTTAAAATCATTTTTCATTTGAAATAGTCAAGAATGGATGAAGATCAGGTGTCTGACCTGTTGTGGTAATGCAGCGGTCTTCAGTCCCCTCACAGGCTAAAGTCTTGTCACATGTCGAACCATCACAGGTGTAGCACAGTCCCCCATTAGGAGAGGCTTTGCTCAGTTCTACACAAACAAAACAAATAGTTTTGATTGGAGCCTCACATCCTGTTTTTTTCCTCAACTTCATCTTAATAAGATTGACGTTTGAATTAATTTTAGTTGATTTAAAAGAAATGTAATTTAGATTACCCAGAACGAAGCAGTTTGTATAGAGTTAACAAAATAATCTTATTTTGTTCCGTCAGAAAAATCCCTCATGGAACTGAATTTTGTATTCCACACCAGATTCATATTTTTTTTGTGAAGTGTTTTCTCTTCCATTCATGTCTGAACTTACTTTCTATCTGCCGTTTACTCATTTAAAACATTTAATCGTAACATTTAGATGTAAAAATTCAGCAAATCTGTAAATTTCAATTTTAGCAATCAATTGGTAATATAAAAGTTCGGTTCCGTAGTATATCTGTTTGTGGATATTTTCAATTTTGATGAAAAAATATGTTTTTTCTATTCTTTTTTTAACATCTTGGTCCAGAGTTATCCACTTACATACATCTTCTATTTAATATATGTATAAAACTGTGACAACAAAAGGCTTTAAGACAATTGAATACATCAGAATGGACAGAATGTGTTTTACCAGGGGCAGACTGAGAGTTGCAGAGGTCAGAGTTGCAGCATTTGCTGTTAGCAGAGTTTTGGACAACCCCAAATTGATTGAGGCTCACCACCATCTTCAGGAAGACAAGCCTTCATTTCCAAATCCAGAAGTTTTGAACCACCTACAGGAAAACAGGAGCTGTCAAAAACATGTAATCTATTACACATAACAAACAAGCACTAAGAATGATTTAATGCTGTACCTGCATAGGAAACGACTCTGGACGCGACACATTGATGACTCTTGTGATAGGCATTGTTTTTTTGTTGGAAGGCAGCTCCTGAAGCGTTTGGTATGCATTCATAACACTTCAGAGAGTCACCTAAAAAATGATAATGAATAAATACATACATAAATATTCATAAAAATAAATAACTGTATTTACACATTCATTCGAAGAAAACAAATCGTAACTACAACAAGCCTCTAAACCGATGTGCAGCCAGTAACGACAAAAAGCTGCAATGTCCAATTAAAAACATGCAATTTGGACAAAAAATCTGAAATAGGCACGCAGCTTAAACTAGGGGTGTAACAGATTACAAAACTCACAGTTCGGATCGTGTCACGGTTTTAGGGTCACGGTTTGGATCATTTTTCGAATCAGTGAAAAGTAAAAAAAAAAAAAAAAAAAAAAAAAACAATATAAAAGCTAATTAATTTTTGGAAAAGCTACAAATCATATATTCAATAAGCATTTAAAGTACCTCACACACAATATTTACATATGAAAAATCAAAACATTTGGTCATTTAAGCCTATTTATTTAATTAAAACATTTTTAAACTTTGAACACAAACAAAATGCTAAAACATGTACTTTCTGATTAAATTTGCATGTCTTTAGACCAGGGGTGGGCAAACTACGGCCCGGGGGCCACATGCGGCCCCTTAAGCTACTTAATGTGGCCCTCCAAATTAAAATACATTGAATCAAAAATCCTAATTATTGTTTTATTTTCATTGTATTTCTGGTTTCTTCCCATGAATGGTGTTGTTTCTCTGACGTTCATGTGTGTTCCTTTCTGAGTCAGATGGTGATCTTTCGGATTATTCTACACCACATAAATGCAGCATTTCTTTGAGTTCACATTCTCCTCTGAAGAACATCAACCCATTGGATCACCAAAAGAGAACAAAAATCAAAATTTAGAAATTAAAACTCAAATTTTCTGTTTTTAAATTAATATATGTGAATTTGAATCCAAATTAAAGCATGTTTTTCTCTAAATTCCATATTATTTTTTTAGTTTATGAGGTTGATTACCCAATCTCTCCTTCCATCTGCTCCTTGTCCGGCCCTTATGCCAAATTTTAGAACCCTTTGTGGCCCACGAGTCAAAACAATTGCCCACCCCTGCTTTAGACCAAATCTAAAAAAAAAAACTGAGAGAAAAGAATGTTTAAAAATAGTGTTGAAAATACCAAATCTATCTGGATTATTCCTTAAAAATGTAATCATAAATAAAACAGTCACAATTATTTTTTGGTATTAATTGCTTTATTGAAACCAACTGTGGGAACATTTAATTGTTTTAAATAAAAAATTATCTGTAAAACGTGGCACTTCCACGCCAGCTTTTCCTGGTGATTTTTGACACTTTTGATATTCCATACTTGTTCCGTGATGGTACCAGCAAGTCTGCAGCTTTCTCCTGTGCGGGACAGTTGCTGCTTTTAACTGGGAGATTCTTTGAACCCAGTATTAGAAATGTGTAGAGATGCTTTTATTCAGCTCTTAAGATTAAATAAACCTGATATCTATCGATCCGCGTCCTTCATTATGAAGTCGGGAAGTTTTTGACAGAAGCTCCTCCCACACACAGCTGCAGGTGAACAGACTTTATGATAACCGCGAAGCAGCTCCTTTAGGGCTTATTAAAACAAAGATGATTTACATGAATTTCACGAGGATTCATTCGATGTTAACAGACAATTGGTTTAAATTATGCTAGCGCAAGGTGTGTGTGTGTATGAGTGGGGGGGGGGGGGGGGGGGGGGGGTGTCCGCGGTACACACGTGCTCCTAACCGTGGCCTCTGATCCGTTACACCCCTAGCTTAAACCAATCTAAGGAAATGGCCAATGTTTGTTTTACCTTTCAATATAAAGTTTAACCCTTCCGCTCTCCTTAGCTTGTTTACATTAAAAGTGGGGTCATCTGGACCCCACCACAAGATAGTGCGCTGGACTTTTTTTTTTTTTTTTTTACTGATTCTTGAGCTTCACTAATGTCCATGGCAGACATAAAATTCTGTCCACATTTGTCATGGAAGAAATCGCACAGCAATATATGGTTGAAGTCATCTGGACCCCAAAGAGAGTGGAAGGGTTAAAAAACAACAAAAAAAAGAAAGAAGAAAACTTTATCTTTGGGCAGAAGCCAGATGCCAAGAATTAGAGCAAAGAGATGCATGCTGGTCTTGAGTGGGACAGGCTGGGTTTCACTTCTTTCTGTTGAGGCTCTTTATGTAGCCTTTCCACGGGGAGGGGGGCTGGGGGGCTGATTCCTTCATTCAGACCTCTCCCTAACCAGTTCTGCAATACTGAGTTCCCATTCTACTGTTAAGTTGTAACGAAAGATTTACTATCATTACTAGTTGTATTTATTTCAAACAGGAAAAAAAAAAAACAAAACGTAACAAAGCAAAAAAGACTTAAAAAAAAATAACAATACATTCTTCATTTGTAAAAAAAAAAAAAATCACAAACTAAAGTCAATAAATACATGTTTGAAAAGGGGATAGGCAGAAGCAAATGCTTATCTAGGCCTATCCCTTTGTGTCTTTATCACTTAACATAAAAAATCCTATTTTACAAATACAAACAATAATGTGACTGTAACTTTCATTTAATGAATTACAGAAATCTTTATGACTACTTTCACTTCATTAGCACAATTTCTTTACAAGTTGAATAGACTGGAAAAATTAACTTTGAAAAAGTTTTTTGAAACTCAAGCAGTGTTATCAAAATACAGATTGAAGACAGAAATGGATCAGAACAGGCTGTGAGCTGAGGCATATTATAACAAACAGGCGAAGAACACAAGATGATTGATATAAAAACTAAACTAAGACCAAAAAGACAAACAGATTACTAGCGATGGGAACTTCTACTTTTTTTCTGGAGTAAATTATTTCAATTCAATTCTCTTTACTGTTTACAAAAGATATGTTGTGGGCCTTGCTTTTACCTAGACTTTGCAAAACAATAAATGATTTGTATGTTATAAATGCTTTAAAATTACCAAATGTTTTGCATTTATTCCATTGCAAACCATTCTTCTGTTTTAATTTCTTTTTTCAAATGTTGGAATGTTATTTCTTTGGTTAAGATTATTTTTCCAACCAAAGCTTTTTATTTTTGATCTTAAAGAATTTAACGAAGTGAACAAAGATATGTTTTTTTATTTTTCTGCTGCTTCTTCATTAAATTGTAAAAAAAAAAAAAAGATATTTTTGTGATATAGCAAACGAAAAACAGATTTAATTAAAAAAGTAGCTTTATTATGTTATTTCATACACCCCATCTCATTCATCTGGTTATTGTAAAGCTATTGCGAGAACCTGAAGTCACCAAGTCATTATCTTTATGCAGTCTATAGTTTCCTCTTGCAAATGAAAGCACTTTATTGAAGTTAAAAATTTTACAGTCAGGTAAACCATTAACTGCTGCAGGAAATAAAGTATACTTTGTGTTTACACATAACCTTGGTCTCCTGCCTGTACCTACACCTCAATAAACGGAGAAAGAGGAGAATTTAAGCACTTCCTCAGAAACAAAAGTGATGGTTGTCACTTACAGTGAAATGAAAGCTAACGCTCAACAATGTCAGCTACAGTTTCATTTTTAGCAAAAAGCAACCAAAGATATCAGAAACAAGGTCACACATTATTTTACCTTAAGCAGGTTTTAATATTGCAACCTGCAGCAGCATATAAAAAAGATAATTTTTTTCTGTCTCCTTACATGAGCTTTATGGGAAGTCAAGTTTGGGAATTTAAGAGGTATTTTATAATGTAATTGGTAATAGTTGGCTACATCTATTTTAATATGAAGTTCATCTTGACATGTTTACATGGGCTCTTTTTAAAATTCTGTTATGGTTGTGCTCAAAAGCTTAAATTCTTCATACAATTTTTCCCTTAATTTCTCTTTACAAAACTGTCACAATTCTTTCTTAGCCAAATGTATGCTTGCTGGCAGTAGTCACGCACGTCTTGTCCTGACACGTTTTCCTAGTCTGAGTGAACGGCCACTCATCGTCTATGCAAAGGTCTGAATACAAAGGTTGACACATGGATGACATTCAGTGTGGAGTAGCAAAGGGTTTGAAGAGCTTCGGCATTGAAACATTGACTTGCTGAGTGAAAAATTTATTTTCTTAAAAACAAAATCATAAATGAACACATATATTGCAAACACAATTTTTACAAACTTTCAGGCTGGAATACGTGAAATATTTACATTTTCCTCTGTATGAATTAAAGAATGACTTTTACAGCTGTGATTGAGGCCATGAGGAAATGAGCAGGAGTGAAAGGGTTAAGGATTGTACAGTGCAACTTCGGTCTAAAGAAAAGCTCTCCACTTGCTTGTAATAGAATAGAATAGTCTTTATTTGTCATTGCACATTGTACAATGAAATTATTTTACTTCCTGTTGAAAATGCTCTTTGAACATAATATTCCTTTGTTGAATTTAAGATCAGGTACAATAAACAAGTCACATCACTCAGAGGAAAAGTCAATAACTCTTTATAAAAAGATTCTATAACAAGCTTTATTTACACATTAACAAACATTATTAATACAAATACAGGGTGTTAGTAAGACATTTATTTGCACAAAAAGCCAAATAAGGATATTAACATACTTCAAAAGAATTATTAAGATCTAAATTAAGATCATTGTCTGCAAAGGCCATATTAATAAACTGCTTAAAAGCTTAACAAACATATCTTTGTCAACATTAAATTGAGTGTTTTGCAGAACTTCATCTAAAGTGTTATCGAAAAGTCTTTTATTTTTTTAGTGCAACACATTATTGCATCAAATTTTACTGCACTCAAAAATCATTTTGTGTTGATTTACAAAAACATCAAAGTAGATCTGGGTTTTCCGTGCAACAGTGAATCCCTTTCGTTTTTTGTAAAACCCTGAACTAAAAACCATCTCAACTGCTTAGGGGCTGCAGGGCACACAGACAACCCCACACCCTGCAAACCGACACCAATAAAGAAAACGAAGCATGTTTTTAAACTGATAAACAGGATGTTCTAGTTTAAACCCACACGCAGGAGAACATGCAAGCCAGGTACAGAAAATATTCAACAAGGATTTGAACCAGGGCCTTCTCATTTTAAAACAGCACTGCTGGCTTCCATAACACCATTTGACCCTTTAGACATCTCAGAATGCAATGTAACATTTATAAATATATTAATTTAAAGGGTGAGAATATGCATTTGAAAAACAAAAACTGTTTTTTTTCTCCTAAAACACGCTAAATATCTGAAAACATTGATGTAAAAATTTTACATCTCTGATTTACAAACGGCACCCCATAGAACCAGGGCCTTCTCATTTTAAAACAGCACTGCTGGCTTCCATAACACCATTTGACCCTTTAGACATCTCAGAATGCAATGTTATTCATCAAAATTACAGTCTTACTGTGTTTAATTATAAATATTTTGTGAATGTCGAAGTAAGATTTCTTACTTCATTTTGTGAAATAGTAAATATTAACTAAAAAGTGAAAAAATCCAAAAGTTATAAACAATGCAGATATACTAACAGCTAGTTTTCAAGTTGCACCGTGCACGTTCTTCCAGTGAAACATTGCTCAACATAATCACAGGAAAACAGTTGAGTGAAAAAAACACAAGAGTGAAACATAAAAAAGGGAGAGGTAACCTTTGCGCCTCACCACAAACTAGTGCTCACCACAATTGCTGCAAAGGGAGGCTTTTTTTCTCACTACTGCAAAAAGGCAAAAGTAAAAGAAAAAATAGATTAAAGAAGAACAATGGACAATAGAGGAAATTAATTTAAACAAATAATGAAACTATGAATAAAAACATCGGTGTAGCATTCAGACAAACTGCTTTGTTACTCACGTTTTTGGGGTATGAGTAGAATGGCTTGGAGCTCTGCATAACCACCGTACTGCTGTTGCTTCTGTAGGGGCAAACAACACACACAACATAAATGACATTATTCTGCGTAATCTTTGACGTAAAATAAATCAGAAAAACTCACAAATAGCTCACAGTGACATCAGTTGTTTGTCTGCAAAGAAAAAGGCATTTTATATCAGTGAATAATTAATTTTGAATTAACAAAGCAGTTTCAGAATCCAAAAGACCTCATGCAAAACCACAGTAAATTAAATATGTAAACAGAAACATTAGCATTGGGAATTGTTCATCAACTTTGGGTAAAAATAGATGAAGTCCACCTTGGGTTTTGCCGACCGACTCGATCTCCTCCTGCTCTCCTGAAAACAGTAAACAACACGAGTCAAAACTGCTTTAACAGAAGGTTAAAGCATCTGCTGTTTTCTAGGGTATTATTACCAGGATAACCGATTCCATATTGATCCCCTATGAAGGAAACATCAGAATTAATATCAGTTTAAATGAATCATGGTCCAGTATGAAATAACTCCAGTCTTTCAACACACCGTTTTTCTGGCCTTGGAGGTTTCTCTCTTTCTTCTGGGAGATTCCGTCTAGACATTAAGATTAAAATATTTTTAGACCTGAATTTATTCATCCACTTGGGGTGACATTCATTTGATATTTGGAGAACCTCGATCCTGGTGTTCTGGCTCAAGTTATATCAAGGCAAGCTCTCTGGGTTTTTCAACCACATTTTTGCTTCTCACTCTAGTCTCTGCCTCTGGCCCTTTCATTTCTTTGCACAGTATTACAATACTGGATTTGGGTGTCTGTTTTTTAAAGCATTCTTACCGGGATAACCGGCTCCATATTGATCCCCTATGAAGGAAGCATCAGAATTAATATTAGTTTAATTAAATTGTGGTCCAGTTTTTCAGTCTTTCAACCCACCGTTTTTCTGGCCTTGGAGGTTTCGCTCCGCCTTCCGGAAGATTTCTCCTGGAGATTTTGATAAAGATAGTTTTAGACTTTATCTTAAATTGTTAACTTTTTTAAGATAACGTCAGAATTTCTTCACCCCACATGAGGTGACATTTAATATTTGGGGAACCTTGGCCCTGGTTTTCTGCTGGCTCCCTCACATACTTTTGTTACTCTGATACTGATTATTAGTTGTAATTGAACTACGGTAAAAGGAAAGGTTTAACTCCATGCCTTTTCTCTGGTCGAGGTGGTGGTCTCTGTTGGTTTTCAGCCTCCTTTCTGTTGATCAGATAAATAGTTGACACAAAAATCAACTTTGTTGTTCGTCAAGCAACCTCCTATTTAAAGCCTAATTTCCAGCATTAGTTGTAAATGAAAGATCGATACCTTTTCCTGTAGATAAACACCCCCAAAACTGCACCCAGTATGAGGAGTAACAGTAACACTGGAACGACCGCTGGTGCATAGGTTCTCATTTTGTACTTTAGAGTCCCTGATAATGTAGAATATTTTAAAGTGATACAAATATATATTTGATTAAACTGCCACATAACTACATATTTAGCATTGAACAGTTAGAGCGGCTGTAGTGACTCCTTTCTTTTTTCGCCAGAAGGTGGCAGTACAGGTTAGATTTTTCACCCCATCCCCTGGAGCAACTATAAAGTTGATGGTGGACGTCGTTTGCCAGATGCCTCCTGACATCAAGGAATCTGAGACTTCACTAGAGATGTGGGGGACACTCCATGAAAATTCTGGGGAATGTGATGGACACGTGTGCGTGACAGAGCACGAGACAGTCAAAGCCGAACCAGCATCCACTTCAGCTGGAACTCCGGTAATCACTGGTTTTTCTGGGGAAGCTGTGGATGTAAACAAAGTTTCGCTGTAGATCAGTGTGCAGATGGAGAACACAAGTGAACATTTTTGAACTGCATGTCAAATGATTAAAAAAATGAATGAAAACTGCAAACCTTTCATAACAATAAATGCACAGCTATTGTTGAACGTGTATTTCTCGTTCTCTCTCTCTGCGTGAAAACAGAAAGGTCCATTGTCAAAAGGTTTGATGTCGTCGATCTCCAAAGAGCAGATTCTTTCACTCAGATCCCCGACAATTTTGGTTCGGTCCCTAAAATGGTCCATGACGTGGCTTCGGCCGTTGTGGAAGACGATGCCCCCATCCCTTTTTGCCCAGATGCCACGGGTCATGGGTATATGTTGACTGTCCCAGAAGGTGCAGGGGATCACAACGCAGGAGCCAGTCAGGGCTCGGAGTCTGAAAGGGACCTCAGCAGCTAACCGGTGAGCCGCTGCAGGAAACGAGACAGTGAAAGTCTGATTAGAAAACCGAAGACATCAAGTTTTTCAAGACCAACAAAGATGAACCCACTTCAAATCCATGGATCTTGTAGGGAGCATCTGGAGGTTTTACATATTCTAAAAAAAGAAAAAAAAAACGCAGATGAAACCTGTTATATCCCCCCATGCTGATCTTGTTTTATCATTTTACTATCACATTACATTTACAACATCTCATTTTACTACATTTTACTACTATCATTTTACTGTGTAATGGTCATACTTCTTGGGAATTACACATTCATAGCTTGCATGCGAAAAATTAATAGAAAACTAATAATAGTACAAAGCGACAGGAATGATTATCTGCTAAATTATCCAAATTAGGGTTAAAGTTGCCCAGAAAAGATTTTTTTTAAACATTTTTAGTAGTTAAGAGTTAGGATTTAGTGATTTTTGTAAGGAACTAAATATGTATTCTTTATTTTTTAAGTTATTTCCAAACCAGGATGTCCAAACTTGAAGTTAAAATGTATGAGGGCCAACCATTCGGTCTTTCAATAACATTAAACACAAATGAAAAATATAATGTTAGTATTTTTATTGCAATTGGATATTTTTCATTTCTTCACTTAGAACAGAAAGATTTAAAAATGCATCTTAACCAAATTAAAGTGAATTTTGAAGACCAAAAATAAAACAAAGAAAATGTCTGCTTGGGAAAAAAAGAAACCTTTGGACAAGAATAAATCTGTTACATATTTGTTACTCATGCTACACCTTTTTATTGTTACTACTAAATGCTCACTGCAAACTTCTACATTTAAATAATGTGAACAATGAAATAATAAATATAGTTATATTCAGAAGAACATACCACCTCTTTTCATTTTACCCTCAATGCTCTTATGGTCAAGTATCCACAGGCCGTTGCCACAAGTTTTCAACAAATTATAATGTAATTTGTCCTAAATATTTAGCCAAATTTTATTGATATGATGACAGGAGCATGCAGAGAAGTAGAAAATTGAATGCAGGCTGTACTTTTTGACATGCTTGTGCTAAACTGTAAATTCTAAACTATGTTGAGATTTATTGATAGAGCACCTGCGTTATAACTAGAAAGGGATTTGAATATTGATGCACAAAGATTTTATTTTCTATTGTCTGACTAAACAGAAATTACTCAACGCAATTCATGTAACTATAAAACAAAATGTGGAAAAACTCACTTGTTATATTGAGAAGTGCAGAGTCTGAGGTCTTCCCTGAGGTAAATTGTGCGGTACACATCAATGATTTTCCATCATCTTCCAAAGACCCAATAAATGTCAGATTAGATTCTATGCTGTAAGAGTGTTTGGAAAGCTTCACAGTTCTTATTGTGTTTTGCATGTCTTCGTAGTTCCAATCAATGTGAGGTGTATTTTTTTTGCACTTGTAGGTTATAGAACAGATGACGCTCTTTGCCACTCCTTCTGTTGCACTGATCAGTTTTTCAGAAATCTCTATGTCATCATATGGACCTGAGAAAAAAAACTGTAGTGAATTTTTAATTTTAAGTACAAGTACGAGGACTCGCTTTTATACTCACATTCGACATTAAGCGGCTGCTGTCCAATGGCTTTCTGACCACTGGGATAGCTTGCTGTACAAGTCACACTACTGTCTTCTTCTTCCACATTCCAAGTTTGCTCCAGTGTTCTTTTCCAAATCCCATCTGATACCAGTGAGTCTTTGATGGTGCCGGTGCCAGGTATTCCAGATATAGATAAGGTGGGAGGAGCTGAAAAACAGGTGTGTTCCACATTGCAGGATACACTGCCCTGTTCTCCTACTCTCGGGATGCCATTGATGCTTATTTGAGGATTTTTTGCATGTTCTATAAAACCAGAGCACAGAACAGGTTGGCCATGAATCTGGAACTTTGAAATCAAGAATGCGAGGAAACTGAAATAGAAAGAAGACCCACCTGATACCAGAAGTTGAGTGGTTTTTTTCATAAAAAGAGTGGCCTCGGAGTGAATGAAGTGATTGGGTTCTTGTCAATCCATGGGTAGAGTCTGCCAAGTTTA